>JAJJMB010017069.1:799596-895895 GCA_023531105.1 Papaver atlanticum
CCTCATCATTAGATTTGAGGAAAACATTATACCCTATTTAAATTTAATAAAGAGTCGTGTCGTGCTTTACGTTTCCTCAATTTTGGTTACGCCCCAAACAAAAAATTGTGTGATCACCCAATGTGTACACATCATGAAATTCAATATTTGGACATTTGAAGCATAAATAGTAGAATATTCCTTTTTAAGGAAAAAATAAAAATAAATGATAAATCGTAGATATTCGATTCGAACCCTATCCTCCTTGCACTAGGATGTGCCTCCAAAGAATGGAAACCATAATGCCGCAACAAACTTTCGGTCATTATGAACTTATATATATTTATTTGTACTGTCTAAAGGGTTTGAAAATGGTAACCACCTGCACTGCATAAAAAATACAAAATAAACATGAAAAATAAAAACATGACTTACCTTTAAACCTTTTCTAGTACGTTTTTTTATAAGATGAGTCATAACGTGCTCACAAGATATACCTGCTACTCATCATTCGCAAGAAATGCACCGTATTTGTGTCAAATTAGCTTCCCAAGGCGAGTTATATTATTTATTTATTTATTTTGTACCTCATCATTTGATTTGAGAAAAGCATGCCTATTTAAATTTAAGAAAGAGTCGTGTCGTGCTTTACATTTCCTCAATTTTGATTATGCCCCAAATAAAAAATTGTTTGATCACCTAATGTGCACACATCAGGAAATTTTGTATGTGGACATCCGGAGCATAAATAGTGGAATATTCCTTTTTAAGGGGGAAAAAAAGAAAAGAAGAACAATGATAAACCGTAGAGATTCGATTCCAACCATATCCTCCTTGCACTAGGATGTGCTTCTAAAGAGTGGAAACCACAATGCTGCAACAGACTTTCGGTCATTATGAACTTATATATACTTATTTGTACTGTCTAAAGGGTTTTGAAATGGTAACCACCTGCTGAAAAAAAAAAATACAAAATAAACATGAAAGATAAAACATGACTTACCTTTCAACCTTTTATGGTATTTTTTTTACAAGATGAATCATATCGTGCTCACAAGGTATAACTGCTACTCGCCATTCGAAAGAAATGCACCGTATCTGTGTCAAATTAGCTTCCAAGGTGGATTATATTATTTATTTATTTTGTACCTCATCGTTAGATTTGAGGAAAGCATTATACCCCATTTAAATTTAAGAAAGAGTCGTGTCGTTCTTTACGTTTTTCCCAACCTTGATTTCCCAACCTTGATTATGCCCCAGACAATAAATTGTGTGATCACCCGATGTGTACACATCAGAAAATTCAATATGTTGATATCCGGAGCATAAGTAGTGATATATTTATATATTACAAAAGAAATATATATATATATATATATATATATATATATCCTAGAGATTCGATCCGCTATCCAACCCCTATCCTCTTTTTTATTAGACGAATCTAAATTCTGACCAAAGGTTCCTTTTCATTATATGAATCTAAATTTTGACCGGGCTTTTGACTTTGATTTTGACATATCTAGTGCACCACTTTGTACACAAGACTTGTGCTCATAAAGAAAAATGCTTACATAAACATATGCATGTGGGAAAATACATGTGCACAAGTTTTGTGCAGATTATCAAAAAACCTACATAAACATATGCACGTATTAACCCTGTGCACGAGAAATGCACATGTAAAGAAAATGCCTACATAAGCATAAGCAGGTGGGGGAAATATGTTGTGTATTATCAAAACTTAGACGAAAAAACATCAATAATTATGCCTTAATCAATATCTAAATAATAATATAAAATAAAAATAAGTTAGAGAATTGATATTGACATTTCACAAGACAAAAATCTCTAACATTTTAACAAATCCACAAGTGATTCTTAATCTATAATCTCTACCATATTCATAAATTCGCATGTGATTCTTAATCTATAATCGTCAGACGCAAAAAAATCTTAAATGCATAATAATTATTTTTTAGAAAAAGTTTTAAAAGGGCAATTCGGTTTTATACATGCATACATATAAGAAAGAAAAGTAGATTAATGAACTGCTGAGTTGTCTCTATCCCTACTTTCAATTTTATTATTTAAATAAACTGGTGGGGATTGCTAAAATGTTGAGAGTGCAACGACTCTCTAAAGATGAGAAAGCCTATAAAACATTATATGGATGGAAGGCTAAACTTTTGTCTCAAGCTGGCAGGACCGTGCTTATCAATTCCACTTTAGCTGCTTATCCTTATTATCAAATGCAATGCTTTGAATTTCCGACTTCTGTTTTAGACAAGTTTGACAAAATTCAACGTGACTTTTGGTAGAATAAAGATAATCCTAAAAAAACTTATTACCCGAAAGCTTGGTGTGCCATTTCTACTCCTAAAGCATGTGGTGGCTTAGGTATCAGAAACCCTCGTAAAATGAATGTATCTCTTCTTACTAAATTGGCTTGGAGATTACTGAATAATCCTAATTCTATGGGTTAGACTGCTTAAGGGTAAATATTTTCCTAGTTATCATCCATTTCACAAGAATAGTCAGTACAATGTGTCTTGGATTTGGACTAGTATTAGGAAAGGATTAGAAGTGGTGAAAAACAATAGTGTTTGGGAAGTCGGTAGTGGTCGAAATATCATTATTGCGAGTGATTATTGGATTCCTAATATTGGTGTTTTGAATAATTGGCAACATGAGGTTATTAAGTACTTTTTGATCTTATGGAAGCAAATGGAGGTTGGAATGTTAATCTAATTGATTCTGTTTTTCCTCCCGACATTGCAAATAGAGTTAAATCTGTTTATGTGAACACAAATAATCAGGACAGATTAAGATGGACAGGAAATAGGAATAAAGAGTTTACTAATAAATCTGCATATATGATTTTATCAAATGAGCACCATTCTCATTTAGATAAATTTTGGCTCCAAATTTGGCATATGAAAATTCTTCTCATAATTAATCTTTTTGTATGGAAGATGGCTGCAGATGTGTTGCCACTTAGGGCAAAAATGCATGGTATTCTAAAGCATGTGGATCCTTGTTGTGTTTTATATAATGATGCTCATGAATTCTACCCAGCATGCTTTCTTTGTATGCATCAAAGATAACTTTTGAACCCATGTGGTACGGGTCCCACGTCTTTGATGTCGTGGAAAGTATTGTGATATGGTGCTTCTCGATGTATCAGCATAGAATATGCCATGCTTCTAATTGGTTCAAATATAACGGGACCCCTAGGACTTATTGATCTTTTTCTTGCATTTGCTATCCTTTAAACTCGATGCAGCACTCCATATAACAAATCTTCGCCTTTCCATAACTTTTTACGAAATTTTTTCCCGAACCGTGATATTAAACTCCGTAGAAACCGCCTACTCTCGTTAAAACCCATAAATGGGCCCTGTTTTACTCAGCCGGTGGGGTCCACCTTTTATGCGTCAACGCGGTTTTTACCTAGTCCAATATCACGGTTCATAAAAAATCACTTAACTTTTTAAATACAAAGTCAAAGACTTGTCCCCTTCACTTTTCTAATGAGATTGATTACTCTCAATTGTGGGTCCCGTATCGACTTTTCTCTCCTGTTTTGAAAAATAATGGCTTCTGACCCGATGTAACAAGAACTATCCTAACAAAGTGCATGCAGCAGTTGAACGTCTACTGTTTCATCGAGATCCGTGCAAAGCTACATGTCGTCTTCGACACAAAAGTACATCCAATTTTTGGTATACCCTTAAATATCGAATTGTCGCTTATGCACAAGACGTCAAAATGGCCTAGTCTAGTGCGTGTCTTTTCTTCCCAAAATGTCTCTAACTGGCCCCATGATACAGCAACAAAATGATTTTCTTCTGTTTTTGCAAATAAATGTTTTTGATTCGGTGTAACTAGGATTAATTTAGTAGGATGAAAACGGCCGCAGATTGACTGGAAATAGGTGGGGCTCATATGTGATAATTGTGTCTTCCTTAGAGATTAGCAGTATATCCAACTTGATGTTCTCCATTCCACCAAATCACCACTTTCAAAAGCTGTCAAGTTAGGACTTGTCTATTCATCTCTTTTCAGTCGGACCCACCTCTGCTTTGATAAAACTTTTCTCACTCCTTCCCTTCTCTGTTTTGTACAAATGATGTGACCCGACCATAGTACTAAAATTGCTAAGTCTACGGATTACCTCACCATCGAATTACTTCCACCGATTCATTTTGAATTAATTAATTAAAGCTTTTTCTTAGGCGGCAAAATTCAAAATTCCCTCCAATGAAATTGAAACTATCGAAAACAAAATTTAGAGATTTGGCAAGCGTTGGATGTAATGCTAATCCGTGTGAGTCTAGTGCTTGTATTGTCATCCATTGGATTAAAAAAATTGGTTCTCAATTGGTTAAATAAATGTCACACGGATCATAAACTATTATTCAAACTGTGAGAGAGAATTTGATTTTGTTCTTGAAATTTTTGAGGGGGAGAAATTAGCGGTGTGATTGAAATTTATCAACGGATGCCATTTAATTCTATGTAGTCATATGGATTGTGATCCGTGATTTTTTGAAAAATACTACAGTATGATCTGTCGTTTTTAGATCCATCCCTGTCATACTTGTTATAACAAATTCACTTTTAGTTTTTTTTTTTTTTTGTTAAAATACGTATTATCTACATTTTTATTGATAATAATATTTGTATATCGTCTGAATTCGAAGAATATAGACAATTTCAAAGGGTATCGAAATAATCCGATGAATATAGCCTCAGTAATGGCATTTTACCTGTTGACCTTACATTTGCAAGAATTTTCACTAGAATCCTAAATATACCGATATTGGACATATTCTTCTTACTAACCTTAAGAAGTTTTCGACTTATAGTTGTCGAATCCCGGCCAGGTTTCGACCTCGGAGCCATTTTTTTTCTCGAAGTCGCCAGAAAATGGTTTGTTTAAGGTTTCGGAGAATGTTCCAATGGAATCTTACCTGTGAATGGTTGGATTCATCGTTCTTACGAAGTTTCCAACTTATAGTAATCCACTCCCGACCAGGTTTCGAGCTCGGAGCCACTTTCTTTCTCGAAATCGCCAAAAAAGGGTTTGTTTAAGGTTTCAGAGAATATATGATGGAATCTTACCTATGAATGGTTGGATTTATCGTTCTTACGAAGTTTCCGACTTATAGTAGTCAACTCGAGGCCATGTTTCGAGCTCGGAGCCACTTTCTTTCTCGAAGTCGCCAGAAAAGGGTTTGTTTAAGGTTTCAGGGAATCCTCCATGGAATCTTACCTGTAAATGGTCGGATTCATTACCACTCCCGTCCAGGTTTCGAGCTCATAGCCACTTTCTTAACTTTTGTTGAGACTTGTTGTATAACCAGTCATAGCCTATGTTATGTAGATAGTTGTAATCGGTTACAAGTTACTTTGGAAATCAAGGTGTTACCGATCACAAGCTATATTGGCATGCAAGTTGTAAAAAGGGTTTGTTTAAGGTTTCGACCTCGGAGCCACTTTCTTTCTCGAAGTCGCCAGAAAATGGTTTGTATTCATATGAATGTTCCAATGGAATCTTACCTATGAATGGTTGTATTCATCGTTCTTAAGAAGTTTCCAACTTATAGTAGTCCACTCCCGGTCAGGTTTCGAGCTCAGAGCCACTTTCTTTCTCGAAGTCGCCAGAAAAGGGCTTGTTTAAGGTTTCAGATAATATTCTGATGGAATCTTACCTATGAATGGTTGGATTCATCGTTTTTACGATATTTCCGACTTATAGTAGTCCACTCTTGGCCAGATTTCGTCCTCAGAGCCATTTTTTTTCTCGAAATCGCCAGAAAATGGTTTGTTTAAGATTTCGGAGAATGTTCCGATGGAATCTTACCTATGAATGGTTGGATTCATCCTAATTACAAAGTTTTCAACTTATAGTAGTCCACTCCCGTCCAGGTTTAAATCCCTGAGCCACTTTCTTTCTCAAAATCGCCAGAAAAGTGTTTGTTTAAGGTTACGAAGAATATTCCGATGAAATCTGATTTTATTCAGAAAATGTAACTAAGGCCAGGTCCCATTTGATGTATCTCAATCTTCTGTGTGAGGAAACGAATTACGATACCTCACTTATATTTTATAAGCTACTCAAAATCTTTTTCCCATCAAAATAAAAATGTATAGTATGTTTCCCGGAAGAAAAAAAAACTGTTGTTCTATATGATGTGACCTGACAAACGACAAATCATGATCACATTTGTGAAATGTCACAATCACTCTTACAAGTCACAACTAAGGATTACTGGTGCTGATCACAGTGACACATGACCAGATGAAATTTTGGAATAGTGAAGAAATTTTGGGCGATCCAATTGGAGGGAAATTTGGTTCCCAAAAAACTAAGCGCCAAAAAGAATTTGAGAATTTGGCAGTTGTTGGATGTAATGTTAATCCATACGAGTCTTGTTCTTGCACTATTATCCATGGGAAATGCTCTCCCACACTGTCGTGCATAAAAGAGTTATAAGCTAGCGAATTGGTGGACGTTGGATTATGCATCTGACGGACAAACATGAGTAAGGAATTCAATTCAGTAAGCAAACTTTTTTACTCCCTCCTATATAATCAGTAAGCAAATTTTGTTTTTATTTCCCATATTAATTTACGATTTGTTCTTCTTTCACAAGAATACATGAAATTAAGTAGGAATTACTGCAAGGAGGAAGAAGCTCCAAAAAAAAAAAAACTCCTCGAACATCTCTTTCACCATTATAATAAACTTCCAGCCCATCACCATTACTGTCTTTTTTTTTTATTTCACCGTCAGCACCGAAGCTATCATCATCATCAAATTAAAGAGACATGGAGGAAACTTGGTTAAGGTTTAAAAGTATTTAAGTTCGGAGGAGATGATATAGAATTATGCTTTCAAACTAAATTACGATCCATTTTTTCCATTTTTTACTTCTTTCAAATGTTCACATCCGCATCTCGAATCTCGATTGTGAAATAGGGAGAGACATAGATGATAAAATGGGAGGAAATGATTCTTTGATTTAAGTTTATAATGACAAAGGAGTTGTTTGCAATTAAGTATTTTATGACAGCTATCCCCATATTAAAGATTGGTAATCATTTATGATCCAAGGGCTGAAACCTTGCTAGCTTATAAATCTATTTCGCACTGCCGCGCGGGATAGCATTACCCATTATCCATTGGATTAAATATTTTGGTTTTTTGTTGGTTAAATAAATGTCATATGGACCATACTCGTCAAACTGTGATAGAGAATTTGATTTTGTTCTTGAAAATATGAGGGAGAGAAATTAGTCGTGTGATTGAAATTTATCAGCGGATGCGTTTAATTCTATTTAGTCATACGGATTATGTTCCGTGACTCTTTGGAAAATACTATCATCCGTCGACTTTACACACGGTCATGGTCATATTTGGTATAACATATATTTATTTTTTTTCTCGGTCAAAATACGTATTATCTGCATTTTCATTGATAATTATAATTGTATAACGTTTAAATTCAAGGAATATATACTTATGACAATTTCAAAGGATATCGAAACAATTCGACGAATATAGACTCAATAAGGGGCATCTTACCTGTTGGTCTTACATTTGTAAAAACTCATTGGAATCCTAAATGTACTGATTGGACGTATTCTTCTTTAATAACCTAGTCAATAGAGTAGGAATCGACAATAAAACCCTAAATGTACAGATGTTGGTTATATTTTGCTTAATGACATAGTGGATTGGGTAAGAATCTTCAATGGAACACTAAATGTACCAATGTTGGTAATATTCTGCTTGACGACCTAGTCGACTGAGTATGAATCGTCAACAGAACACTTAATGTGCTAATGTTTTCATGTTGGTTTTATTCAATCGACTTACATAGATCTTTAAATACAGCCAACGAGAAAAGAAGGAACTAAAGAAATCGAAAAGGAAATTAGTATGTTCAATCGATGATTTTACTTTTCCGTAGTATTTGAACGACATATTATCTTTCGGACTATCTCGATGACTAAAAGCATTTTTCGGATTAACGGCATGGATTTATTTATATAAAATACAATTAAAATGGTGTTATAAGTAAAATAAAAATTACCTTAGATTAGGATCACCAAATTGAAATTTAAAAAATTGAAGAAATGGTGTTTTAAGTTACACAAAATTGTGCAACCCGAACTTCTATACGCATCTCTATATCTCATAATATATGAGGAGTCATATATCAACTTAGGTCAATCTCATAATATACCCGCGGATGTTGAAAGAATTACAGGAATCATATATCATAATATGGTCATTTCACAGTCTGTATTTACTTTACTTATTTCTGATAAGGGTAGTCTGGTCATTTTCAAAGTCTCTATAATATTTATTACACTAATTTTCAGTAAGGGTAATATGGTCATTTTCACAATCTGTAATATTTACTTTACTTATTTTCGATAAGGGTAGTCTGGTCATTTTCATAGTCTCCATAATATTTATTGCACTTATTTCCAGTAAGGGTAATATGGTCATTTTCACAGTCTCCATAGTATTTATTACACTTATTTCCAGTAAGGGAAATATGGTCATTTTCAATATCTTAATTATTTCCGATAAGGGTAGTCTGGTCATTTTCACAATCTCCATAATATTTATTGCACTTATTTCCAGTAAGGGTAATATGGTCATTTTAAATATCTTAATTATTTCCGATAAGGGTAGTCTGGTCATTTTCACAGTCTCCATAATATTTATTGCACTTATTTCAAGTAAGGGTAATATGGTCATTTTTATTGTTTGTAATATTTACTTTGCTTTTCTGATAAGGTTAGTTTGGTCATTTTCACAATCTCCAATTTATTACCTGTATTTTTAGTAAGGGTAATATGGTCATTTTTAAAGTATGTAATATTTACTTTAATTATTTCTGATAAGGGTAGTCTGGTAATTTTCACACTCTTCATAATATTTATTGCACTTATTTAGAGTAAGGGTAATATGGTCACTTTCAAAATCTGATATATTTCATCTTCAGTTCATCCGAATGAGAAACTCAGGTCTAACTCTAGTAATCTTCGAACCTGGGATGTTCAAAACTGATAAATTTCATCTCCAGTTCATCCGAATGAGAAACTCAAGTCTAGCTCTAGTAATCTTCGAACCTGGGATGTTCAAATCTGATAAATTTCATCCACAGTTCATCCGAATGAGAAACTCAGGTCTAATTCTAGTAATCTTCGAACCTGGGATGTTCAAATCTGAGAAAATTCATCTCCAGTTCATCCGAATGAGAAACTCAGGTCTAACTCTAGTAATCTTCGAACCTGAGATGTTCAAATCTGATAAATTTCATATGTAATTCATCCGAATGAGAAACTCAGGTATAACTTTAGTAATATTCAAACCTTGGATGTTCAAATCTGATAAATTTCATCTTCAGTTCATCTGAATGAGAAACTCAAGTCTAACTCCAGTAATCTTCTAACCTGGGATCTTCAAATCTGATAAATTTCATCTCCCGTTCATCCGAATGAGAAACTCAGGTCTAACTCTAGTAATCTTCGAATATGGGATGTTCAAATCTGATAAATTTCATCTCCAGTTCATCCGAATGAGAAACTCAAGTCTAACTCTAGTAATCTTCGAACCTGGGATGTTCAAATCTTATAAATTTCATCTGTAATTCATCCGAATGAGAAACTTAGGTCTAACTCTAGTAATATTCAAACCTTGGATGTTCAAATCTGATAAATTTCATCTCCAGTTCATCTGAATGAGAACTCAGGTCTAACTCTAGTAATCTTCTAACCTGGGATCTTCAAATCTGATAAATTTCATCTCCAGTTTATCATAATGAGAAACTCAGGTCTAACTCTAGTAATCTTCGAACCTGGGATGTTAAAATCTGATAAATTTCATCTCCAGTTCACCCGAATGAGAAACTCAGGTCTAACTCTAGTAATCTTCGAACCTGAGATGTTCAAATCTGATAAATTTCATATCCAGTTCATCCGAATGAGAAACTCAGGTCTAACTCTAGTAATCTTCGAACCTGGGATGTTCAAATCCGACTTATAGTAGTCCACTCCCGGTCAGGTTTCGATCTCGGAGCCAGGTAATGCATACAATATGCCAGAATAGGGTTTGTTTAAGGTTTCGGGAAATATTCCGAAGGAATCTTACCTGTAAATGGATGGATTCATCGTTCTTACCAAGTTTCCGACTTATAGTAGTCCACTCTTGGCCAGGTTTCGAGCTCGGAGTCACCTTATTTTTCGAAGTAGCCTGAAAAGGGTTTGTTTAAAGTTTCGGAGAATATTCCGATGGAATCTTACCTGTAAATGGTCGGATTCATCGTTCTTACGAAGTTTCCGACTTATAGTAGTCCACTACCGGCCAGGTTTCGACCTCGGAGCCACTTTCTTTCTCGAAGTCGCCAGAAAAGGGTTTGTTTAAGGTTTCAGAGAAATATTCTGATGGAATCTTACATATGAATGGTTGGATTCATCGTTCTTACGAAGTTTCCAACTTATAGTTGTCCACTCCCGGCCAGGTTTTGAGCTCATTGCCACTTTCTTTCTCGAAGTCGCCGGAAAAGGGTTTGTCTAAGGTTTCGGATTCCAACGTCCATGGTTCATTTTGATCATGGACTAGGAGGTGGTGCTACACATATTAGAAGAAGTCCTGGTTGTTTTACGGGCGAGGTTAAGAAGCCTGGTCAAACCAAGAGAGTGCCGGTCGGCTAGTCTTTATCAAATTATATGTTTAGGGTTTCAATAATTGGAGGGCTAGGATTAGTTTTTAAATTTTATATCGACGCTCTGCATTTATTGGGTTTTTTAGGTGGGTTTGGGCGGGTTTTAAATCATAACCAACTACCAAACCAATCTATATCGGGTTTTATATTCATAACCAACTACTAATCCGTTACGAGCGGGTTCAGTTTAAAAACCCACGGGTTCATCGGGTATGGGCGAGTTCGGGTAAGTCGGGCGGGTTTTGTGCAACTCTACCCGGATAAGAAGAATCCGTATGACTAGATAGATATAGATTACAGCCGTTGATAAATTTTGATCGTACGGCTAATTTCTCTTCCTCAAATTTTCACGAACAAAATCAATTTTCCTCTCACACATCTTCCAAAATTCACTCATTTTCCCCATTCCCGCTCCATTTCCCACTTTCCCCCCTAATTTTTCACCTTCCTGTTCTCTTTCCCCATCCCAATTTCTCTATCTGTCCATATCGCCCTTAGCTTTTTCAGATTGAGTTCAATTTTATTCTAGTTTTGTTTCCCCCAAATTCCTCAATCTCTTCTAGAAATAACCTAAATCTCGTCAGCCAAATCCCTCCTGAATCTCTTCTTGAAACAACCTAAATCTCACCAGGGTTTGATGATGACTCTATATTAGGGTTTATTTTGTAATTGTTGTTTGTTGTTTCCAGGTTAGGGTTTCTTTTATGGTCTCTTTTCTTCCATTTGTTAGTAGCCTGCAAAATGTTTTTCTTTCTTGTTTAAAAAAGTAGGTTTTTTTCGTCGATTTATCAGTAAATCAGTATTTTGAAGTTGCTTCTGTTGTATTTGATCTAAATTTAGGGTTCTTATAATAGGTTTTGGTATGAAATTAGGTCTTTGAGACCAGGTCATTTATTTTTGTTGTTTGAAAAAGGGTTGTTGTAATTTCTCTCAATTCAGTACAACTAAAATTAGGGATTTCAAAATCTCGTTGGATTAATGCTGTTGTCTTCTCCATATTTGATGTCCGGGTTTTGCAAAAGGGGTTTTTTCTTCTTCTCTTTCATATCTACAGTAAGAAACCATAGTCTTCTACTGTTTAAAGTGTTTGCTGCTGTGGTAATTATAGTACTATTGAAATTATTTGAGGGTTTATTTTGTAGATCCGAAGATATGATTATTGTATATCTAGATCCGGAATTGTATTATTAGGACTGACTTCTTCATTTTGCAGATTAGATGTTAGCTTCATGACCCATAGCTAAACCCCTTGCTTGGAAAAAACTGTGCTAGGGAACCATTAAGCTCGTTATAAAAGGTATTTTATGTTTTTCCTTCTTATTCTTTACATGGTCTTCTTAATGGATTTTGATCAGATTTCATGTTAATGATGATGGATTTTCAGGGTTTACTGTTGTGTTTTAGGGGCTTTTATTAGTTTGTTGATGATGTATTTCTGTTTTGTTTTTTTTAGCTACTGAATCCAGCTGCTTAGGGAGGGTTGTCTTCATTTTTACTAATAAAAATGTATTTATAATTCAAAATTGGTATGTTATGTATTCAGCTTTTGTTCTGGGTTCTGTTTTTGATCTTGATTTTTGTTTATGATGAACAGTTTGACAATCTCTGCGTATGCTGTCACTCACCTCCCTATGGTTTTGGTGAGGGATACTAATGTTATGATTGCTGGTAAAGGTTGTTGTTTTCTATGATTATGGAGATGTTGGAAAGGATCGAGCCTGAGCTCTTAAACAGGCTGGAGCTCGTGTAATTGTTACTGAAAGTGATCCAGTCTGTGCTTTTCAAGCTTGGATTGAAGATCTTCAAGTCTTGATCTTAGAAGATGCCGGATTCAGAATGAAATTGGGCTGGAATTTCATTTACAGGGGACATTTGGGCTGAATCGATACTCGGTGCATACTTACTGCCTAATTCTGTCTCTTATTGCTGATGATGTTTATGATATAATATGAAGGTGAATTTCCATTTCATTGTAAATTTTAAGCATGATTATGGGTTAATCTGTTCATGAACTATGATTTTTTTCTGTCTCTATATGGTCCCTTTTATCCCACAATATAAGGTGAAGTTGTTTTCATTTAAACCCAATTTCTGGAAAGAAAAACCATGACCTAACGAAAGCTATATGCGTTGTTTATATTTTCTAAATAAGATGAAGGTTTTAACACTTTTTTGAAGATCCAAATTGGTAAGTGTATTATTAGGCTATGTTTGTAAGGGTTTAATCCTCTTGAAGTTTGAACCCTTAGATTGTGTCGCCCCTTTTGATGAACAGTGATTGTGCAGCTCTTTTCCAGTTTAGTCTGGCAACTAAATCTTAAAGCAGTTCTGGCTGATCTCTTATCTTCCTTTTTTTGTGTGTTTTGGTTGCAGAATGCTGAACTCCTGACACTGATTGAGGACAGTATTATAAGTGACTTTGAAGTTTTTGAACGCTTTTGTAAATTAAAGGAATCGGGAAAAATATCTACTGTTGCTGTCATGTTGAGCATAATTCGGTTAATATCTTGTGGGAGTATTTCTTGAGAGTATCTATTTCTGTTGTTTCCAACTTAGCTTTATTCACTTATGATAGATAAATGCTTTCAATGGTTTCTACTGTGATTATTTCACTCCCAACAAGAAATATAAGCCAAAGATGTGGACTGAAAATTGGACTGGCTGGTAAGCGACTCACCTCTTACTCCTTAAGCTAGATTTCTGTATTGTGTTTCTGCTCTTACCACCTATTTAAGAACTCAGAAGTTTATCATTAACTTATTAGGATCTATTCTGTTTATAGGTTTACGGGATTTGGGGCTGCAGTTCCTCGTAGACCTGCTGGAGATGTAGCTTCCTCTGTTGCCGAATTTATACAAACTGGTGGATCCTTCATGAACTATTACATTGTAAGGTTATGCCGTAGTTGCATTTTTTATTTAAGTGTAGTTATAGTTCATAAGGTGTTTAGTTTCATCTTTAACTTCTTCTTTTTTGGTTTTATGCTTCAGTTTCATGGAGGAGCAAATTTCGGGAGGACAGCAGGTGGTCCTTTTATAGCAACTAGTTATGACTATGATGCCCCAGTTGACGAATATGGTATGTTAATCATAGGCTTTGATTATTCATTAATGTGCTTACCTGAACACTCATTAAAAAATTCTACGGCCGCATTTGATACTAGGTTCATGTAATTAGACTAGAAACCTATATACTTGTACGATGTTTTGTGCTTTTGGTAAAACATCGGCAGGACTAGAAATCACTGACAATCCAAGTTACAAGTTCTTTGGGACTCTGCATAAACTACTTTAGTATGAGGAAAAAGTTGTAGGTTTGTTCCATACTGGGGAACCAAGCCAACGGGAACAAAGGAAGGGCTTTGCTTTTTCTCGATCCCAGTCGAGAACTGATATCTATACTTATATAGAACCTATAGCGATACTATAGAGAACCGATATCTATACTTATATTTTCGCAAATGTTTATTGTTCAGGCCTATGTCTTCAATTACCAGGCAGGAGGTTGTGCTGCATTCCTTGCAAACAATGATGCAAACTCCGATGTAACTGTTTCCTTCAGAGGCTTAAATGCGAGAACGAGGCGATGAAGCTACTCGAAGAAGGTCAGAAGCAGAAAACTGCAATGGAATTGCTTGAACTGTATTTACAATTTCTGAAATGGATCCAATCTGTGCTCTCGAAGCTTGGATGGAAGGTCTTTCAAGTCTTGACCTTAGAAGATGCTATATCAGAAGCTGACATTTTTTTACTACTACAGGTAACAAAGTCTTGACCTTGATTTAGTGATACTCACTTGGTATTGATGATGATAAGCAATTTGTTTCATCTTCTCATGGTCAAGTGTTATGTCTGGAAGCCTGCAGCTGTGGATCAAGATGAGATTGTCTCATGGTTCATGCAGTGTTAGAATCTGGTGACTCTTTTATATAAATTTTTGTACTCAACTGTGAAGTCCCCAGATCTCGTACAATTGAGAAAAATGATGCTTATCAACCTGTGGAAAGGTAATTTCGAGTCTGTCTTTCTTGATTGTTAGGGTTTGGTGATGTTTGTTTTCTTTTTTTCTATAGATCCCAGATGTTCAAACTCTGATTGTGTCTGATTTCATGTAGTGATGTTGATTGAAGGATGTTTTCATGGCCAAATTTAAACATTGGATAAGGTGATTATTAGAATGACTGGGTATATTTCAACTCTATTCAAACAATTGTTAAACTGGATCTCAGGATCTGTAAGTTTGCAGATGTTATTTGTGTGATCTGTTAGTCTGAAATGCACAGTCACTACACTACATTCGTTTAATGGGTTTTGTATTGCCAAAGCTTATTGCATTTGTTTATTAAGAGCAACACTAGAATTAACCCTCAAATGTATTAGGTGTTGATGTCATGAGCTCAAAGTTATACAGAGGAAGAACTGGTTGACAACGATTTAGAAGAAGCATTTATGGACTTGTACTTGTCCTTTGTTCCAAAGCTTGTGCTTGATTCTGCAATTTTTATTTTTGTTAATTTACTGTATTTGAAGAAGTTTAAAATTACAGGTTTGCTTCTATTTTCAGTTTTATGAAGATTGCCTAATGTAGGGACTAAACTTCAGTTACGTTTATGATGTGCAGAAGAACCAGAAACTGAAGGGGAAGAACAAATAGCTGCAGCTTATTAGGTAATGTTAATTTGGATTTAGTATGGAGCAAATGAAATGAATGGATAGTCAATAATTCTCTGATCTGATTTTTCTTGTGTGCTCTGGTTCATGTATTTGCATTTTGTGTTGTGTTGTAGGAGCTTGGATAGTTGATGTAATACTACTGAAGCTAAAACAGAAGCAGCAGAGTTAATGTTAAGGTCTTCACTTATTCCTATGTTAGGTTGTTTGTTTTATAATTCAACTGTTAGAAGTTTGCCTAATGTAACTGTTAGATGTAGTTTACTTTCAGTTTTTTGTTTTCAGTGAGTTGTTAAATCTTTGTTGGATTATCATTGATGCAGCTGGGTCTTCGTTTTCCTTGTTTTGCTTCTTCAGCTGGTTAGTCTTCCTCCTTTCATGTCCTATTGACTTGCACAGCCTAAAGCTCAATGATATTAAGGTATCTCATAATATTGTCCTGCACATACTTTCGTGTTTTTTTTTTTTTTTCCTGATTATAAACACCGCAGGTTTGCGGACTTTTCTTACCACATGAGCTTATTTATTCCCAAAACAATGGGTCACTGAGATATTTGAATATATTGTTGTATTGCAGGTCAACCTGGTCTTCAAGCGTCCAGAGAACATGAGCGAGAAGGAAATGGGTTTTCTGGAGAAGGTATACAGTGTTTTAAAGATATACTTGCCATTTTCTTAGAGAAATTGGTATTACGAATTGTGATGGTTTGCTTGTCCTTGAATTCAAATTGATATCTTGGCGATCTTGGATTTGTGCCCAGACGGGAAGTGCAACTGTTGGCATGTTTTTTGGTATCATGATTGACATTGTTTGTAATGTTCTAAGGACTGATCTGTGCTAAATTTACATTCCCTCCAATAGGTTTCACCCCTCTTCCATTATCTGTTTGCTTACAAAAATTTGAAAATCAACACCCTCAGCTTTGGTGTTCCATTTGGATTTTGAAGTCATGTTTATCTCTAGCGTAGTTTGTCTTCTGTGTTATGTTAGCAGGTCTGTTTCATTAGTAGCATGTACTGTAAATCATTGAAAAACCTATCATTTTCTTTATTTATTGGAGCTACTAATTTTTTTCTTATATCTTGGTAATGCAGGTCTTTCACTTCTTGAGTATCCTGAAATAAAAGCTATAGGTGCAGTGTATGTTGCCCAATTAGCAAACCCTAGTATTTACACCTTCCGATCCAATCAGTCTTGTTATACGACTCAAACTAGCGGAAGCTGAGTTGATAATCTTACATCTCTATGGTTTGTACTCTCTTCTTGGGCTGAGGTGTAGTCTTGTGGGATATAAACCTCTTTATTTGTTCAACTTTCTTTAGTTCAGAAACTTCAGATAGCTGCGGTACAACGCACCATACATTTGTAATACTGGCTCGCTCTTAAGAAAATTAGAGTTAGTTGATAGTCTTGTAATAAGCTTGTTTGAATGGTCTGGATTAGGAAGAGGTTGCTGTGTTTGAAAAATCAGCTATGCATATGCATGTAAACCATGTAAATTGTAAAATATTTTTTATTTACTTTTTGCAGTAACTGTTTGAGAAACACAAAACACAAATTCCATTTTTGATGAAAGAAAAACAAGTCAGAATTTAATCTGAATCTTCCAATATCTCTATCAATAGAAGAGAGCACAGGAAATAGGTTGTCTACATGTAAGCTGTCTGTAAGGCGATCAAATTTGTGATTTAAGCTGTTTGTAGAGAATCATTATTAGCTTGCTGAATCCAGTTTTCTAACCCCAAAACCAGTCCTTCACTTGAGAAGCTAACAGGGTCTACTATAAGAAACTGTAAAATGATCACTATACTTTCCCAAATCCCAAGTGTAAAAAGAACATTGTATCATGTAGTAGAGTACTTACGAAATGACTGCAGAAAGGGCTCCGTCTTTTAAGATAAGACGACTTGTGTTTGACCAAACCATTGCATTGAATTGATCCTTGCTATGTCTCTCCATGGGTATGCAGGTTGACCTGACTAGAAAAGCAAAGAAACGATTGAGTGATGATATATATACACATGTCAATACTCAAGTGAGGCTAGAGGTTCTTTCAACTTCGTATTATTTACCAGATTTGAGCAATAAAATTATTATGAAATTTGCTTTTTTCAGAATAGATTAGTTATACTGAGAATAGTGATAAGTATATAAATTTTGGGGGTTGATATCTCTATGGCACACACCTATCAGATTCCCCACCAGGTGTGCACCCAAAACGACCATCCAAAATCATGCAGCTCACAATGTATTCAGCAGCTTTTTCCACATTGATTTTATCCAAAACGACGCGAAGTGAGATAGAAATTGCGATATAAGAAAACCTACACACAAGGAAAAGCCAAAACGTTTCATTTTTCTATCCAGCTAACTAGAACTCACAAATCAAAGAGGAATTAGGCAGTAAGTGTGCACCGAGTATCGATTTCACCCCAAATGTCCCCTGCAAATGATCCATCTTCATTTTGAAGTCCGGCAACGTCTGACCTTAATATCAAGGAATCAAGAAATGAAGGACCTGAAGCCTCTTTAATGAAACATTGAAAGCAGCTGATATGCAACAAAAGGATACAGTTTGGTAGCTCATCAATGTCGAGCACATCTAGCTTGTCAAGGAGCGCTAAGACTTGCACAACACTAAGCATGTATATCATGTGGGGATCATGACCTATATTACCAACAAATCAACCTGCACAACAAAAAAAGAGGACAAAACATACTTTTTGATATAAAGTTTATACCAAACCTTAATTTCAATGAGCCGCCTATTGTTAAGAAAATTAAAAATAGTAAAATCAACACAATAACCGAAATATGAAACTGAAGATGGATGGAATTGCAAACCAAACACCATCAAAAGTTTCCCCTACGAAAACTGCATAGATGCTAGTATATATTAACATTAACGCACATTAAAATGTTGCATCAGAAGAACATGGATATCATCTGCACTCCATCCATCTCCAATAGTACTTCCTCGTACAATTTCAATTTTCAACGAAACCTACACCAAAAAGTATAATAGAAAAGAATTTAGCCATATAAACTGATTGATGTGTGATAAATTAGAAAAGGCATAAGAGGACTTTAGTCGACCTTATACTTTAACCAAACCAGATGACCACAGAGGTTCTGTGTGAACTGCCAGATAATCTGTTACGTTAATGCAAATTTTAAGACGAGATGTGAAATTTAATATAAGAAATAAGCGACCGGCGAGAAAACACAAATCATGCTTCTGAGATTAAGAACTACACCATAAACATGGTTTAATAAGATCAAAATAAATGTGTGTCCAAACAACCCAGCTAAAGCCCCACAAGATAGACGCAGTATAACAGAATTCTGGTGCTTTTCAGGGCCCCGTGCACCTTAACCCTGCCAATAGTTTTCTTAGGTTATCCCTTAATGCTAGAAATGGATGACCGTATAGCCAATTATTTTTCCTCTGGCTGTGACAACACATGTTGCGAGCTATAATAAAGAAATAAAAGGACTAAGATTAGACACATCTGTCCCTCTGCTGTAGAGTTTGCATAAACAAGAATATAAATGAGTAAGCAGAGGATAACTGGAACAGTAAAGTTTACTCTAATGAACTGAACGCTATGCATCGAGAAAATCAGAGAAAACAAATTCGCATCAATGAATAAGGCCAAAATGCTGGTAACGTATATATACAGCTTTATTATCTGGACTTAACCGAATGCTGCGCCAAAGCGTACATTCATTGTCTAAAAAGATAGAAGATTCTGTGCGAACAAAGGCAGAGCTGAACACATGCATCATATGAAATTACAGCATACCATGGTCCTAGAGCACTGTTGAAATTTCACCAGGAACATAAGGATAGCTAATAATATGACAACGACACAGATGAGGTTAGAGAAGAGATTGGGAAGGAATATCAGCTATAAAAAATTCATCAACTGTTGTGAAATCCATCAAGATATCTGGTCAGCAAAGAGTAATTTCAACTCAAAAGAATATATTCCCATTATCTTGGGGTGGAAAGCAGTATCAATGCAAGCAACATAGTGCCATGAGGGGACCAATCAAGAACTACTTCGACTATCGGTATTTCACAACCAGAACCAGGTCCCATTCGAAAAATTGTATGAGATCGGCTACTGTATGTATTCATATTTGTCTCAACAAAGTGGCGATGATCTGCGTATTATTAATTACGCATTAGTATCCTATCAGTATTCAAGAACGAAAGTCACAAAGGTGAAGAAAAAGAACCAACAAAGAGAAAAAAACCCACCAAAGCAGAGATAGAGAGAGAGAAAGAGACTCACATTCTCCAAAGTCCATTAATTGAAGAACTTGTTTCTTCTTTCAATCCAGCAACAAATATTCCTCTCTACCAGAAAAACAAACAAACACACTAATTAAACAAACTATCATTTAATTGTTAACAATCAAACATAGGAAACATTATCTTTTGGGCACATAGAAATACTTACATCTATACTTTCATGGATCTGCAATTTGCGGTGCTCAGGAGCTAACATCTCTTTGTTATAGATCTCCATATATGACATCCATAGAAGAAACTCTCGATCCATATCCTAAAATAAACAAGCCAGAGCAAGCACGAAAACATGTAGACTTTTCATTTGCTATTTTGGCGTTTTGTTAACAAAAATAAACAAGTACCTCTTGAATAGTGCGGAAGAAATCACGCACAGCAAGAGGAATAACACCTGGCTCCGAAACTGATCCTCGCATTCTATGCGTCTTGCCACTATTAGTTTTCCCGTAAGCAAAAACAGTACCTGCACAAAATAACGAGAAGATGGAACAGCTTTAGTTCCTTGAAGATAGTTGTCTAGATCCAAATAATTTGAAGTAGTATTTTGAGGCTTAAATGTACCAGAAATATGAGTCGGTTAAGAGGCAAACCATCGGATGGTTATAACTTTACAACGAGATCCAAGGGTAATTTGATTCAGCACAATGTAAAATGAAAGCCAAGGAATGCAAATGAGTTGGACGTTCTAGTAAATTATTAGATTGGTTCAATTTCAGTCCTTCAAACGATTGAATTAGTAATTAAGCTGTTTCTGGGCTTAAACCCATCACAATTTGCAGATACAGCAGCATACTTTGTCAATTGAAGCTTAGCCCTTTACACATGACATGAGGTATGAAGTATCAAAAAACATTCAAAATCAGGAGCAGCAAAATTATATCAGACTGGCTGAGACATAGAATGCCTACTTCATCGTAATAATGGAGCGTCAGAGAAGACCCTCATGGAGTTACTAGGGCAATTGATCATGTATGACAAACATGCATCAGTCTTAACAATTGTCCACACTTTGCAAATTCAACCATTGAATACAATCAACGAGAATTAACTGAGCAACGCTAAGGCCCCTATCACCTAGCAACCAATAATCCAAGTAAGCATCATTGCACCCATACTTCACAATCAAGCTCAACATGGTTCACATTTCGCATTTTAGGCATGTCCGACCCTATTGAAAATAATCCCTAATTCCACAAACCACCAAGATTGAACTATTGAGAACCTAACAATTCAGAAATCGATAAGAAATTCAGAAATAGATAAGAAACTCAGAAATTGATAAGAAATTACATACCATTGAACCCACAAACAGCAGCAGAATACTTCTGCGAACATGAAATTACGCAAACTTCTGAAATATGTTTCCAGTTCCAGAGTAGTTCTTCCTAGTTTAGGCTCTTGTCGACTAAGAAGATATTGTAACTTGTAGGCATCTGTATAACAATGACCTCAGCTGTTTAGCGACATTTTTCCATCTGTAAATGCCTTCTCCACGGGACTCAAAAAATAATTACAAACCCTTTTCATCAACTAAAATCGAAAATAACAGAAAGCATGACATTAAACAAAACCCAAATTGTATGTTTCACCAATCAAACTTAAATCATGTCATAATAAGAGAAATCAAACACATACCCATGCTTTAAGACACCATGAATCAACTAAACAAACGCATAAAATTGCAAAATCTAGAGAGATTTGTTGATTCAGTAATCTGACCAGAGAGAAATAACAAATAAGGAACCAGGTTAGAGTTTATACTTGATCTTCAAGTATTTTTGCACAGGGACGAATCTTCTCCTGCGATTTTCAAAGATAAGACTAGAAATTAAATTTCTAGGGTTTACAAATCAGATTCAAATTGTAGAAGCTTTTGATAACAAGAGGTTTTGGTACCTGAGATTGGCCATCTTTTGGGAGTTTTGCTTCTTATGCGAGATTCAAGATTAAAACTCTATTGAAAGAGTGAGAGATTTCTGGGTTTATTTGATCGCCAGAGCCAACTAGTTCGGGTAATGATAGAACTTGATCTGAAACAGTTTCTGGAGAGTGAATACTGTGAGAGAATTTGGTGATGACCTCTGCAACTAGTATGAAGAGGAAGGGAGATAGCCTAAGTCCATTTTGGTGCTGATTTTTTTTTTGTTGAGCTTCCATTCACTAGGATTGAGGATTGTGCTGAAGATAAGCACCAGAAATTCCAGCTCCTATATTTTTCTCCAAACCCAGCACTTTCTAATAAGTTATCCAAACAGAACCAACTTAAGTTATCGAAAAGCTTTCTCAATATCTAATTTACATAAAACTCATGGGATTTTGGATTTGAGTCTTGAGTCTAGCAATTCCCATGCAATGAGAATCCCATTTTGGATGTGTTTTCCTTTGATGAAAGCTTCTTTGATGTTCTAATATAAGCTTTGGAATTACTGTTTTGAACCTGGGTGCCAAAATTTTGGATACAATCTTATAAATACTCCCGACAAGACTAATTGGCCTGAAATGTCGTGGCATGCTTGAGTCTTCTCTCTTTGGGATTAGACTTATGAAGGAGCAATTTATTTTCCCGTCCAAGCTTTCATTCTCGTAGAACTCTTGGATTAATGCCATTAAGTCTTCTTGATTGTTGTCCACAACTTTGGATGGTTTCCCATACTTCAAGTTTTCTAATCGCCACGCGGGAACATGATTATTTTGATTTTACTCCAACTGATAGTTTGATTACAGCTGCCTAGACTTATGTTCTGAATGAATGTCTATCCAATAGTCAAAGACATTTATACTTGGAATACATTGGAACTTTTTCGTCCAAAAAGAACTCAACTTCTAGTGATGAAACAAGCAGATATGATAATGATGATATACCTACATCATATTCCCATTAGGATATATGTTCTTGTACGTTAATTTGAGGAAGTCCAATGGGACTATGCAAATAAGCTTGTTTGTGATGCCAGGTGATGGGCAAACTGAGTTTTGTGCAGTGGGAAGATTGTTTATCGAGTCAGAATAAGTCGAGCATACCATATTAGGACGGTCGTCTCAACCTGGTCCGAGGATCGTCTCAAGTGGAGACGACACTCATCCTAGTATGAACCGACCGGTCTTGTATGGATCGACAACGGCTATTATTCCATACGCCCCCAACGGCTATGTTTAGTTCTTCACTTATATAAACACACTCAATCCACCAATAATAAACACACTCGAATACATTTCATTGTCTGTTGTATAAAAAAATCTTCCAATTTTTTATATCCCTGTTATTTTTATTAGTTTCATTCATTATGGATCCTGAAATGGAGAATGAAGAAATTCAATTATTAGCGGAAATATATTTCCATCAACAAGAAGCGTTTATGCAGAAGCTGGATCAAATGGATGCAGATTCAGACGATGAGAGATCGAGAACTAACGCAATGCTACAATTATACACCGGTCAAGTTCCACGAGATCCAGAACCAGGAGCTTTATTGAAAAGAAGATATACGTGGAGATTTCGATAGGAAGGTCACCAACAAATGGTATGTGATTGTTTTCTGAACAAAAGTGTCTACTCTGATGAGGATTTTCAACGTCGCTACCGAATGCCACATCACTTGGTCAGGCGGGTTATTGGAGAGCTTTGTCGGGTAAACCCGAAATTTAACTATCAATTTGCTGCACGAAATATACAAGGGCATAGTGCTGAACAAAAGGTCACCGCAATCCTTAGGATTCTTGGTTATGGGATTCATGCGTATGCTTGTGATGAGTACATTCAAATGGCCAAAACAATAGCATATGATAATCTCTAAATGTTTTGCGAAACTGTAGTCAACCATTTTGGTCCACGTTTTTTACGACAACCAACGCAAGATGATGTCAATCGTCTACTAGATGAGAATCGGGCCAGAGGCTTTCTTGGAATGTTAGGTAGCCTTGACTACATGCATTGGGTGTGGCATGGATGTCCGTATGCTTGGCAAGGTCAATATAAGGGCCACTACACAAAACCAACCGTGGTTTTGGAAGCGGCAGCTTCTTATGATTGTTGGATATGGCAACAACGGTTGCAACAACGACATCAATATCTTGCACAAATCACCGTTGTAATGCTCCAGCTGCCAATTTCACCATCAACCACAATCACTATAACACGGGGTATTTTCTGGCGGACGGAATTTATCCGGCATGGTCAACTTTAGTTCAAGCTTACGATGAGATACCTACAAATGGAGAATATGTCCGTGCTAAACGGTTGTTTAGCAAAAGACAAATGGCGTGTAAGAAGGATGTGGAACGAGCATTTGGAATTTTGAATAGAAAATTTCATATAATTTGTGGACCATATCGTTCGTATAAACCAATAGAAATGAACATGATTATGCTCACCTGCATCATTTTGCACAATATGGTAATCGAAGAAACTCGACGGGATAAAAGATGGGTTCATTATCCAGATAAAGATTTGAGAAAAGACATTCAACCCGCATGGGGTGTCCCTGCAAGAGTTTACAGAATGGTGGAAGAGAGAATTCAAAACAGAGGTTTACATTTAAGACTAAGGGAGGATCTCACTGCTCACTTGTGAGATGATTTTGGAAGAAGAAACCCTCATAGGATTTAGTGTTTCTTTTAGTGTAATTTGATTTGTGTACTTTGATTTTGGTAGTTTGATTTGTGTACTCTGATAATTTAAGTTGCAAATTAGGATTAAATTGAAACTAAAACTAAAAGGATTACACGGAACAACTTAAACTAACAACTAAAGTCATGAATTTTAAAAACTAAACCAATGTTATGGCATTATCGATATCCTCCTCATGGTTGTCTTGTTCGTTGTCTTCTTGCCCAGAAGAAAACCTGTCAGTTGCTGGTGGCCGTTGCTTGGCCTTCTGTGCTTGGAGTGCATCAAATTCATCTTGCCAGAGACGAAGTTGTGTGAGTGAATTTAGCTAATCCTATTATTATGAACCGACCGGTCCAAGATGGAACGACACTCGGCTTTGTCTGAGATGAGTCTCGGCTCACTACGCAATGATCGTCTCTTATAAAACCGATCGTCTCAGATTGAGTCGATCGACTCAATCTGAGACGCGATGTACAAAACCTTTTATTTGAGAGTTTGCTCATCCGTATTAGTGGTTTGCTAGCCCCACTGTAGGTGTATAATCATCAAACCTACTTGTTTGATGTGCCCATTGGAGTTGCTCTTATGGTAACACATTACTACATTATGAATTTCCTTTTGATCTTTGTTTTATGTTACGTTTAATTAATTTGAGCTGATAATCGAGTCCAATTATGTGCACACTCCGTGGCGAGAGTGTGCATGAGGCAATTCAATCTCATCCTCTAATTTAATTTTCAAAATATTAATGAGGGACGAGATTCTTAATACCCTGGCTACATCAAAAGTCATAAATATGACTAGATTTGACCACAACTAGACCCCACGCCACGCACTTTTCCTTCTTACCAATGGATAAGGCCCGGATTTCAATTTCAGCCGCATCATCTCTTAATTCCTCAAAAATGTTATCCAAAAATCTCTCGTTCCTTCGACATTCTATTTTTTCTCTGTAAATTCCTGTAAAAAGATCATCCATGAATCTAATCATCTCACCACCAACATATCCAAAACCATCATTCCTCCACTTCCATTCTCATGATCCCCAAACCAAAAGAACCCATTTCCAATTCAAACTCCAATCATCAAAATCACCTACTCTACAAACATCACCTGCAGAATCTGCCAATGAAACCCAAACTGGAGTAATCATAATTGGAGGTGGACTTTCCGGATTAGCAGCTGCAAATAAACTACACTCAGAGAAAATCCCATTTCTTCTTTTGGAAGCGTCAGACGGCATTGGTGGTCGCGTAAGGACAGACATTGTTGACGGGTTTATACTTGACCGTGGATTTCAGATATTTATCACTGGATATCCAGAAGCTCAAAAGGTTCTTGACTATGAATCTTTAGATCTTCAGAAATTTTATTCTGGTGCATTTGTTTATTACAATGGTGGGTTTCATACTGTTGCTGATCCTGTTAGACATTTGTTTGATGCATTAATGAGTTTAGCTAATCCTATTGGTACTGTTCTTGATAAGTTGTTAATTGGGTTGACTAGAGTCAAGGTTTTGACAAGATCAGATGAAGATATTTTGACATCAAATGAGGTTTCAATCATGGATCTGTTGACAAAGACTGGGTTTTCGAAGTCGATTATTGATCGGTTTTTTAGACCGTTTTTTGGTGGGATTTTCTTTGATAATGAACTTGAGACTAGTTCAAGATTGTTTGATTTTATTTTCAAGTGTCTTGCTTTAGGTGATAATACACTTCCTTCTAAAGGGATTAGTGCAATTCCAGAGCAATTGGCAAGTAAATTGCCCGAAAAATCGATCCGTTTGAATTCAAGAGTTGCTTCTGTGGATTTTAATGGATCGGAAAATGCCATGCCGAGCGTGAAGTTGCAGAATGGAGAGGTTTTTAGAAGTGAGTTGGGAGTGATTGTTGCGGTTGAAGAACCTGAAGTTGAGAGACTTCTGGCGGGAAAAATCCGAGCGCGAAAAAAGCCTGGCCGCAGTACTGTTTGTTTATACTTCTCAGCTGATCGAGCACCGGTTGAAGAGCCGGTTTTGTTTTTGAATGGTTCAGGGAAAGGAATTGTTAATAACATGTTTTTTGCTACGAATGTAGCTAAATCATATGGTCCTCCAGGGAAAACATTAGTTTCGGTTTCGGTAATTGGATCCTTTGAAGAAATGTCAGATGAGAGTCTGACGGATGAAGTTGTAAGGGAGTTGTCAGAGTGGTTTGGTGATTCGGTTGTAAGGTCGTGGAAGCATTTGAGGAATTACCGTATCGGTTTTGCGCAACCGGATCAAAAACCGCCTACTAATTTGTTGAGAGATTTGAAGATTGGGTCTAGTGTTTTTGTTAGTGGTGATTGTTGGAGTTCAGCTTCTTTTGATGGAGCTTTGAGTTCAGGTAGAAGAGCTGCTGAAGCTTTACTTAAAGATGCTTCAGTTTCTGTGTAGATATTTGAGTTCATTAGATTTGTACATTGCAATATTTGCAACACTTTTACGTATAAACACGAGTATTTGGCGCGGCCATTGTGCATAACTCCTGTCAGAGATCGACCTATTGCTGATAATTCATTTCATTGTTTCGCCTTTCTGTTGCTAACTCTTCCTTGTTTGTTCCCAAAACGTTGTTTCTTGCAGTGTTTTGTGATGATACTGCGAGAAGAGATAGCAAGTCAATCCCCTGAAAAGCAAATCCCTATCGATTTACTCTACAAGCCAAAATTTCTCAAAGGGATGTTGATCAAAATTATGTTAAAAGTATAATGCTTTTTAATGCCTTTCAAAATGTGGAACTTCGACCTTAAATGTTTGTTATACTAGTTTTGAGCCAAGTCATATTTTTTTCCCATTATGATCACAAAGGCTCAACTAATCTCAATTAGCCGGAAATTGAAACAAATGCTTTCCAAATGCCTCATCCTAAACACATCAGTTGTGCACTAAAGCCGGAAGAGATAGCACTACATGTTTTTCATTTACTGAAATGGCATCTCAGCCGCTTGTTGATACATGAAAATAATTACCCCTTAACAGGGTTAGGGAGCCCCTAAAGGGGAAGCAAACCCAACATGAAATATGGGGGACTTGGGGAGTAAGGCCCAAGTCCGCTAAGAAGTATCCATAAGGAGAAAATGATAGGGAGGGAATTAAGGGAAAAGGAGGAGGTTGTATTAGAGAAGGAGTGACATTAGTGGTAATTAAGGAGGTTTACGACATGTGGCATGATGTCACAAAAGGAAGGGTTTTTGGGAAAATATATAAAAGGAGGTACATAGTACAATGAAAATGAGGTTCTCCCTCATACCATTCCTAGAAAGTGGAGATATTTGGTGTAGCTAGGACGGGTAGGATCAAAATCATATTCACCCCCCAACATTTGGCGACCACACCCGGAGGCTCATGCCTAGCTCACCATGACGCACCCAGGAAGCACTAGCACAAGCGCGTTAGAGAATCAGTTGATCAACCAGTCATCCAACTTGGAAGACGAGAGAGTGGGAATAGTTTTGAGCCCAATCACACAAGGAAGAAGATTGGACGCCACGCCAGAGAAGGATAAGCAGACAGCCGCGAGGATTACACCTCCCACGCGGTCGTCCATGCAGGAGATGCAGAAAGAATTGGATGATCACATCCGAAGAGAGCAGGAGCTGAGGAAATTGTTGAGAACAACCGAAGCCGAACAAAACACCAAAGAAGCGGCGAAAAACATGGAAGGAGAGGAGGAAGAGCCTATAATCATGTCACAGGAAGCAATGACTAAGTATCTAGAAGCAAACTATCGAGTAGTGAAGCACGATAACTACGACTTCATGACCATTCCATACTCCTCTTAGGTCGCAGATTACCAGTATCCTGAAGATTATACCTCACCAAAATTCAAAGTATACGATGGACAAGGAAATACGCGTGAACACCTTAGCCGATTCTTATCTGCCATGAACGATCGAGTGGCCGACAGAAAATTGTGTTTAAGGGAATTCCCAAAGTCACTGACCGATACAGCGTTCACCTGGTATGACAACCTGAAGCCAGGAAGCATCAGCTCGTGGTCGACTATGTCTACCCTTTTCCTCAGAAAATTTTATTCATCCAAAAGGAAGATCACGACTGTAGACCTGAGCAGGTGTGGCCAACGCGTGGGAGAAGAAATAGGAAAATACATCACCCGGTTTCGCCTCTTCGCTTTAGACAGTCACGAGGACATTAAGGAAGAAGAACTGGTAGAAATCTGCGTACGCGGGATGACACTCCCTTTTAAGAGAAGCCTAGTCAACTTTCGATTTCCAACCTTTGTCGAACTGGAGGAAGCAGAGACAAGAATCTCCGACTGCGTGGATGACTCTAACACGGTTTACACATGGCGCAATACAGTCAACTCCGTGTCAACCGCCCCAAGAAACACTCGCGCTAATGATAACCAAGAGGGAAGGAATACACAGGCGAACCAATCCTACAACCGAGAAGGCGCCAAAGATCAGCAGCGAGCATATCCACCTCCTCTACCATGCAGTAAAGAATAAATTGTGGGATTATTGGAGCAATGGTTGACGAACAGAGAAGTCCAACTACCTCTGACAAAGGCAGATCTCAGCGCTACCGATGAGAATGACGCTAGATATTGTCATTTCCACCGAAAGATATAACACCCCACGATCGACTGCTTCAACCTCCGAAGGATCTTTCAAAGAAAACACGAACTCGGCGAAATCGAAATGGGAAACCCAGAAGGTAATAAGCCAACTTAACAACAAGTCATGATGCTCGCCCATGAGCCAAGCGGGGATGTATGGAGGCCTTGGGAAGATGGCAATGATGAAGTGTGCGAAGTCGAAATGGAAATCCTTGCATTAAAAAACACAGACGGTGTAGCTAGTAAGTTTGCCAAAACAGTGCTCACACAACAGTTCTTTGACTCACTAGGGTTCAGCGAAAATGAGATCAAGGTGGCATCCAAGG
The DNA here is from genome assembly GCA_023531105.1 of Papaver atlanticum. Classification (NCBI taxonomy): domain Eukaryota; kingdom Viridiplantae; phylum Streptophyta; class Magnoliopsida; order Ranunculales; family Papaveraceae; genus Papaver; species Papaver atlanticum. The sequence continues at coordinate 828,856 of JAJJMB010017069.1, forward strand.
CAATAGCAGCAATTGTGGCAGGAAGGCCTTATGACCCCATGCCTAAAGGAGCGATTGTGATCACTGACGAGGATATCTGCTATCCATGGGAGCATCTCAGATCACTGTATTTGACCGTTCACATCAACAGGCAGCCGCTAAAGAGAGCCTTTGTAGATGGGGGCGCGTCCCTGAACTTAATTTCTATGCACACGCTCGACGTCCTGGGGTACAACGATCTGCTATTAGGATGCGGACCACTACAGTAAGAGGGTTCGGCTAACACACACAGACGGCCATCGGGATCGTCAACTTGGTAATGAGGGTTGGACCCATCCGAGCGCTCGCACCGTTTTATGTTTTGGAAGACGACACCGCATTCCACGTGCTGCTAGGGCGATGATGGTTGCTTAATCACAAGGTCGTAGCTAGCCTCAATGTACCATCAGTGCGTCAAGACTAACATTGGGGGGAAACAATACCGGATACCCGCGACAAGCAACCGTTTTGACTCAGAAGAAGCGTACATGGCAGATGCGGTTTTTTATGATACACCAAAAGACGCGGAGGAGGTACCTAATGCGCAACTCACCCCGCTACCCAAATGGAAAGAGGAAGAGGAAGTGAAGCCAGTTAAATTTGTCTTTAGTCCCTCCAGAATGGTGTTCTCGACGGAAATAAAGAGGAAGATGGAGGAGAAGCCTAGGTTTTAACGATTCTCAAAGCCAGGTGGGGGGGGCACGTATACCGATTATAGCAATTAGCTGGGGGAATGTACGCAAACGTACAAGACTGCGTCGTGTCATCAATCGACGAGGAAGCGGAAATCCCCTTAGAAAGTAATATCCATGAATTAAGCGAGTTACCTTTTGGAACGATTGACGACGAGGGCCTTTGAAGTCAGTACGCATAAGTAACACAGACAGTGCCAGGAGAGCGGACATCTGGGGACCTCACCATAGACAACATGAAGGAAATCAACATAGGAACTGAAGAAGACAAACGACCCATCATGATAGGAAGGAATCTGGGCAGAAAAGAGAAAGAATTGCTGATTGAACTGCTCAGGGAATACAAGGACGTCTTTGCTTTCGACTATGACGAAATGATGGGACTGGACAGCAGCCTCGTCGCCCACAATCTAAGTGTATCACCCGAGTTCAGGCCAATAAAGCAAAGGATCCGTGAATTCCCAAGAGATACGGCCCTATCCATAAAAGAAGAGATAGAGCGCTTGTTGAAAGCTAGATTCATCAAGCCTATCCAACACCCAACCCGGCTGACAAATTTACAAAAGGCTACGGGATGCATAGACACCCGGTCGACTAACGAATTTACGAAAGGCCCCGAGATGCATAGACACTCGGCTGGCTGACAAATCACAAAAAGGCTACGGGATGCATAGACACCCGGTCGGCTAATGAATTAACGAAAGGCCCCGAGATGCATAGACACTCGGCTGGCTGACAAATTTACAAAAGGCTACAGAATGCATAGACACCCGGTTGGCTAAATAATTTACGAAAGGCCCCGAGATGCATAGACACTCGGCTGACTGACAAATTTACAAAAGGCTATGGGATGCATAAACACCGGTCGGCTAACGAATTTACAAAAGGCCCCAAGATGCATAGACACTCGGCTGGCTGACAGATTTAAAAAAGGCTACGAGATGCATAGACACCCGGCCGGCTAACGAATTTACAAAAGGCCCCGAGATGCATATACACTTGGATGGCTGACAGATTTACGAAAGGCTATGGAGTGCATAGATGCCCGGTCGGTCAATGAACCTACAGAAACTACGGGATGCTAAAGGCACCCATATAAAACAAACAAAAGGGGGAGTAAGCGCGTTTTATTTTTTTTGTTCCTTGGAAAATTAGAAAGGGGGAGTAGGTGCGCTTCACACACGCCCTGCCCACTCAAATGCCACACTCCATTCAAAGAAAAAAGAAGGGGGGAGTAGGCGCGTTTCACACACGCCCTGCCCACCCAAATACAGCGTCCCATTCAAAGCAAAAAGAACGGGGAGTGGGAGCATTTAACACACACCCTTCCCACCTAAACGTCGCGTTCCATTCAAAGAAAAAAGAAATGGGGAGTAGGCGCGCTTCACACACACCCTTCCCACCCAAACGGCGCGTTCCATTCAAAGCAAAAGAAGGGGGAGTAGGCGCATTGCACACACGCCCTGCCCACCCAAACGCCGCGCTCAATTCAAAACAAAAAGAAGGAGGAGTAGGCGCATTTAAATCGCCTCCATGACCCAAACGCCGCGCTCCAGTTTTAAACCTCCGCAGGGCGCTCTCTAATTCTCCCATTCCTTGAAAAATTAAAGGAGGGAGTAGGCGCGCTTCACACACGCGCTCCATCTAAAACAAAAAGACCGAGGGAGTAGGCGCATATAAAGTACGAGCCTCTCTTAGAATTTTTTCAGGGAAATTATGAGCATACTTTAGGGTTCATTCAATTTATCATGGATTTGACTAATCAAAAGTCACCTAAGGGAAAGAATAGTTAGCAGCATCGGTGAGGGGAAGGAGTGGGCGCGCCACGAGCCTCTCTTACCCTCCCGCTCCGAACCATATAAATAATGTAGTAAGCACCAGAGTTACCACAAAAAGAAGGGACCATCTATTATAAGGAGAAGAGAAAGAAAACAACACAACCACCTAAAAAAAAACATATAAAATAAATAAATACAATATCAGAAATCAACCCCTTTAGTCGGCGATCAACGCACGGCAACAGACAATATCTACATCCAAAGTCTCCACCATTAAGCGCGCCTCCTCACACTGAACAGTGGCCAGAGCCAAGTCCCGATCGGCTTCATCTACCAACTTGTGGATATCCTGCATGATTTTATCCTTGTCTTGTTCCCCGCGCACGAATAAAAAAGTATCTTCATGTTCATCATAATCCTTACGCGCCTTGTCTTGACGAATCATCCTAAGGGTCCACAGAAGACCCACTTCCTCTCTTAACACCAGCAGGCGTGCTAATTCGTCCTGAGGATAAGACGGAGATACGAGCGCAGAGACAGCTGCCAGAGTCAGGGTATAACCATGGAGCCGCGATGCTCCCTGATCAAAGACATGAAGGCGACAATCGGATATCGCACGATCTATGGTAGTCATCATTATCATAGACTCAATGAATAATGAATTAGCCGCGTGACGAGCGGTGACCGCGTCATCTAACGCACATTGAACTTAGATCGATACATGCCCGGATGGGTCGGCTTTCTTAGCAGTTTGGTACTGAAAAAGCGGGGGTACAACAACCACACCCAATATTTCGTTTGGCAATCTGAATAGACAAACTCCAATATACTTTCAACAACCACACCGCTCGTCCTGATTATTTCTTAAAAATAAATTCGTATGACAGAAAGTCCGTCGTTTTGGTGATTATTGTCACCAAATGACATTTAGTCTTTCATTAAAATACTATTACGAATCTACCACTTCATAGTCCATACTCCTAGGGTGTTTGGATACATCTTGAACAATTGTTTTTTGACTTATAGAAGGAAAAAAATATATCAAAAGTTCGGTTGAGAAATAAATTTCAAAATGACTATGTCGATGGTGAAATTTGGATAATGGGCAAAAGTATCATTTCAAAACCAGAGGAAAAATGGTACTTCAATAACTACGGGTTGAGTTATCAATCTGAGCTAACAAGTCGCCTTCAAAAGTTTGGCAAAACTAAAATGAGAGAGGATTAGACGTAAAAAAGAAAGCTCTGAAGACAAGTTTGACCCTCATCGCCAAAAGACAAGATCAACCCTATATGACAAAACTCAACTCTCACGGTATAGACTAAGCCCTTGGTCCTCAAGGTACTCACATCCATAATTCCAAGTATACGCCCCCGCGAGACACTACTGGTCGTGATGTCATGTCTCCTGGCATACATCCTCGACGAGATACTGCTGGTCACGTAGGTTCTGTAACGCGTAAAACGTCCACGACGAACTTATGAACCAGAACAACCATAATTTCATCATGTCTTTGTGAGACGCAGCTGGTTGTGATGCCATGATTCCTAGTATACATCCTTGACGAGATACTACTGGTCATGTAGGATGTGTAGATGCGTAAAAACGTTCCCGACGGACTTATGACCCAAAGTAGAGATATACATATCTCATGTAAGAACGACTCACCTTATTATAGATCAAGGATTGATTCCTAGTACATCATCGCGAGATACACTGGTCATGTCTACGCTAGGATCTGACTCGAATTACTGAGGCTTCCAAATAATTCCTGAACATCCCCGCGAGATACGTTGGTTATTCTGCATCTGGGTCCTTTCGACAGATTCCTAGAATATCCTTTCGAGATATACTGGTCATATCGGCCCCATTATACGTACACAATTGACTCGTAGTATATCTCTACAAGATACGATGGTCAATGACAAGTGAGCCAAAGTCTCGCAGAGACATTATTAGGCATGCAAGCATTCCTTTTCTCTCGAACATGTCCCAGATGACTTTGGAGAGACGCAATCACGTGAGCCAAATCTCAGACGACCTCAATCGCGCGAGCCAAATCTCAGATAGCCTCGATCACTTGAGCCAAACCTCAGGCGGCCTCATGTTAATCCGAGTTGAACCAGCTCGTCTGAAGAGTCTTATACAAGCATAAGACTCAGGCACAAGCCTCACTTAGGGATTAGGCCTCTTTCTCAGCGTCTCAAACACAGTTACAGCTAGTAAATTGGGCATAAACTGTACATGTCCATCTAAAAACGTAGATAAGCTCCCTTGAGCTCGGCATGCTCAACAAGGGGACCCGCCAGCAATAATATGGTGTCCACGTGACATATGTGACCGGGCATGGAGAGAGGGAGCTCGACCTCAGTTCATCTGAAAAAGTGGGGGTACAACAACCTCGCCCAATAATTCACTTAGCAATCTGTATGGACTAACTCCAATACACTTTTAAGAGAATCAACTAGACAGTCAGACTCAATCTTAATAAAAGTATATCAAAGAGTTATATCTCAATTTGTCGATTCAATCCTTACTCAAGAAAATAAAAATTTGCGAATCTAATTGAATACAAGAGAAATTAACTTTAATGGTACCAAAGACCAATGTTCAAGTATCAATCAATTTCAATCAACAACCAAAGGTCGGATTTCCCAATTGATTGATTTAACGCACAACCTGTGATATTTCAATTATATAACAAAATATAATGCGGAAAAGAAATAACACAGACACAAGAAGTTTTATTAACGAGGAAACTACAAATGCAGAAAAACTCCGGGACCTAGTCCAGATTGAACACACACTGTATTAAGCCACTACAGACACTAGCCTACTACAAACTAACTTCGGTCTGGACTGTAGTTGAACCCCAATCAATCTCACACTGATCCAAGGTACATTTGCGCTCCTTACGTCTCTGATCTCAGCAGGATACTACGCACTTGATTCCCTTAGCTGATCTCACCCACAACTAAGAGTTGCTACGACCCAAAGTCGAAGACTTTAATAAACAAATTTGTATCACACAGAAAAGTCTACAGAAATAGATAAATCTGTCTCCCACAGAAATACCTATGAGTTTTGTTCCGTCTTTTGATAAATCAAGGTGAACAGGAACTAATCGATAACCCGTACTTATATTCCCGAAGAACAGCCTAGAATTATCAATCACCTCACAATAATCTTAATCGACTAGCGAAATAAGATATTGTGGAATCACAAATGATGAGACGAAGATGTTTGTGACTACTTTTCTATCTTGCCTATCGGAGAAATTAATCTCAGGCCAATCTTACGATTATACTCAAATACAATAGAAACAACAAGATCAGATCACACAACTACAGAGAAAATAGTTGGGTCTTGCTTCATAATCCCAATGAAGTTTTCAAGTCGTTAACCTACAGGGTCTCGGTAGAAACCTAAGGTTAAAGGAGAATCGACTCTAGCTTATACAACTAGTATCACACAAGAGGTGTGGGAATTAACTTTCCCAGTTGCTAGAGTTCTCCTTTATATAGTCTCCAAATAAGGGTTTGCAATCTAAGTTTCCTTGGTAACAAAGCATTCAATATTCACCGTAAGATGAAAACCTGATTAGATTCAAGCTAATATCTTTCAACAGTTAGATCGAACTTAGCTTGTTATACACAAATGAAATATACGTCATTTAGGTTTGTGTAACTATACCTAAACGTATACAAGTCGTTGGTTCAACAGTAGTTAACCAAATAGTTAGCCATATGAGCATTTTCATATCAACCATATTCATCTTCACCATAACTAGTTCAAATGACTCAAAATAACTAGTTAGAGAGTTGTTCAATTGTTTAGATCTCATAGAAGTATACAAGACACAATCGAAGCAAAAACGATTTTGATATACTCGAATCGATTCATGAACTTTATAGCCACGGTTTGCAAATATGCATTCCTTAGTTTATATAAGTTTAAGTTCACGAATAAACCGTTTTTAGAAAAAAAAACACTTAAGTATGCGTACGGATATGCGTACTTAAGTAACCGGATTTGAGTTTGTTTTGGTTTCTAAACTCAGCAGAAAGTCACGGACGTGAACTTTCCGCCAGTATGCGTACGGGTACGCATACTTAGGTAACCGGATTGAGTTGGTTTTGATTTCCAAACTCAGCAGAAATTCACGGACATGAACTTCCGCCAGTATGCGTACGGGTACGCATACTTACCCAGTCTCCATCAACCATTTAGTACACACACAAGTATGCATACATTTGGTTCCCGGTTTTGGACTTATACACTAATGCGCGAACACATTATATGCTTATATCCAAGGATGGTTACATATTCTAAACTCTTTATTTCAATCATTGAAACATTCTTAGAGGATGTTAAATAGAGGTTATTCACACACTATTTTTCATCAAAGCAATTTTCAAGATATTGAAATAATCAACATGACTTTCGTCACTTGTAAAGATGAACTTTGCCAAAGCGAAAGCTTACCAACACATATTTCGAGAAAAAGATAAGCGAGATAAACTCGGCTCGAAATAACAAATGTGTATAATCAAAGTCTATATAGCAATACGACTTTTGTCTCAAGATAGGAGATAGAGTAGATAGACTTTTTGAGTGATAGATAAGTTCAAGTCTCCACATACCTTTTAGTCGATGAAGTTCCACCAGTTCCTTGAGTAGTTCTTCATCTTTGTATGATGAACGCCATGGAGTCTAGAGCTCAACTACACTTTCTATCCTAGTCCGAGACTTAGTTATAAGTAGACTAGAAATCAAGACTTATAGTTTTGGCAACTAAACTTGACAACAAGCTTGAGATAGCAACGCTTGCGAGTTTGACCGAGCAGTGCTCTAACATCATCTCACACCCTACACATGAATTCTTAGGTATTCCATACCTTTTCATGTGACTCATCCTAGTCATTCTCAAAAATATGAGAATATCTCTCTATCTTGTCCAACTCTGCAATAGAAAATTTATCTCTCTCAACACACTATCGCAAAGTTTGACTCAGCTTCACATAAATGGGGGATATCGATTAGGGTTTTGGTCTTGCGGTCTACGATACGTGTGAAAAATACCCGGCCAATTTCTCACAACATAAGATAGTAAAGGCGGTGGAATAATGAGATAAACTCAACCTAATTTATCTCTATCTATTCCGAAGAGCCGGAGAAGTGCTCTTCATGACAGACAATCTTTATCTTCACCGACTTGAGATTAGAGAATTCAACTATAAATAGGTCTTCTATTTATCCACGCTAACACACAACTTTCTCATAAACTCTCAGGGCAATTACAAGTTCTCTGATTTATCTATTCATCTGCTTCCCTCCCTAAGACCGTCCCTAAGCCTCCTTCCTTGTGACTGAAGCAGCCTTTGAATGGCCACTGTGCGTGGTTTAAGGCGAAGACTGTTCGTGCTCAACCTCCCGTAACTCACTTTCAGAAACCCTAAAATCTCACTTTTAGCCTCTCACCGATTTTAGGTAACTACAAACTTCTAGAAACAAAAATGTCAACTTTTTGCGAAGAAAATTATCTTTACTTTTGACTTCTACTTCTGGTATCCAAACGGACACCTTGAAAAGTTTTTTTTTTTTTTTTACTTCTAAAAACAAAAAAGTCAGAAATTAGGTTGGGAATCAAATTTCATAATGATTTCTTAAACCAAAATGTTGTTGTTTTTTTTACTTCTGCGAATGACTTCTCTTGAAGAGTAACTTTTTTAAATTGAAATGTTGGAGGTTAGTTTGATGAATAAATTTCACAACAGATTTTAAAAGCAGATAAGTTAATTTTTTATGAATCAAAATATTTTGTTTGCTTCCGACATCTAGAATCAACTACCATTTTGTGAATCAATGTTTCGTTTGCTTCGGACTTCCAGAATTGACTACTACTTATAGAACTGGAATCCAAACATGCAAAGACCATCCGCCATAGCTAGGGCTGCAAAAAACCGAACCGGAACCATGGAACCGAATCGAAACCGAAGAATTTAAACCGAACCGAACCGAAACCATATACCAATGGTTCATTCATGGTTATCAGTTCCAGATAACCGACACTATTGGTTTCGGTTTAGGTTTCATCCCAAAACCGAACCGAAAACCTAATGGTTAACCGATTATTACTGGCCGTAGGATTGAAATAATATTAGCGGTGGATGTTAGACTTGTTAGTAGATATTTTACCCTAAGGCTGTATCTTCCTACCTCCATCTTCTTTCCTCAGTTCTCTTTTCGCTCTCAGTTTTCTCTCTTCACTTCATCGGTTCTTTTCCATGACTCCATTAACAGTCGAGCTCGAGCACCAGTCATACCACCACTCTAAGATTAACTAGTAACTAGTAAACTACCACGACTTCTTCTTCTCTTCTTCTTCGTCAAGCTTAATCAAGCAACAAACGAAGACTATAAGTTACTTCAGATATTATAAAGGTATTCAATGTTTCTTTCTATCTTCTTTTCTTCAAAGATTATGATACTATGACTATGACTCTATGAGCGTTAGGTTTGAATAGATTTTGGTATTATGAGGAAGATTTGATTTTACAAATCTGCAAATTAGGGTTTTGTGATGTTATTTTTTTTTGGGGATATTTCAAAATTTGGGTTCATTTTTGCTGTTTTACATAGTATTATGAACTGGGTTATGCTTAATTAGGTCAATTTATTTAGTAAACACACAACTTGGTCAAAAATCAATAGTGTTGATTTTGATGTTTTGATCATTTTTTGGTTGTCTGGAATTCATCATTTTCACTGACAAGTTTATCCACCATATCCACCACCTTGATTCTATTGTGGTTTGCTTGTTTATAGTCCCTTTTATGGTTGCAGGATGAAAAATCTGTAGTTAGGCTTACAGGGGAATGGTTAGTGGCTTGATTGAAGCTATCAGCATTTCATCACAGACTTGTGTCTTTATCTTGCAAACCTAATATGGATTTATGGAGTTATTATGTTATTATTGTTGCATTTGGATGTCTATCAGAATTCAAACACCCTGTACATCATGATGATATCTATAGTTAACTCTTCTCTAGTCTGTTATCGGTCATGTCTTGTCTATGCAATGTGTTTCCTATCTGCCCTATTATGAACTATGACTTCAATTTTGAAATTGTAATGATTGCTATACGCAAAAAGGTACACATTTTGGTAAACAAAGACAGTGTATGTGTAATTTCTGACTGATACGCATAGGCGTTGATAGGTAAAACTTAGGTTAATTGAATCGAATGGACAGAAACAGTTAGTTCTTTTTCTTATGTTGCCTCGGAATCTGCCTTTAGTACTGGAAGGCGCGTTAATGATCCATATAGAAGTTCACTGCTTCCTAAGACAGTTGAGGCGTTGATTTGCACGCAAAGTTGGTTACGGACACCGGTTGATCTTGATCCAAACACCTTAGGAACTGATGATGCTGAAGATGTTTTAGGTATTTTCTCTACTCATTGTTTGTAAAATTCTGATTTATTATTTTATATACTCATTGTTTGTCACTTATTGATGTAATTTCTTGCATAATTTTTAGGTTCTCTTGCAACTTCTAAGTCCATCCGCATTGCATTGATGATGAAGAAGAAGAAGATTGAGATGTACCATAAGTTCTCTGAACTGCCATCAAACAGTTCATCCGCATTAACTCCAGGTCTGTCGTATCACGTATTATCTTATCTAGGATTGCTTAATCAGTTAAAGTATTATGTTTCCTATGATGATCATATCTTCATGTACAATGTATTTTCTGTCTTATCGTATTATCTTATCTATAGGATTGCTTAATTAGTTAAAGTATTATGCATCCTATGATGATCGAGAATGGTGGGTTGAAACCTCAAACAGAGTCACCTGAACATGCATTACCAGCTATTTTTCTACTAAACTAAGTCCCAAGTGGCTAATAAAATCCACTGATTTCTGATTTTTATCACGAGCTGATCTTCTTTCTTTATATGAATTGGTCTTGATCACACTGCCATTCTAAAGCACTTCATGTTATTTTTTCCGGTTATTCGCTTCAGTGATTGAACATGCTCATGTTACTGCTAAACGGATCCAGTGTAAACTAGAGTATGAAATGCATCACCATTTTTACATAGCTAGTGATGGATGCTTGTGCTGTTTGGTTTTCAGTTTATGTATTTGGTATTCAATTGAGATGTTTTTCATCTCTTTAGTTTCTTGCTGTTGTTTCTTTTGTATGGTTTCGAATACCAATTGACATTATTACTCTATTAGTGGCTATGCATGAATGGCAGAATGGGTGCATGAGCTGATTGAAACCTTTTCTTTTTTTTATGTGCAGACTTTGGATGCTCGCAACTCGCAAGAACAAGATGATCTTTGCCGAATCTGTTGGAGTTTTTGCTTTTGTTTTAGCTTTTGTATTAGTATTAAATCACATGCCTTAAAAAGTAAAAACTATGTTTGTAGCAGGTGGAATTTTGTCTTGCTGACACTTTTTATTGAAAATTTAACCTGTCGGATATGAGAAACTGACCAAAATAAAAGATTGTTTATAAATCATTTGGTTAACCAAAAACCGTCTGGTTTTTAACCAAACCGAGTAGAAACCGAATAGGTTATATGGTTTCATTGGTTTTTAATATTAAAAAACCGAACCATGTGCAGCCATAGCCATAGCCCATGCTCGCTGGAGAATTCCACTGTTGTTCGGGCATCCATTGGGTAAATCTAGAAATTTGATAATACCCATTCCTACCCTTTGATCCCCAAAAGTGTAATAGAGGTCATTCACAGACTTTTCACCTTTTCTCAAAAATTTCCCTCCTTTTCTCTCTCTACTTTCTCCGGTTCTGGTTCGATTGGTTCTAATCTCACAACTACATCCATCCCCCATTAATGGAGTCATCAACATCTTCGAAGACAAGAACCAAAACCCACAAAGGTAAACCCAGCGAAGACATTCTTCCCGGCAATCTTCTCAACTGTCGTCGAATCAAAGATGGGAATTTTCATCTCGCCAAGATCATTCAGAAGAGGAATTTGATCGGTGGAGGTGTTGGTGATTTCGAGTATTATGTTAATTACATCGATTGTAAGTTTTGTATTTCTTGAAATCTTTGTTCTTGATTTTCTTTTTCATTTTTTGTTGTGAATTTCGATTTTTAGGGTTTGGGGATTTGAAAGATTTAAGATTTTGATGTGGGGATTTGAAAAAGTTGGGAATTTCATGCGTTTTTCGTAAGATGAATTTGGGAAATATATTGTAGATTGTGAAGAATTTTTCTGGATAGGGTTTAGGGTTTAGGGATCTCACTTCTTTGATTTGCTCGTAGTTTTTTTCTGCGGAGTTAGGTTAATCAATTGTGTTTTGGCATGGGTTTGATTGACTGGAACCTAATGTATATTAGGATTTGAAAAAATTTAGTTGTTTGATGTCTTAATTGGAATTTAGAGTTTCAGATGTTGTTCTAGGGTTTGGTAGCTTTTTGCTAGCTGTTTATGTTTTTTTATTTCTGATTTTCATTGCAGTAAATAGGAGGAATGATGAATGGGTGAAATTTGAACGATTCGATCTAAAATCTTTAAAGCCTGATATAGAACCTGTTGAACCTGAAGAGCTTGCAGGAGTGAGAACTGTTGAGTGCATAGAGCTGAGAAGGCATGAGATTAAAACATGGTATTCTTCCCCTATTCCGTTAGAATTTGAAGACTGTCGAAGGTTGCACGTTTGTGAGTTTTGTTTTACATTTAAGAATTCTAGATCGCAGCTTAAAAAGCATAAGGTGAGATAATAGTTCATGTAATGTATTGTTTCTAGATTACGGTTATTTTTAAAAGTATCAAAAGCATATGCTTCTAAAAGGTTTATGCATGTTTAGAATTCTCTGTAATTGATTTTTCTTAATATTTTGGTTTGGTAGAAAGATTGTCAAATAAGGGATCCCCCTGGTCACGAGATCTATCGAGATGGAAATTTATCAGTTTTTCAGGCAAGTTTTCGTACATGAAGTTATCGTTCCATTGTTTTTATTAGGACTACATTTATTAAATAATTTCTTTGAATTGCATATTGTAATCCAAACATGGATGAACAGATTGATGGAGCGACCAATACTGAGTACTGCGATAATCTGTGCTATCTAGCTAAGATGTTTCTCGATATCAAGGGCAATTTAGGAAGAACTGAAAACAAAATGTTCTACGTTCTAATTGTCCATGACGATTTAGGGTATGACATGGTCGCATATTTTTCGAAGGTAAATAGCTCTCCGTTCATCAATTTTATAGCTATGTTTATTCCTTACCTGAGTACATGAAAAGGGGTAATTTATGTTGGCTAAATTACCGCCATGGTGATCTGTTTGAGGATTGGTTGGATTAACTGTTTACACATCTATCCTTCATAATGAAGGTAAAACTTGTAATGGAATCTTACAATGTTTCTCGCATTCTAACTCTTCCTCCGTATCAAAGACGGGGCTATGGAACCTTTCTAATTGGACTTGGTAAGTAACTTTTCCGTAGCTCCTCTTATTCCCCCCTTGTTTGATTTTCATTCCTTTTCAACTGTTCTTATCCTTGTCTCTTTTATAATACACAGCTCATGAAGTTGCAAAGTGGGAAAAAGTCAAAATGGGTGGTGTGAAGTCGCAGCTTTCAGACCTTGCGCTATCTTGTTACCGAAAGTACTGGAATAGGGTCCTTCTAAGAGTACTGAAACAGCATAAAGGCGGTCCTCTCTCAATTCTGGTACGTATACTTCTTCTTTCTTTCTTTTTTTGAAGATCAGGCCAAAGCCAACAAAAACTACACAACAAAAAAACTAATTCACAGTCATATCTAAACCAAACTTTAGTAAGACAAGTAGGGAGTGGAGAAGAAAGCCACCAGTCATTACTTTGAATGTGTATGACATTAAGCTCAACTATCAAATTACGCTTCACATGACTTAACTGAAATAAATTCAGTTTGTTGGAATCAACCTAGATGTCAGCAGTTACATTTTTGATTCCCAAGGGATTTTCCAGTTGGTGTTGTTGAGAATATTAACTTGTAATTGAGAATCACCTTTTTCGTAATCACATTCTGAGCTCCAATCCTGCATGCTAATCTTGTCCCTACGAGATATGCTAACAGCATCAGCTCTTATAGGCTTATCGCCTTATCCTCCTTGATAATTTCATTTGCACCTGCAACAAACTCACCTTGATTATATCTCGCAATTGTAGCTGCTACTGAACTTCCTATACCAATAACTCCATCCACATTGACATTGATGTGATCAGTTGGAGGAGGGTTCCATCTCTCTATGCTTGAGTTGCTTTCACGTTCTGCGTGAGAAGAGTTATTGATTGATAGATGTTGAGAATGAGCGTAAAACTTTAAGGCCATCATTATAATTTTCTTGATGCAGATCCTTGCCGTATCAAAGATGGCAAAATTTCAAGCTTTCCAGAAACTGTAAATAAAAAAAAACACACCTGCCAAAGTTCAAAACATAACTCAATCACTTTATTAGTTCAAAATCATGATTGTCAATGTTCTAGAGCCATCACTTTTTATTATTGTTTTTATCTTTTTGGTTTTTAATTTGATTTTTTTTGTTTCTGTGCAGGACCTAAGTGAAAAGACTGCAATACACCCCGAAGATGTTACAGCCACACTGAAACAGCTGAATCTGCTAGAGCTTGACAGAGAGAATCGTAGATATAATGTCATTACAGATGCCGCGAGCCTTGCAAGGCATGATATCTACTCGACAGAAACTGAGATTGTTGATTTTCCTGATTATACCAAGAACCTTGACAGTTATTTTGATCCGTGTCCTGACTTTGATGCTGCGAAGATGATAACATGGCTTCATCCTCAAACCGAAGAAGAAGAAGATTGATTCTATACTCCATTCTTTCTCTTATTGTTTTGTAACATTCATCTTTAGGTATCTGTTAAAAAAAATATCATGAGAAGTAGTAGGATAACCAACGGGATTTTAAGTAGCCATACAGATGAGTGCCTTGAGTTTGATAATCTCAAAGTGAACCTGGCCTCCTTTGCAGAAGAAGAAAGAAGGAGAAGAAAAACAACAGTAGCAAGATTAGTGGTCTTTTGTTGTTGATTTTCGTTTCTCTTATATTTTTCCCCCTGTAACAATATATCAGAGGTTTCAGTTATCTGTTTGGCTGAAAGCATTTTGTGAACCTTAGATTTAGTGCAGTATGATTTGTCAATATTGTAGTTTGGTTATCAAACTATATCCTGGTGGTTAATTGAAAAATGTATAACTGTTTCCATATCTGGTCATTTGGCTTCCATGTCAAATGTGTTCTTCTAGTCTTTAACTTTCGTCTAGTACAGGATTCTGTAGATTGGGTTCACACTAGTGATGGTTATTACCAAAGTGCAGAGCCAAAACCAGCACCAAGCTGTAGCAAATGAATCCATGAATTCTGCACGAATTCTGGAAGCAACTGATCATAGGATCAAAAGCAAGCAAAACAGAGATACTTTCATATGTTTTCAATGAGTTACACTAACATCTCTTTCTTAGCACTGCAGGCGACGTGCCTCTACTGAAAATCCTGGTCGAAAAAGAAGTACTAAGTTTCTGTTCTTCTGAGATTTACACTGTTTGTTTCATTCTTGTATGCCTAAGTTTAAAATTATACTAAAACATGCCACATTTGTTAGTTTTTCTTGAATGATGCGCAAATGTCCACTGGAGCTGGACATATTCAAACCATTTAACTGACTCAGACCGAGTCAGATTTTCTGAAAAAGTAGTTAAAAAGGGCAAGCAAAACAAAGATAATTTCATATGTTTTTCTTCTTATTCAAAAATATATTACAGGCAAAGAATGTAGCCATTGCAAGGGACGTGTCTCAACTGACGCCCACTAGCTCCAACACCAGAAACGAAACCTCATCCAAAAGACGGGCAAGTTCATTAACACCGCTTAATTGGGGGGCCCGAAAAATAATTGGGGGCCTCACCAAATTTTTACCCTTCATTAATAATAAACTTAAAATTCTATTCACCCTTAATCCTAAGCGTCCATTTCATTTCCATCTTTTAACAAAAAAATCGGAGTCTCCTCTCCTCCCCTCTCCCTCTCTCTCAACTATCTTCTCTTCCATTAACGACACGAAAAAACAAAAATCAGTTACAGTTAAAGGGTCGTCAAATCGAAAATCCTGGAACCTAACGATTTTTATATGCATGTAGAGACTATGAAAAATCGTTAGGGTATATGACGAGGGAGATAACGACCCAAATTCTGTTTTTTTTTTCCTTAAATTAGAGTCGTTAGCGTAATATAGAAACATATGACGATCCTTTGCGAACGACCCATTTTAAAAGTTAACGACTCAATGTAGAAAACAAATAGCCTCTCTGTCACAAAAATTGAAAGGGTCGTTAACTTACTCCAGCACTCTCCCAAAAGGGTCGTCAACTTACCCCTTTTTAAAAGTTAACGATTTAAAAAAAAGTTTGGCTCCACCGTTGCTCTTCGTACTCTTAATCGAGCACTCTCCTCCACCCAATGTTCTACCACCCATACATGGCTTATTAATAACATGAAAGAACAAGCAAATAAGGAATTGCCTGAGCAATGAAAAGAGAGGGTCCCATTTAACTAGCTTGAATGAAACTGATCGATTATGTTAGAAAAATGTTGAGATGGCTGTGCATTTATAGATAAATAACTTTGAACAATCTGACACGTGCTTTAGATTATGTAGATTTTGACTGTTAACTACCAAACTTTTGAAGCTTAACTACTGTGTTTTGAATTGGTCTTAAATAAATGAGTCGTCATTCTAACTTGAGGGTCGTTACCAATTATGGTAGAGTCGTAATTTGAAATTTGAGGATCCTTTAGGTGTAATTTTTTTGGGTGACGACCCTTATTGGAGTCGTCAGGATTTATCATATTACCATGACGATTTTTCATAACCTGAAAAAGTTGTGAGTCGTCAATGGTGGTATCAATTAAGGAGCAACTAAAATTAGGTTTAAATGACCTTTTTTGTCATGTAGTGGAAGGCCCCAATTATTTTTCAGGCCCCCAATTAAGTGGTGTTCATTAACTCTTTCTCGTACTGAAAATCCTGTTTCTTCTGAGATTTACACTTCTTTGTATCTCATTCTCGTATGCTTAAATTTAAAATTATAACAAATCATTGATATAAAAAAGGTACGAGGTTTATCTCCAGACGGACGATTTTAAATGGGGTCCATTATCCGGCGGTGGGAAGCTCCGGATGGAGTTTTTGCGTGGACGGCTGGGAAACATTTAGGTAATATCAAGTCTGTCGATATGGGTCGCTCATTACGATATTGGTTTTCTCTGAAAGCACTCTATCTTCCCCTCTTCTTCTCTGAGAACACTTCGACAAGATTTTTTGAACCTTAATTTCTCAGTTTCTTATATGGTGTCTTGATTCGTTGTTATTTCAAATTATGGATTTATTTCGTTTTATGGTTTCTTTTAAGATTCGGAAGATTGTTTCAATTTAGGGTTCTCCAAATTGGGGGTTTTGAGTTTAGCAACTTCTAGGTTTTTTTACTCCTGCGTCTCAGCCAGCCATTAGAATCCATTAAAAAGAGATATTAACTGTGCAATTGTCTCTCGAAGAACCCATCAGTATCAACATCGACTGGCAGAAGTACTGAAAACCTTTTCTTTCCCTTTTGTCTTCCCAACCATGGCCAGCTTCTTAATTTTCCTCTACACATAACTCAGATGCTGCCTTTGAAGGTTAGTAAGATCCCAATTTAATTACGTACGTATCTAAAGCTGGATATGTTCTCTTTCGTACGCTAGGTATTTAGCTAATGTGAGCAAAATTTTTACCTATTTTCCCAGGGTTTGCTCTTGGTAAATGTCGGGCTTTGCGATTATTTGCCCTGACAAATGTAATGATGTTGAGAAGAAGATAACATAAGTTTCTCTACCTAAGTCGATTTACTTTTGACAAGTTTATATTACTTATCTCAATTATCCCAATTACAACACAAATACTACTATCGGTAACAAAAAATTGTTCTCATTAATCTGAATTGGTATTGCTGGATCTTTTCATCTTTGATGACTTGAATACTGAGAGGTTAAGAATAGTGGTAAGAGGGAATGCAGCTGAGGCAGAAACATTTTATTTTGATCCCAAATGCATCAATTGGGGGTTTCGTGGGTTAGCAAATTCCTATGATGTTACTCCTACTCTTCCACCCTCTGCACCTGCAGCTGTGTGTATTTCATTCTGCAGTTACAAGTGTTGGGTTATCAGTCATCTACAAGCCCTGATATATTTCTTAGGTATTTACCCTGTATGGAACTCATATACTGCTGTTTATAATAAGTGCATTTACAGATTCATATTACCGTTGTTTTAAGCTTACTTGGGTTTGCAGTGCCTTCAATAGTTCCTTACACATGCTACTATAAGCTTATTTTTTTGCCTACAATTGAGTTTCCGCTTGAATCATATTCCGATAGCTGTATCGTTTTGGTTTTTCCTCAATTTGTTAAGAGCATGTTTCTTTTATGTTTTGAAAGCATGTTTCGGATAAGTTGCTCGATGATTGTTATGTTAATGGATCAGAATGTCTATTTTTTAAGCCATATTCTGATAAACATATTCTTTGCGGAAACCATGCACTGTCGATTATTTTTGTTGGAGTAGGGTATAGGAGTGGGGACATGATGAGGTTCTTTTAAAACAATATTTCACAGTGTAACTGCAGAATGAAATCCAGGTATGCAATAATGGCTATGCATTTGAGCTACTATTAATCCTGCTCAGATATAGTAGATTTGTGCATTTGTAGAAGAAACTAAGAAATTTCCCAAGGTTTTAATATTTTAACTCCTATGCATTTGAGCTACCATTAATCGTGATCAACTATAATATATTTGTGCATTTGTAGGGGAAACTAAAAAAATTCTCAAGGTTTTAATATTTTAATTCTCAATACAGAGACGAGAGGTTAGAGATCAGACTTTGGTCCCCGTGTAGGCTTTAGGATGGGCTGTCTAAGATAGGATCTCAACTGACACATCCACACCAATCAGAGGATTTTAAATGGAAAGATTACTGCCGGATAGTTTTCAGGTTGGTTATTTCTCTCAATTTTTGGTTGTTGGTCATGTGATTCAATTATTAGTTGGGGTAGGTTCATTTCCACGGTGAGTTAATTTTGTGGTTTGGGAGATTAGTCCAAGTAGTTTGGGTTTGCAGGAAGCGGTTCGATGTTTCAGAGATTATTATCTGTATGTGGGTTTTGTAAACTCTAGGAAATATGAAGGAAATAGAAGACCTCTTTTTAAGATTGCTTTACTCTTTTTAAGGGCTGTGCAGTAATTACTCTACTTATCCTCTAGCATTACTGCAATTTGTTCTCTTGTATCTTTAATTATCTAATCTAAATGTTGTCGTGTTGTTTCTGCATAACAACCATGTGTCTCGCTTAGACTCGAGGTAACTTGCACCCAAGAGTTAATAGTTGTCTTAGCACTACATACCACATCTTAGGGTGTTGTAAACGGGAACAAATGTGACACGAGTAATGGCACTTATTTACCGAATATCGATATTTATGCTAATTTCTAATATTATTGGTTTTTTGAATTGTGAATTTTGAGATCAGAGTAATAGTTGCATGGCTCTTTGTCTTGTGTTATGCGTGGATTTTGAAACTATCTGTAAATTGCCTACAAAGTTAGGATTATCTTTACCTAAACTTAGGATTACCTTTAGTTAGGATTGTCTTATGACTATTGGCTAGAAGTAATAGGCATGGATGACTATTGACTATTGAATATTGACTAAGTGGAAGAAGTAATAATGGTTCAATATAAGTAAACATTGTTTGTAATATAAAATTGTGTGTGACGTAAATATATTGTTGTTACACAACAACTCAGACTATGACTTCTTTCCCCATATGCTTCAAGTTAAACTTTTGTCAGGGTAAATATGTTTTTAGCCAAAACTTGATTGAATCTCTAAATTGTTTGCTGGCTGTAGGTTGGTTAGTTCTTGCAATATTTGATTAGTATTACGCTTAAAACTAACAATTAGGTTGCGATTTGGGCGATTGTTTCACAACAAGTACAGGGACCTTAGGTGCCACTTGATGGGAGTCTGTCTTGGGTGATTTTATAGGTTACAGTAGTATAGTCATTTGAAAGAAATTGGAACTAAAGTGTATACGTCCTGTTGTTGATTTCTATTTATTAAGTGACTTCCACTAGGTTGGTAGCAATACGTTAAATGGCTTTTACCATCTTGATGTTTAGTGTAATCTTATTGTTCTTAGACATAAAGTGGATTTTCAAGACGGGAGAGGGAGTTCAAGCTTGGCTTATTAGGCAAGCTAAATTGGGCTAAATAGGAGCCAAGCTTTAGGTGGTATTGTGGTGATGTTACGTGAGGGTGTGGGTAACAGAAATACGGGGTGGGTGACACTCTAGGCTGTCTAGATTCGTCGATTTCATAGATGGATTATCAAGACCGTTGTTTTTTTTATCTGAGTGATATGAAATCCTACTTTTCACCTTTTTTTTTACTCTACGACTCTTTTCCTCTCCCCTCTATGAAAACACTTCAAACACTACATATTTAGGTAATTTCTGTTTGATTTTTCCAATATAATTTTTTATGGTTGGCTAATTATTATTTTCATCACTGTTTCTCCCTACAAGAGGATATTGTAGTGTTACAAAGAGGTTTGGACATCGAAATCTATTACAACAAACCTAATTTATCAATTTCTTATATGTATCTAGGGTTTTGATTCGTTTTTATTTCGAATTGTTGAGTTACTTCTTTGTATGGGTTCTAATAAGATTTGTTTGTTGCAAATTTAGGGTCTTAGTGGATTTAGTTCACAGTGAACTTCTTTTTCTTCTAAAATTTGATATACATGAATGTCCAGAGAGTAGATTTAGAACCCATATAATCTAAAATTTGATATACATGGTGAAGCAGTATTATATAATCTAGGTACATTAAGAATTGAAATTTGTATAAAAAGGGAAAGCTGTAAGTTGAGTTTCTTTTTTACTGTTGTTTTCTTACATTTTTTTATTCTATCTTGCTACATGTGAACAACAACTTCCTGAAAGAATGTAAAATTACAACTTTAACTAATCAGTATTGCTCATCTTTTTATGTTCCATATATCCATGTTATCCCTTACTGGACTTTTCTATCCTACATTGCTTCCATTCTGACATTTTCACTTTTTTTTTTCTACTTTTGTGAAGGTGTCATGAATATAACGACGTGGTCATTCACTGTAATAGTGGAGGATCTGAATGTTTGGTCATTGATGTTGACTTCCAGAGCCACTTAGAAATCGCTAGAGCAGTTCCACTACAACAGATTTACTGGGGTGTTTTGTACATCGGACATGGCCGTTGGCTACCTTACTAGATTTTGACTATCATAATCAGGTAAACCATTGGCTGTTTTCTTAGCAACAGTTGGATTTTGTCATATAGGTTTAGTTTGATTTTAGTTTATTTTGTAAATTGTAATATTGGTGGATTTTTAAGATGGATAATTTTAGTGGTTTGATCTGTTTTTGAGTTTGTGTTGGTGGGAGAATAATGACCGTTTGTTCAATTACTTATGCATTGTTCATGGGTTTTCTTTATGGATTGTTAAGAATCCTTACTATGATTAATATGTTTTACATAGGTAATGCACAAATCTGAATGATGCACCTATATTGCCAGCTTTTGAGCACAAGTCTCTTTTTAATCCCAATCAGGAAGGAGAAAAGGTAAAAACTAAGTAATGCACAAAAGTGATACCTTTTGTTTCACATTTATTCGGATAAATAATAGTAAATTGCTTTTCTAAATCCTTTGTTGCTTTGAATGTTGCTACCGGATTAGTTGCTTGAATAATGGTTTGTACAGCCTTCAGCCATTGCGAGGTGCATCTTCTCTCTTCATACACTTTGTAATTTCAGCTAGCTTTCGACAGTTCTGTAGCATCTAATTATTTGTATTGCAGGAACTCACATCCGGGAAGAAAGGATTGTTGTTAACCTGTGGCGGCTCTATGTTGCCTTGGAAATTGTTTAGAAGATGCTACTCATTGTAGATTCCTTACATCGTAAGCTGTCTCTTGCATGCACCACACCTCTCTAAAGCAATTTTTAGTGACTACTTCAACTTCTTTCTTCCCAAAGTGGGGACAAGTTTAGTAGGTGGCAGCGATCGCAAGGTAAAATTATTAATAACCTCTTTCGCTAATTTATATAGCATAGGTTGTAAATCCAACAAGTTAAAGCAAACAACATTATCAAATTTGGCCCTGCTGTGTGGTGAACCACGTTAGGTGTTGGATCTTCTGTTTAAATTATTTGTTTAGCGAAATAATACTTCCTTCTCTTTTCAAAGTTGAAATACTAATTGGTATATGCTAACAAAAAATGAAGCTTAGAAATATTTTTTATAAAGGTTTCATGTGGTGCATGGTGCATAACTTATGTCAACCAGTACAGATATCTTGACGTCACATAAATCTGCAAAAGGCTACTACATATTCTTCGTTTACATATGTATGGAAATACAATTTGAAAACCATCCTTAATTATTATACAAGATACATGCTTCAACAGATGAAATGCTTCGTGTGGTGCTTCCCCATTTGCGCAGTCTAACATCTGAATCAAGCAGTATATCCCACTGATGGGTCAGTAGTGCCGTAGTGGATCTAGCTAGGTATCCATCTAAGTCAAGGATATGTAGAAATGGTCCAGTAGTGGATCTAGCTAGGTAGGTATCCATCTAAGTCAAGTATATGTAGAAATGGTCCAGTAATGTGTCTGCCAAATCTAATCATTCTCTTAAATCCATGGATCCTATAATGGTTGTAGCCCTAAAAGTGCAAGATGTAATCCATAGATAACTAGCTATATTTTAGTCATCCATTTGATAACAATTAGTTTAAGGAATCTTCGCTCAAATTAACTAGGTGTATACTCAAGTGTATGGTAAATGCTTTTCAGCTCTTTTTGAAATGTTTCCTTTGTTTTTTTAATTAATTAATTTGTTTAATCTGTACTTCTTAGGCTTACTTGACTCCTCAAATAAGTTATGTAGTATGTTGTAATAGCATCAACATAATCATAGATAATAAAACTGTTTCTTCTTAGGTTAAAGAGAAAGATGACGGATTGAACTGATAATCAAACTGATAGTCTCAAATGATTCTTTTAGAATCTATAAATATTCTGCAGGAGATATTTAACATAATGTTTTGTAGCTCAATCACATAATGTTTTGTTGATCTTAAATTCTAATTCCATAAACAAATGAATTGATATTGCTTATACATATTCTAATTCAAATGAATTGATATTGCTTATATATCACGGTAAGGGCCAATTCCTTTTGAAACTATAAAGAGAGTTATTAGATCGGCTCATTATATGTTAAAATGAGTGTTTGCAGGTGATATACGAATATTTTCATTTTCTCCGGCTTTAGTCTTACCAACTCCTCTGATGCAGGTCAAGGTAATATGATCTAATCCAGGTGATATACGAGTGATTTGGGCATTGAATTCATTTTCCTATGGATTTTCTAGATTATTAGTACTTTTGTAAAACTTAGTATTTTGATTTACAGGACTTGCAATTTGAATTATAAATCTGGCAGTAGTACCAAAAGTAGAATCATGAGAATAAGAAGTTCTTTATTCCCATGACTTGGTCACATTAAGGGTTTCGGTATCTCACATCATATTACGATGTCCCATTCTACACGGGGACAAGCATTACTGCATATAGTGGTGGAGATTCTCCTCAAGTATAACAGTTACTCTGTTGAAGTTGAAGTGGTGCAAGGTAAATACACTCACATGGATTTGCGAAAATATCTTACATAATTTTGGACCACTAAAAACTACTAAATCATATAAGTATTTCTCATATAATTATCCATGTCCTCCAACATACTTTTAACAGAGTTTTAGATTCCCAACAGAAATTTATGTTTCTACTTATTCGAAATTGGTTTATGAGGTGTGAATTATCTTTTAAGTTTTCACAATTAACAACCTAAGGAATAAGAGATTCTATGCGGGACAGAACTATATATGCATGTCTCATGGAAATCCTATATGGGTCAGAACTATATATGGTATCGGGCAATTAGAGTAATTTTCCTATGTTAAAATACTATGTGAGCTTTATATTTATTAGAAGTTGCGGCTGGCAACCAAGATACCAAGTATTGTTTAGGAATGTATAAAGAAAATGGTAAGGAGTGTATAAAGCAAATGGAATTAATAGGAGAGATCCGGAAGAAATGGTGGGACCAGGTTTGAGTGTTAAGTGGGGCTAATTTTTTTTTTTATAAATTTGGAAATTTTAAGAAATGCACAGAAAATGAAGGGAAATTAATGATTCTAGAAATTTTAGGGGGGCTAGAGCCAGGTCTATCCCACCCTTGGTTCTGCCACTGTCCCGATGTAATAATCGGTTGTATGGTGGAGGGTCGAATTTTGCAGGTCTTAAATTTCTATTTATTCGAAAGAAATTAACATAATGGAAAAATTATGCCACTTATTAGGGCTATTGAGCCTACTGTCTGGCCTTCACTAACCAAAGGTGTATATGCTTATGACTGTGGGGCCTGCGTGAATGACACCACTGACGAAGATGCACACCCCAAGGTATGACTTTATTCCTGATCCCATTCATTCCGGTTATATTATGTCTCAGATTCTAAAACTCAGTTTCTCTGCTTTCTGCAATTTCATTTCCCACATCAAGGAACAATTGTTTTGTTTTGCAGTAGGTCTATGTTACCATGGTATGGCACCGCTTATATACATATATATGAGTTAGGTTGCTTCCGTTAGGTTTCATGGAAGCAATATTCCTCAAATGTTTTAGAGGTGAATAATATTTTGTATATTTTCCTTATTAAATTTTTACTTCTAAGTTTGAAGCTTATCATAATTTTTAAATATTTTGTATACACATGCAGTACAATTTGCTTGGACATAAGGTTTGATACCAGCACCAGAACCAACTCATGCAATATTTGCCACAATCAGGGAAGCTCTCCATTATAAAGAAAATGGGGAACCAAAACTTTCTTGCGGTATGTACTTTAGCTCCTACAACTGTTCATTTAAGAAAAAAATTGCTGCTAACGCCTAATTGTTTTAATAGGTTGTTTTCTGTTGTTATATTAGACTTTCGTTTAGGTCAAACATTTATATTACCTTACCGAGTATTATCCAAGGATGTCATCCAAATTGCTATATGTTCCTGCTTATTTGAAACTATGCTACTAAAAGGGCTTCTTGCAGGAGGAGAGGCACTTATACATGGCTTAAAGTATCATGATGTACCTAGATGTGTAAATTTGGTGATAAGTTTTCATTTTATTTTTATTTGCAAATGAAGAAATGTCGAGACCAATGCGACCTATATAAGGGCGAGCATAGAATGTGCTGTTGGTAACATGAACTGACTTTCTGCAGCAATGTTATGCCCACAGATTGTGTTGGGGTTACGGGGAAGAAGGTGAAAGAGAGCACATGGCTGAAGGTAGTGATAAGGAGCATCATTAAGTTGCTATGAAAAGGCGCAGGCGTGAGAAGTTTGAAGTGTCTATTGGAGGCTTGGAGAAGGGCGCAACTGATGAATATTTAAAAGAAGTTTATAGTGTGGTAATGTTTATGTCTTGCTTAAGTTGAATAGATTTCGGATATGCGCTACGTTTCTTTTCTGAGTAGATAATATTTCAGGTTAATGCATTAATGAAAAAAAAAGTGGTGTTACTCCAAGTCAAGACAGTGGTACCCTTTTCCTGGGCAGTGTATGCAAGACGTGGACTACAGAAGCTGTAAGTAGTGATAATTTTTTGACTTTTGATGCTTATGTTCAGTTAAATAGTCCATAGATTATGAAGATATGTTTGAAAAGGTTTCTGTGGACAAAATCAGTTAAACAAAGGATGGCATCTTTGGATGTGAAATATGTGATTCTTTCGACGTTGTTAACTAAACAAAATCACTGGAAATTATTGAGAGACATTGAAATTATTGTTTGGGAATTAAGCAGGACTATTATCTTACATGTAGGTTATTTCCAACATCTATCACATATGCTCACTATGAAAATTATCGAAGGATGATAAGGATTTTCTTATGTGTCTCAACTATTATCTGATTCATTAATCACTATGCGTATTTTAACAGGATTTAAGGCATAGGAAGATCTGTCTTTGGTAAGATGTGGATAATCAATCAAGTGATGTTATTTAGTTTAAAACTTGATTGAAATAATAGTGTAAATGAGTAAACTTCAGCATATAACAGTTATAGCTCAACTTCAGCATATAACAGTTATAGCTCCACAATTTCCACTCTCACTCCTCTTAACTCACCTGGAGTGCCTTCTGCTTTTGAGAATTCTCAAGCCGTGGTTGATCCCAGTAAGTCATTAATAGCTCGACGTTTCTCATTCAAAATTTAAATCGTTAAAAATAAGTAGGGTCTGATCATATGCATTTATGCCAGAGCCGATCCTGTTGTTAGAAGGGCCCTGTGCGAAATTTTTCATAGTGCCTTTTATAATGTCGAATATTTTACAACAACAGTAGACAAAAAGTGTCAACAATTTTTATTTAATTTGTAAGATTATCGACGGTTGCACTAAACAGAAACTTACATTAAATAGTGGTATTAACGCATATTTTATATAGAAGAAATGAAAGTATTAAATAATAATTCATTTTGTTGAGAATACGCAAGAAGAACTCAAATGATATAGCAACGGGTATGTTGATTTTTACTTTCGGAAGGTAATAGTATTAGGTCTAATTAAATATGGTCTAATTTGAATCAACAACAAAAGGATTTCTCAGTGGATGGATTGGTTAAGTGGCTCCCTAATATTATGTGTTCGAGTCTCGACAAAGGTTTTTTTTTTCCTTTTTCTTTTTCTAAGGGTGTGTATGACTATTGGGTTAGGAAAAAAAAAGGCCCTCGGCAGAGCTGGGCCCTATCCGGACGCATGGCCTCAGGCCCGACTCTGATTTATGTATATGCGGTTTCGTAAATGTTGTGACCATGTAAAGTCTGATCATGCAAAATATTGCCGTCTTGATTGCACAGACAAACCCGACAGCCATCGCTAGCAATAAAAATTGAATATGTATCTCTATATTTTGTTGTTGTTGCATACTATCAGCAATTCTGATTCTTCCATCAACAAAGCCAGGGAAGGTAACGAGAACAACATAGGAAGAAATTTGTGTTAGCTGATGGAAAAGAACTGAAGAATCATTTTTATAATATGAAGATAGATCATTTTTGTTTTCCATCCAAGTGTTTTGCAAAAAAAAAGAAAAAAAAAAAAAAAAAGATTCTTACAAGAACAGATATCAAGACGCGTCAGTCATTTAAGACATGGAGAAATTGCAAGCAAGGCAAGCAATTGAGTTATAAGAATTAAAAAAATATATTAGAACTTAAATACGAAGCCACGTAGACAAGATTGAGAGTTAATAGATAATTCAACTATACAATCGAGAGTTAACAAAGAATTCAACTATACAAGATGAGGTAGTTAAAATAAAAAATGTATACTAATTCAACTCTTATTTTCCTGAACTAGATGCCATGTATTGAGTTCACCTCGGATAATTACGGGATTAAGATATTTAATATTTGTTTTTTTTTTTTCCAGAACTAGATGTTGTAAGTTATAATAAGTGTATTTTTCCTCAAAATCATTATAACTTTAGAATATTAAACACTAAGAATTTTTCTTTTACAATTCGTGTCCAGCCAAGCCGACAGAATTTAGCGAATAAAAAAGATCAAGTTTGCCAGTGATTTGTGTTTGGCATGGTAGATTGAGCATTCTCTATTTTTCTATGTTGATGAAGGGTATCGAAAATTTCCAGAACTAGACATGTATGCCATGACATGATTCGTCTCTGATCATAGAAAAAATTCTCCTCAAGCGAACTAGCCTATCTTCTATATGGGTGTACCCAGTGGTTGGAACAACGACACATTTGGTTGCCAATTCCAATGTGGCGGATATCTACACGGGCCAATCAATAGTTCAAGTCACACTCCCATAATCCATTTTCTCTTTGTAGAATCTAATTCAACTATTCATATCAAATAAATAATACAATATTGTAGTTGAAGGTAAATATCCAAAAAAATGTCTTATATTTCAATAATTCGTATTTATAGCAATGAAATTCTATATAATATTAATGATGTGTCGGAATAAATTGTTATCAATGGTCACCATTTAATTGTGTTGGAAATTAATTTTAAAAAATCATCAATTGTGATAGCTAGATAACATAAACATGACAATATCAATTGGGATGGGGATACATAGATAACATAAGGGTAATGACATTTTAAAATATTTTCATGGAACCCAGCATGTTAAAAACCCTTTGTTGATTATCGAAAATTACGTGCCACATAATACTAATCAGACTATTAGACTAGTCAAAAGACGATTTAGTCGTTAATGACTTGATTAGCTTAACACGAACATTAATTAATAGGAATTAATCTAACAACGATCTAGATACGAAACTAGTACAGTTAAATAGATCTCGAAAAGTTACGCAGAATGGACTACTCGAACGTGTCAATCGGATATCAGATGAAGAAGATATCATCAGTTTTGTGAGAAGGGCAAAATAATCCTTTTGCAAACACGTTGTGGCTGCCCTTATCAACGCAAGTGGGTGTCCTAGTATTTTTCTTTGGTCTTATCTTCACTGATCGAGAAGATAAATCTTCTTTTCCTTTCTTTCTTTCTTTTTCTTATTCTTTTTTCTTCTTCTCTCATCTTCTTCTTCTTCTTCTTCTGTTCTTCGCCTCTGGCGATTCTCTGAGATTTCTGAGGCTGTGAGGTCACGAGAATTGGAAAAGTTATCGGAGATGATGACTGGTGGTGGTGATTGATGTTTACTGATTTGGAGAAAAGAAGAAGAGATGATATCTGAAGGAATCAGAAGTTAGGGTTTGAGTTTGATGTTGAGTTTAGTTGGAAATCGGTAAGTTAACAGTTGAAGATCAAAGGGTTGTTGCTAGATTGAAGTTGTAGTATTTCTTTTGAAGAGGAATTGAGATGTAACGAAACTGTGAAGAAATCAGGGTTCCTGAAATGATTTCGAGATTCAATTAAGGGTGATTAAGAAGGAATTACAGTAAGGGTTTGCTGGATTGGAAGACTTTGATCGATGTTTTGAATTTGAATTCGAGATTGAAGTTAATCAGGGTTTCTGTTCTTCAAGAAATAGAAATTAGGTTCAACGGAATTGGTTTGGTGAATTAGCAATTCAAAGGGAGCTAATGAATGGGTAAGTCTATGTTATTTAAATTTCGTACTTTGAATTGGTGGGATGTTGGTGTTCGGAGAATCAGGACAAAATGAAGAAGAATTCAAAATCCAACTGCTTGGGTAAGATTATCATAAGGTATTTGTCTTTCTTAGTTAATTTGGAAAAGTGGTTCACTTTTATTGATTGAGTTTATATGATTGTTTGAGAATCTTGTTGTTGAGAAGGATATGGATTGGAACTGTGAACTGTAGTGAATTACAGGGAGAAGGAGAAGTAAATGGTGTTGGAGATGGTGGTGTGGTCTGTGTGGTTGAATGGCAGGACTGGACTTAGAGGTAGTTATGAAACTGTGGTTGAATCAGTTGGGTGTGTATGATGTTGAGTGATGTTACCTGTGCTGCTGTTGGTGTTGATGTTAATTGAGATAAAGTGAATGAGTGTTGTTTGAGTTAAGATATCAGTTGTATCTGCTGGTACTAATGGAATAGAATGAAAGATAAAGTTGAAAATGGTGGTCGTATATCTGTGTTGAAGAATTGTTAAGAAGATTGTGTTATGGGGTGAATCTAGAATTTGCCAGATAAATGCTAGGTTAGATGCAGTTGGTGTTTGTAAAGTGAAGAAGGTTAGAATTGGATTTGAACTGAGATTATAGTTTAGGTTTGTTTGATTGGATTGCATTTGCAGATGGAATTGGAATTAATCTGGTTTTGTAGATATAGCTGAAATGGTGTTGTTGGTCTGAGCTGTTGAGTTTTTCTGAGATGCAGTTTGTGGTTCATGTAGTATACATGTGTTACAGAAGGTGTTATTACTGGAATGAAGATTAGTAATGGTGATTGTCGAATTATAGATAATGGCTCAGTGTTGGCTTGTAGCTACTGCACTTTTAGGTAAGCTGGACTTGTGTTTGTATTTAAATTATGAAGTTTAGCTGAATTGAGTTTGAGAATGTTTTATGTAGTTGTTTTAGATTAATGATGTGTGTAGTGGCATTGTAGAGTTGTGTTGCACAAATGATTGTGCACATGTATTCTTTGGCCTGAGCAATGGTTCTGGCCTGTGCAGAGGCTTAGGCCTGTTAGACATCCTAGTCAGTTTAACTGACTCATTTTGTCTAGCTGACTTAGTCAATCTGACTGAGTCGACCAGTTGATCTACTGAATCGGTTTGACCCAGTACTGACTCAGTGAACCTCGGCTGAGTTGGTTTCTTTGACCATTTGACCAGGACCTTGACTTGACTATTGACGTTGACCATTAGTTGACCATTGACCGTCTTTTTGACCGTTAGTTGACTCAGATCGACCCGGCCTTGGATTATTGGACTTGTTTAGTGGACTTGGGCTTAGTATCATGTATTCTTACTTTGATATTTTGGATCCCTTATGGTTTGAGTTGACCTTTGGTTCATTCTACAAAGTTGTAGATATTCATAAGACATATTTAATTGACTATAGAATCAACCTAATTGAATTAGTAAACCTTAGCTATGCTAAAGATAGAGAATGAAAATGTGTAAAGTCATAAATGGGCTTAGAACCATTAGTTAGACTTGTATGATTCTTGTGTGAGCCATTTTGACTAGATTCTTAGAGTTCTTGTGTGATTAACAGTTAGTCTATATTAACAATGATTGAATCATTGGATGAACCAGTGGATCGCGGATCTCGAGGTAGGTGTGGATTGTCATCAAAAGAGGTGGGAATTTATATTTAACTCTTTTGCAATTATTGTTGTTTCCTTTTACCAAAGTTTATGTTTAACAAATTCATGCATTATCTAATTGTGTATTACTTGCATTGTTTTATTTTAAATTCCAAAAGTACTGTTATTTCTTTTAATCTTTCCATTGTTTGGAAAGGAATTTTAGTGCTTTGTTTGTCTTTATGAATTGTTTGGGAAATAAGAATTTCCATTTGATTGCTTGGAAAATGAGAATTTCCATCTATGGTATATATGATACTGCTCCTTCATTTATACCTACTTACTTTCGAGCTTTTATGCAATAACTAGGTGCGGGACGAGTCACCATATTATACATTGTTTGGAAGGAGTTAGTTCCATATACATGATTGTTTACCTATGTGAAATTGGTTGTGTTTTAGTGTTTAGGGAAAACATGAATTGTTTTCAAATCATTTCCAATGATTACTTGAAAGGCACCCCTTTTTGGGATAATGTGCTCACCCATTCTCACTTTCAGTTTCAGAGACAGATCAGAGTTGCGCAGCGGAAGCTTCGAGGAGTTGAGTTCGTTAGTTGGTTAACTTTTGCTATGTTTATTATGTTGTACATTCTATTTGAAACCAAATGACTATTGTATATGTATTATTTGAGAGGAGTTCTTGTATATATATATATTTCAGAGCAGGGCTAGTTTTGGGTTAAGTTTTGTAGCAGATTTCTTAATTGAATGTTTAAGTATTTGAATTAGATTCGTACTGCCTCTTTATTTAGTTAATATCTTGGATTAGTCAGCTGCTATCTTTGGGGGCGCTACTTGCCGCATGATCTACGGATAGTACTTCTTCAGATATAATCTGTTCCATGGGTGTTCAATCCTGTGCCCTGTGTTCCTTCCCTCGCTATCCATTAATTCATATGCTCCATTTCCTACAACCCTTTTGATAATATATGGTCCATCCCATGTCTTTTCTAGTTTTCCATCTCCTCCTTTCTGATAGGGCGGTATTTCTCTTAATACTAGTTCTCCTGGTTGGAATTCTCTTTCTTTTACGCGCTTGTTATATTCCCTGGCTAGTCTTTTGTGGTAATTCTCCATATGTTGCAGAGAAATTTCTCTATTTTCTTCTAGATCATCAAGTTTTGTTAAGATCAAATTGTGTTCAGCTTCTTTTCCTATGCTTCTTTCTTTGTCGTGGGGATGATAACTTCAGTTGGCAACACTGCCTCTACTCCATATGTTAGACAAAAGGGTGACATTCCCGTAGCTTCTTTTCACGTCGTTCTATACGCCCATACTGCATTATGTACTTGTTCGCACCATCCTTTATTGTTCCATTCCAGCTTCTTCTTCAATATATCCGCAATTGTTTTATTAGTTGCCTCAGCCTGCCCATTGCTCTGCGGATATAAAGGAGTTGACTTTCCACTTTGGATCTTGAACGCGTTAAGCAACATCTCTATGTTTTCTCCCTCAAATTGCTTTCCATTATCAGAAACTAATTGCACGGGGATTCCAAATCTGCAAATGATATTTTCAAACATGAAGGTGAACACATCTCGATCTCGGATGTGTTGGACTACTTTCACCTCTGCCCATTTTGTTAAATAGTCTGTTGCGACTATTAAGTATCTCCTTTGCCCCGTCCCTGGTATAAATGGACCTACAATGTCTAAGCCCCATTTTGCAAATGGCCAGACACTTGTTGATGAATTTAGCGCCGCTCCAGGTGCATGTATCTTTTTTCCGTGACGTTGGCATTCTTCACATCTCCTAGATACCTCTTTCGCGTCCTCATGCATGTAGGGCTAGTAGTACCCTTGTATCTTTGTTCTTTAAGCTAAATACCTTCCTTCACTGTGGTTCCCAGCGTCTCCATAGTGTAGTGCCTTCAAGATTTCCGTTCCTTCTTTCCGTGTTAGACATCTAAGTGACGGCCCAAGGAAGGAATTTCGATAGAGTACGCCTTCTCTCAATTAATAATTTGTCGCCCGGCTCTTTAACTTATGCGCTTCTAATCTGTTTCTTGGAATTTCTCCTTTTTCCAGATATAAATGGAGTTGGGTTCTCCAATCTGCGTCTTTATTCGCTCGTCCTTCTTCTGCATCCTCTACTATCATTATGTCTGCGTCTTCTTCTTCTTCTTCTTATTTTTTGTTAATTGAGGGGAAAGAGAGTGTCTCTATCTTTATATACCTTGCGGTAGGATCCGCTAACATAAAAGAAACGAATGCCAGTGTGTCTGCGAATCGATTATCTTTCCTGCATATGTGCATCCAGCTTATGCTTTCAATTTTTGGTGATAGTTCTTCAACGAGTTGCTTGTATTTTTGAAGAGATGGTTCATTTGTAATATACAACCCTTGTATTTGGCGTATTACCAATTGTGAATCACTAGTTATTCCAACCTTCTCTAACTTCATTTCAATTGCCAGCTTTAACGGGTGCACCACTGCTTCATATTCGGTTTCATTATTGGTGGATGCGAACTCCAATCTAAATGAGTAGGCCACCCGCGCTCCTTTTGGTGAAATGAATACTATCCCGATTCCGTTTCCTTCTCCATTTGATGATCCATCCACCAATATCTCCCATCTATTTGAGTTACGCTATGTTAACAAGTCTTTAGGATTTCCTTGATCTTCATCTATATCCATCATTTCTTTTACACCTTCGTCTTCTTCTAATGGAAATTCTGCCAAGAAGTCTGCAATAACCTGGGATTTTGGTGAAGATAGTATCTCGTACTTAACTCCAAATTGTCCTATCTGTGCGTTCCATCTTTCTATTCTTCCTGATCTTTTCGAATTCTCCATTACAGATTCAATCGATACCTTTGTTAGTACTTTGACTTTGTGAGCTTGAAAATACGTGAGGAGCTTTTGTGTTGCATAAACTAGTGCGAGGATCATCTTTTCAACCTTTGTGTAATTTTTCTCTGCGGAATTATAAGTTTTACTTATGTAGTAGATTGGTTTTTCAATTCCTCCATCTAGACGCAGTAGTACGACACTTAACGCGTGCGGTGTTGATGCTAAGTATATTAATAGTTCTTCTCCTGGCTCTGCTTTCTGCAAAATAAATAAATTCATTAAGTAATCCTTAATACTTTGTGGTGCTTTCTCGCATTCTTCCGTTCATTCAAATTTTGTTCCTTTCTTCAAGATGTTAAAGAAGTGCTTGCATTTATCTGAGGAGCGCGAGATGAACCTCCCTAATGAAGCTAGTAGCCCATTCAATTTATGCACGTCTTTTATTGTTGCGGGTGATGGCATATCACGTACCGCTCGCACCTTCTCTGGATCCACCTCAATTCCTTCTTTTGATACAATGTAACCTAATTTTTTTCCCGATGCTACTCCAAAGATGCATTTTATTGGGTTTATTTTCATTTTAAATTTCCGGATTTGTTCAAATATTTCCCTCAAGTCTTCAACATGATCTACTACCTTTTTGCTCTTCACTAGCATATCATCCACATAGACTTCTAGTGTTGTATGCACCCATTTGGCGAATATCTTTTCTACCATTCTTTGATATGTTGCACCTGCATTTTTTAAACCAAATGGCATTTTCGTATAACAATATAATCCTCTTGGGGCGAAGAATGCCGTGTGTTCTTGATCTGCTTCCGCCAAAGGGATTTGATTGTATCCTGAATATCCGTCCATAAGTGATAACCTATCGTTATCTGATGCTGCTTCAACCATTTGTGGTATGTCTGGTAGAGGGAAATTGTCCTTTGGACATGCTTTATTCAGATCGCTGAAGTCGATGCAAATCCGTATGCCTTTATTTTCTGTGGTACGACCACCATGTTTGCTATCCATTCGGGTACTTTGCTGGTCTTATTATTCCCGCGTCTAGCATCTTTTGTAACTATGCTTTTATTTGAGGGTGATATGTTGTTGCTATCTTCCTTATCCTCTGCTTGAATGGCCGCGCATTCTTGTTGATATCCAACTTGTGGCATTCGACAGAAGGGTCTATTCCTGGCATCTCGCCCATGCTCCATGCGAAGATGTCTTTATATTGCCGCAGAAGGTTGATCGTCCTTTTTTCTTTTTCTTTGCCCATCTTAGTTCCGATTTTCAACGTCTTTGGTTCTTCTTCTGTTCCAACATTTATTTCTTTTGTTGGTTTTGCCGCGGTGAAATTTTATTTTGGTTCTCCTATTGGTGATGGATTTTTTATTTAATGTACTGGTTCACCCTCCTTATCTGGGATCTCACTTGGTATTCCCTTTCCCTCCTGTGCTCGTATCATGTATATTCTTAGTTCTTTTTCCTTTCTCGATCTTTTGCTTTCCTTCATCGATCTTTTCGCTTTTTTGCGCGTCCTTTATAGTTCTTTACATCTATTTGACCGCAGACTTTCGCACTCCTTGCATCTCCTTTTATCTCACTTATTCCACTTGGTATTGGAAAACACACGCATTGATGAAGAGTTGACGCGACACCTTTTATCGCGTGTACCCATGGTCGTCCCAATAGCATATTGTAGGGTGACTCTACGTCAACTACGCACAAGGTTATCTGTGTTTTTATTTCTCCCAATAGTATTCGCATGGTTATTTCACCTTTTGGTTTTGTCATGGTTTTATTAAAACCATGAATGTTATATGTAGAGCGCGTCATATCCGCATCCTTGTATCCCATGCTCCTGAATGCGCGGTAGAATAGAATATCTACCGAACTGCCCATATATACCAAGGTTCTATCTACCGCCCACTCTTCCGATGCTTTCACGCTTTCACTCATTTCTTTTCGCTCTGCAGTTATTGTGACCACCAGGGGATTTGTCCGCCCTAAGTTTTCTCCCAGTATCTCATCCGCTGCAAACGTTATCTTCATTTTTTCCGACTCCTTTAGGGGAGAAACTTTTTTCACCGTCATGATTTTCCTCCCTTCATAATCCCGCTTGTGTATTTTTCCTGTTATTCCTGCGAGAAAGTCTGCATCATTGATAATCGTTTTGGTTATTGAATTACATTGTGTACTCCTGCCTCCTTCTTTTGCTCTGATTATCCTTATTGCTTCCACTCGTCCATCTTGTGTACCAATGCCTGCTTGGCTGTCGCAGTTGTTCTTCTGTTGGATCTTCTCTTGGATTTGTCTAAAATTGTTGCTTCTTTCGCCCATTTATGCAGATTTGACAATTTCATCTATTCTTCTTCCTATTATTTTTCCTAAAACAATATTTTCTCTTGACAAATGAAAAAAAGTACTCTTCCAAGGACTGAAAATGTTACTAATGAAAATTGTTTTTCTGGGATGAAACGTTAGGTTGCGTTTTTCAGATCTTAAACTTTTAAAGCTCTCAAAGATTATTGATAGAGAGATGAAAAACTATGAATGACTTCAAACTTATTCTTAAAGGGTTTCACCCATAGGGTATATCATCCGAGCTATTTCCTAGCACCAAAATGTAGTTGCAGGAAATCCTACAACCAAACCCTATTGATAATCTATGAAGTAATCTAAGAAACCATGATGAAATACTTGAAATCTTTTATTAAATCTTAGAACAAGTACAAAGATGATGAGGGAAAACCCTAACTTGGAAAGCAAATAACTTTCTCTCTCTCCTAAAATATCTTATCTCATCTCACAAAAAAGATCTCCCCTACACACAAGGGTCTCTTGCTCCTTTTATAGGAATTTACATAGTGGAGGACAGCTAATAAACCCCCTAATTTCGGATCTGGCGCGCGTCAATGTCGAGTGGACTCTACCATTGCCTCACGGTTTCTTTACTGCCGCATAGATTTTCACACTTTTATCGTAACTTAAGTGACGTCATCTTATTCGTCATCTTGGATATGTCATATGTGTTCGTGTTCGCTTACTTCTAAGGAGTTACTTCGCATACCAAATGAGTGTGCGGTATTTTGCACCCACAAAAATCTTTAAGCAGGGAGTAACTTGCACTCGTTTGTCTCCACCTTGCAGTAGTGGTAAAGTGCACACACCTTGTTTTGAAAATCAAGCCAGATATCCAACCGTGTTGGGACTACCTTCCTCCCTCTCAAGAAATTCTCGAGAAATTAAATCTGTATTCCGCTTCTTGATGGACTTGAAATAAGGCTTAAACATTCTACTGAGCTGCTCGACACAAGCTGTCACCAGGTTATTGTATTGCAAGACCTTACGAGCCTTCATAATCCGCACAATAGAAGCATCAATCGTGTAACGCCTATCCTTATCAACATCTTCAATCACATTCTTCTTTTCATCCACAGGGGGTAAAGGAATCTTGATCCTCCTCATTTTATCAGTGAACTCGACATTCAAAGAGAAACTGTCCTTCTAAGATATGCTTCTTGTATTAGGTTCTTTGGTTAGGATCTTGTACTTTGCACAAGAAAGCGAGTGGAGCAATCTAACAACGTCATCATCTGTCAAGTTTAGTTATGCCATGATTTCTGAATAACTATATTTATCTGATGAGTTGAATAGCACCAGAACAACAGCTTGATGAGTCGACACAATGAGCTCTATAGGTTTTTTCTGAAACTTTCCGGTGCCGTTGCAAGAACCCATTGAGTATAAAAATGTAAGTTTCCTATTTTTTTTTATCTACCTGATAAAACTCCTTAAACGACTGCACACATTCTACCATCTCCAGAGGCAATCTCAGATCGATATTTTGTAATTTGGCCAGTATCCTGTAGTAAGGACAGTGACATTAAAGTCGATGTCATTACTAGTATAATCGTATTTGTTTGTATAATCCACCTTATATATGTTCTGCGTATCACTTGCTATTTCCAAATCATTGATCATGCCTTCCATTTTCGAGGTAAACTGTGCACCATATTGCTGCTTCAATTTTGACAAAAAGCTCCTCTCATGATCATCATCAGTACTATTCTTATCGAACAGAAGACGGCGAGCAAGCTTTTTCTTACAGAACCCGGCAAATAAATCTTTGTCATCGAGAAGAAAGCAGGCATACAATCTTGTCAAGGGCTTCCTCAATGGCATCATCACCCAGTTTCTCATTGCTCCTACCTTTCCTAAGATACCATCAGAAAAGGTAGACAACAATTCTGCAACTAAGCTGTCACCGACCTTCTTGTTGCAAAACACCTCAAATGCCTCCTTAAGTGCCTTATGGAAAAGATTATCCTTTTTGAAGGAAATTGTCACGTAGACATAGGCATAGTACTTACCATGTAACTCGATCACTCTTCTGACGAAAGCCTGCTCTTGCATAGCCACCGCAACTTTGTCTTTGTTCTTGGTTGTCACTGCATCATCTGCTTATTGGATTAAAGACATACCCTCGGAAGTAACATGTTGTTTGAATGCAGTAGAAATAGGATCCAACCCATTCCTTATATTATAAAAAAGCCGGTACATCCTTTCGAGATCTTCGGTTTTGTCATCTCCATGACATCCAGAATGTTCCTTTTCAAAAAGTTGTGCATTATCAAGCAACAAGTGGTGTTGAACTTTTTCCAACAACTTCTCCTCAGTACTCGAGTGCAAATAGTTGGAGACGCTGTGTTTCTCCCTTTTCAAAAGCTCTTCAGCCTTGATCATATACTCCGGACACGAATCTTCTTGAATCCAAAGAGAAGCTTTCCGGGAACAATAATCAGCTGTATCGTTTAAAAACGCCGTTTCAAAATCATCTACATAACAATCTAAACCACCATCCTCACCACGGGCGAATACAAAGGGTGCATGTGGGGTGGCATGCCCCCATAGGATTTTGAAATCAATAAACACATTATATTCTTTAAGGTTTTAGTTTTGAACAAATTTTGTTGGCCCTTGTAGAATAAAAAGTTACTCATATATGCTTTATAGGTTTAAAACTAATTTTATCTGAATAATACAATTCTTTATACTCCCTCCGTTCCACTTTAGATGATGTTTTTGGAGTTTTCACGCAGATTAAGAAATGGAAAGAGATATGAAGATTTTCCATCTATACCCTTGAGAAAAGTCTTCAAACATTAATTGATATTAGTGCATTTAAAAAAAAAACTTATAGTTCCAAGACAATATGTAAGGGTGTAATTGGTAGTTTTGTGGAAAAATATGAAAACTTTCAACTATTGTGGAACAAAAAACTAACCCTAAAACATCATCTAAAATGGAACGGAAGGAGTATTTTTTTCCGACTATAATATCCTTTAAAACAATAAAAAAACAAATTACATCAACTTAATAGGCAAACGCGCAACAAGCTGCGCCGCAAGCCCTTTTTGAATATTAAAACCGAAATAAAATGATGGATCTTTAGTATATTTAGTAACTAATTTCCTGAAAAAAATAAAATTTCAGTAATTTTAATTTTAAGTAAATTTTTTTTTACGGTTGTTTCCAATTTGTATGAACCATAAAGAATATTTAATTTGCTTTGAAATTGGTGTATGAAATTCTTTCTTGTTATGTATACATTTTTGAAGCGAAGAGGCAAAATTCATTAAAACAAACATGTACCAAGAGGGACATCAAAGCTATGAAAAAAAAGGAAGGAATGAAAGAAAGAAAGAATAAAAGAAGGTTTTCCCTATTTCCAATCCCTACTTTTCCTATTTCCCATCCCTTAACAATTCTTAAAACTAATCTACTTTTCAAATGTTATTTTTCCTATTTACCACCTACAGAGTCAAGTCAATTTTGACCATAATTATTACTGTTTTTATTTATCTTCTTCTTCATCAATCTTTCCCTTCTTCATAAAAAAAAACCATCGAATCAAAAAGCTTAGGGGCTTAGGTTAGATTTAATTAAGATTTAAAAAATAAATAAAATTAATTGAAATATATCACTAGTCGGACGAACATAATCAATATTATCCCGTCATCTGGATTACTGAGTTCATCCATTAGCCTTTCATAGATGACCGACTAGTTCTTAATAACATAAAAAATCAGTCGTCTATGATCCCCAAGACTCCGGCCAAAGCATTTACGGTATATAGCAATCTAGATATGAACGACACTCAAATTAATTCTTATTCTACTGATGCCTCGCTAACTCAAGCTCTTGTCCACATGTTCATAAATTTAGTATACTAGATGTGTAATTTTTGCACCGATGGGAATTAAGTGCTAAGTTCATCATATCCAACTAAATATCAGTCAATGACCAGTTCTTCGTGCAACAAAAAAAAATCGAATTTAAACAACTATTTGATTATACAATACTACATATAAGGTATAGATTTAACATTTTTTTATATTTGATTTTACGTGGACGACCACTTGTTTTCTTGGAGGCATCTTCGGGTAAGATCAACAATGAAAAAAGAAAAAGAATTCAATGGGGCGTCGGTTGGGAAGAAGAAGTTGGGGACGGTGGTGGCGGTGGTGATAGAGAAAAAAAATAATCAGATTTTGTGTTCTTAGGGTTTTAATGGTGGGGTGTGGATTAAAGTTACTTAGGGTGTAAAAAAAAAATCAAAATAATTGAAGGTAGTATTTAGGATATCTTAAAATATAGATGGATGTTACTTAAGATAAATGGGGATAAGATTTAATGTGAATAGGAAATAGGAAAAATAAGGATAAGAAATAGGGAAAACCTAAAAGAAAAGAAACAATAAAGTCCACTAAGGAGCAATACAGAACCTTCAAATAGAACAAAAGAAAAACAAAAAAAGCTCCAATCAAGATCTACCTAAATTCTTACATTTTCAAGAAACTCCAAAGGTACTAGAAGAAAGAGGTAATTTGCGTTACCTCCCCTGTAAAGATTGGTAATTTGCATTACCTCCCCTACAAAAATAAAATTAGCAAAACCTCCTCTCGTCAATAATTCCGTTT
Source organism: Papaver atlanticum (assembly GCA_023531105.1). Classification (NCBI taxonomy): domain Eukaryota; kingdom Viridiplantae; phylum Streptophyta; class Magnoliopsida; order Ranunculales; family Papaveraceae; genus Papaver; species Papaver atlanticum. The sequence continues at coordinate 869,156 of JAJJMB010017069.1, forward strand.
ATTCCAAGTTAGCTGACTCAACACTAACTTACATGTGGTTTTTATTTTTTTGGTAATTTGTGTTATCTCCCCTGTAAACATTGGTAATTTGCATTACCTCCCCTGTAAAGATTGGTATTTTGCATTACTTCCCCTATAAAAAACCACGTGTAAGTTAGTGCTGAGTCAGCTAACTTGGAATAGACGGAATTATTGACGAGAGGAGGTTTTGTTAATTTTATTTTTGTAGGGGAGGTAATGCAAATTACCAATCTTTACGGGGGAGGTAACGCAAATTACCCCTAGAAGAAATAAAAAACAACTCACCTTCTAAAATTTTCATTGTTATCTTGAACCGAGCATTTGACAACATTAATTCGTCCATCATTTATCAGATTCAAGGTCGAAATCTCCAAAACTACCATCATACTAAACAGAGGTGCTTTTTGTCTCTGAGCGAGGTTTTGCATTCCTGCCACTAAGATCTCTAGGCATAGATCTCATGGGATGGTCAGAGATGCCCATTATCTTACTAAAAGCAATTTGAGAATCTATGCGAGCATCATTCTCAACCTCACTAACATAGGTAGCAGCCTCAGCCTCTTGGTCTTGCTTCAACTGTTTAAAAATAGATGAAATAAAATTTGAAGGAAAACCCAAATAATTTTCCCATAAATTTTATTCATTCTTTTCCCGAATTGTAATCCATTTGAGATGGAAGATCCACCTCCGAGTTCACCTTCCCATTAGAATCAGAAGTCAAGTTTGGAGTTGAAAATCCATTAACCAATAAATTGGATCGATTTCTCTAAGACTCCATCAAAATCATATATCCTACTTCCATACTGTCATTCTCTATTAGATACATCAGTAGTCTCCCTTATTTTTTTTCTCCTTTTTGTCTTTTTCAATACCAACTTCTTTCCCAGCTTCCGCTTATCCCATGCTCTCGGTTTATATTTACAAAATTTACGGTTTTTGTCGGTACATAGATAATTTTTTTTATAGGTTTAATATTTGTAACAATATGCCGGGATGGAATTCGGCCGAGAATCAGTACAATTGGCAGTTACTTGAAAATTTCAGTCTTATGGTCTAGGTCGTGACATTTCGTCAAACCCAAATCTAATGACAAAGATTACAGTCTTCTTTTCCATGTGGCCATTTGTGAAGGGGCGCCACTTCAAATTGGCACATACAAAAAACCAAGAGTAATCGAAAACAACTTGCATAAAAAATCCAAGTCATTTTTTTCTTTCGAATAACCGAAAATTTTCATCATTTGAATTCGTTTTCTAGAAAAAGAGGGTTTTGTTCTTCATTTTGCGTTCACCGCTTTTGAAGTATTCAACTGCAACGTTACTTTAAGAGGAATCGTTGTATCATACGAAACCACCACCATTAACTGTTCAGCAAAAGCATATAGGGGAAATTGTGTTTCAAGGGTAGTGATCATCACATCGGTTAGTTGACTGATTCATTCTTTTCTCTTCTTCTTATTTTATTGTTTGATTCATTAATTGTCGTTCTCTAGAGCACATGTAAGAGAATATGTTTACGCGCACAACTGGTTGTTTAATCACATCAATTGGTTTATAATATTTGAGCATATGTATTATGTATCTTCAATTATATTGCTGATCTTTTTTTTATGTTTTGTCATACTTTCCTTCGTGAATACGCGGGTCATTGTATTGGAATTTCAACTAATCTAAGTTAACTTGAAGAAATTGATTTGGACTATAGGTTGTTTATAAAATTTCCACTAAGAATTATTATATAGTTATCTATTTAGTATCACTGGATACTTGTACGAATAACTAGTTGAAATCTTGTTTTAGGCAATTAATAAGTTTGATTTCATCCACCGTTTTCTTTACTCAGACACGTAGGATTTATATTTTATTATTTTATATATTTGAATTTTGTACCAATAATTCGCAAGAGGATAATATGAAATTCTTTTTCTTCATAATTTTTTGCCATTTAAAAGAAGCAATTATCTATAACAATATATACATATATCTCATCAGCTAGTTATGTTATCAATTTGTCACTTATAATTTGCTTTGTCATATATAAGCTTGGGATATACAATGACTTAATTAGATCCAATAACTTTGATTTTCGCATACGATATTTCATTTATGATATAAAACTTCTTTTTTCACGTATAAATATTTGCTAGTAGTATATCCTTTAATGTATAAGCATTACAAAAAAAAGCTAACATAATCGTAAAAATCTCATTACCGTATTCACTTAATACACATATTATGTGCAATAATACTAATTTAATCACTAAAATGTGTCTTTTGTATTAAAAATGCAATTTCATATATATGAATTTTTATTTCTGCATATAAATATTCACCAATGAATTTCTTTTTTACATATAATTGTTATGTGATATAATATACTTTGTTTTCATGTTAGATACATTTTGGAGATGATTTTTTCTTATTTTAAAGAGAACATTTTGGTAGACAAAAAATACTAATTTGTAATTCATATTTTAATGAGTTTGAACATCAGAGACATTTTTCTACTCCCACACTCTCCCATTATCTAATATGTGCATTCGTAATTACAATCTTTAAGAACAAAACATACCCCCTTTGAAGTACAATTCTAGATTCGCCATTGATCCTTACCCATACGAACAAAATTTTCTAAGGCATTCTTGAGCATAGTTCGGTCGATTTCATCTCCGTCACGTTCTCGATTAATCAAAGTAATAACAACATTTGTAACTTGAACTTTCAAAGACTCATGGACAATTATATGAAAGCAATTAATTCCAGTATCTTCTAGTTTAGGAAGAGATCCACGAGCAATATAATAACGATCGAGATAATAGAAAAATCGTGAAAGCCATCTTACCATAACATTATGCCTAGACCACCTCTCAACGAACTCTCGCATCATGAATACGCCATGCTTCTCATGTATAGCTGGTAAAAATCTTGAACGTAAGTAATTCTCAAAAGTCTCTTCATATCTTTCGTGAATTTTGTTTGAGTCGAACTGCGATTCACCAGGAATCTTTTCCAGAATATTTATGAGCTTTGTAATCCCTTGGTTTATGGTTGACCATCCTTCATCCAACATAATGATTTTGTTAGGCTCAGCCATGGAGAGCTAACTAATATATCTCTCAACTTCGACCCCTAACTAATCGGCTGATGATGATAGAGAAGAGAATTTTTGATGTAGAAAACATGACGTAATGGAACGTCTATCTATAGGGAAACAATGGGAGTCCTTTTCTTGTGGGGACTCACTATACTGGGAACTTTCGGAAGCTTCTAGGTTTTCGGAGAAAACTTTTTTTTTTATAGAAAATATCATTTCATTAATAAATAAAAATGTTACAGACTTATAATCCTTCTCCAAATCTTCAATTAGGAAACTTGGAGGCGAAACCATTCATCATTTGACATATTTTTCCTAGCATGTTTTGCTAAAATATCTTCACAAGAATTTGTAGTTCTCTTGACAGATTTACATACCCATTTATTAACTTACTGAAGTTTAACTAAACAATCATGAACCACATTACTTGTAGTCCAACTAATACTAGATAATGAGTCATTAATGGCTGACACAACATTACTACTATCTGATTCCAAATGTAGTTGCTGAATTCCTTTTGTTATTGCCCATTCAATTGCTTCCAAGACTGCTAAGGCTTCAGCTTGTTATTCATCAATTGTTGTTACTGTGATGCTTTTTTGCTGTTCCAAATTCACCTGCAAAATTCCTCAATATCAGTCTAATTCCTGCAATATTTGAATCATCATTCTTATCAAAGGAAGCATCAATATTTATTTTTTCCCGTCCATGAGTTGGACATTTCCAACATTCAGGAATTCTGATTTTTGGGTTTGAGCTATAATGGCATTGCTTACAAAAATATACAAAAATTTCCCATTCAGAGATATTTTTGTGAGCAAGATAGACTACTTCTTATGGATTCAATAGAATTCTGTCAAAAACAATAGAATATCTATACTTCCACACTGTCCACATGCTAAAATAAATAAACCTCATAGATTTTTGATAGTTCTCACTAGTTAAAGTTATTAGAGATAAAACAAGAACTTATCCGATCACTAAAAGTATTATTAATAACAAGTGAAAATAAAATATTGTCAAGAGCAAACCAGATTCTGTGAACCACCTGACACTCATTGAAGAGATAATGAGTAATTTCTTCTACAGAGCCACAAAGAGGACAAGACATATCAAAATGTCTTATGTGTCGTCATATCATATCTCTCACACTAATGCAATTATGAATGTATTTCCAGAAAAAGTATAAAACTTTAGGTGGAAGATTCATACTTTTTCTTGATCGTAAGAGAAGAAAATATATTAGAAGAAAGATTTTACAGAGTTCTAGGGGTGGCAAAAGAAAGAAGGAAGGAAAAAAAAACAGATACAGAAGGACTTAGTGTAATTAAGATTGTGGAAGATTCATACTCCACAATCTTTTCCATGGGAAGTTAACTTGAACACCATTAAGACTATTTTGGTCATATTCTAAGACCGTGTTATAGGTTGACTTAACAGTAAAGTCCCAATTTGTAGTTTTAGTCCACCTGATTTTATCTTTTCCATGCAAAGGGATTCTTATTCTGCAAATGAGAGAAACTATTTGAGAATCAAAAAGCATATTATATAAATTCACATTCCATCACTTAGTGCGTCTAGATCAATAAGCTGATTTTCAGTCTTAAGAGCATTAAATTGGAAAGTAGAAGGAAAATATCCGGTATGACCTGCTACCCAAATATCTCTCCAGATATAAACATTCTCACCAGTACCAATTTCCCAACAATGATTATCCTTAATTACTCTAAGTCCTTGAGTAATTCCTCTCCAAACTCAAGAGTCATTGGTCCTCACAGTATCTCTAATAGGATTAGCATCTAGAAAATGTTTGTGCTCAACCATCTGAGCCCAAAGAGAATCAATCTCATTTACTAATCTCCAAGCAAGTTTTGGTTAAAAGAGCCTTATTAAAGGCTTTTGATTTCCTAATATTGAGACCACCAAGATGCTTAGGGGAAGCAATGGTATCCCAATTGATTACGTAACCACCTCTAGAATTATCTTTCTTTCCCCACCAAAATTTTATTTGAATAGCATCCATCATATCAGTTAAATCTTTTGGCATAGGAAAAACTGCCATTTGATGGGTGGGTAGAGATCCTAGAGTAGTTTGAGCTAGAGTAGTCTTACCCGGAGTGTTAAGCCAAATATAATTCCAGTTTGACAGTCTAAAACCAAACTTATATCCAATACAAGACTAAGAGATTCCATCTTGTTTCTCTGTAACAGAAGAGGTACACCTAAGTACTTATCCTGCAAGCCAATTCTTTTAATATTCAAAATATTAGTAACAACATTTTTTATATTATCATCAGTTTTAGGTGTGAAAGCTAAACCTAACTTATCATAATTAATGGCTTGGCCAGAAATATAAGAAAACTTAGTAGTCACATCATTAAGTCCTTGAACCTCTTTAGGATCTTCCTTACAAAATATAAGGCATTCATCTGCAAAAAAACAAATGGGATATAGGAGGAGCAGTTTTAAAGACTTTAAGACCATGAATTTTATTCTCTTGTTGAGCTTTGACGAGAGCTTTAGAAAGAGCATCCATACACAAAATGAAGAGATAAGGAGACAAGGGGTCACCCCATCTCAAAACTCTTTGAGGATAAAAAAAGCTCACCTAGAGAACCATTTAACATGACGGAGGTAGAGTGTGAATATACATTGATAAATCATACTGCAAAAATCAGTGTGAAAATCCATTTGTTTCAGACAATCAATAAGAAAAGTCCATTATATCCTATCAAAAGCTTTAGACATATCTAACTTAAGAGAAAGAAAACCTTTTCTAGATCTAGTTTTCTTCATGGAAGCAACCAACTCATGAGCAATAACTATGTTACCAGTCATAACTCTTGCTTGAAGAAAAACAACTTGAAAGGGAGATATAACATTATTTAGAATAGGCTTCAATCTAGAGTATATAATCTTCGCAATCATCTTGTAAGATGTGTTACATAAACTTATTGGTCTGAGATTAGCATCAGTTTTTGGACAAGTAATCTTAGGAATATGAGATAGAAAATTATGATTAAATTCCTTAAGAATGTATTTAGAATGAAAGAAAGCTCAGACCATAATAACTGTGTCAGGTCCGACAACATCCCAAAACTTCTGGTAAAAACCAGGAGGAAAACCATCTGGACCTGGAGAGGTCCATGGATTCATACTAAACACAATCTTTTTTACCTCTTCAGCATCAGGAATTCTTAACAGTTGAGCATTATATTATCACTGTCAGTTATACAAGCAGGCATATTACTAATAAAATCAGTATCATCTACATGATTACTAGCGGTACTCATACATGCAAAATGATTAAGAAGGTTGTTAGGAATTTGAGATCTCTCAGTTAACCAATTTCTAAAAGAATCTTGAATAACCTCTATTTGAGTTATCTTTTTCCTATAATTAGCCTTAACATGAAAATATCATGTGTTCTTATCATTGTATCTAAAGTCATCATCTTTATCTATTTGAGACCAAAATTCAAGATTAATTGCATTCCAGTGCTCTATTTTTTTTTTATGAAGGTCAATTAGCCTATCAACATTTTGGTCTACAACTCCCTATATATGAAGGTCTTCTAACTGAAAGTTTGTATTTTTGATATTATTTTGAATATGACCAAAAGTGTGCATATTCCAGTGACTTAATTCATACTTCACAGTTTGAAGAGACTTCTTATGTCTAAAAGAATGTGAACCTGGAAGTTTTCAATGTCAAAATTCTTGAACTATTTCCCTACACTTAGGATCATTAATCCAACATTTATTGAACTTAATAGATTTCCTAGTAGCATTTAGGATTCTAGCAGAACTACGAAGAATTGGAGTATGGTCACTTGCTATGGGAGCTAAATGAAAAACATGACTATTAGGATACGGATCAAACCAAGAGATATCATCTAGAACCCTGTCTAGTCTCTCTAGAATTAGTGCATGCCCATGTCTTCAATTTGACCATGTGAATGGATTACCTGTGAAAGAGATTTCTTGCAAACCTGCAAGATCATTTTTTTTTTGTATAATCAATTTGATACTGGTCAGCTATTTTACCTCCCATTTTCTCAGAATCATCTCATCTTCTATTTCATCTGTGTTACTCTTAGATCTTTTTTTTTTCCTCGTTTCCTCCAACTCTTCTTCTTGCATCTATTTTTTGGAGAAAACTAGGGAGTCGGGTTTTGTGCAAACTCTCTAACGAATGATTTAATTTTGAGAGTTATGTAATGAGGGATGAGATTCGTTGCAGCGTAGTAGTGGGGCAAACATTGAACATTCCGAATATACTAAAAACTTGCCACTCCTACGCTCGTTTTATGTGATGTGGCCAGCCGGCACTTAAATATCAGGGTGAACTTTAACTCATTGCTTATAATTTCTTAGAACCTCCTTGTATTTTCAAACATTGTAGAATTTCGAGTTTCAACATATTATAAAAATAAAATACAATGTGACTAGTGACAACAGAATAGTGTTGGACTCTATATCAAATAATCAAAAGAAAACTAGATATGCACATAGATATCAGAAGATGTTCATCCCAGTAGAAGACTGTAATAAAAGTTATTTATAAACAAAGGAGCACAGGTTCGAAACAAGTTCGAATAAAGCAAGCAAGAAACAAAGAACTAGTAGTAAAACACCAAGGTGACCAAATTTGGCGTACAAAACTCCGTTCAAATGTTGGGATCCATTAAAACTTCATATTAAACAAAATATATACAAGATCCCAATTTTTTTAAAAATTGATACAAAAGCCTCAAACAAAATTGGTTTCATCAAATTCTATGATGAAACCAAATTTGGTTTCAACTTATTTTTGCCTATTTTTTTATCACGAAACCAAAGATTTTAATGATGAAACAGTAAGTTTATGATGAAACCCAATTTTGGTGGTACTGTTTCTGGTTACTGGTGGTGCTTTTTATGGTGATGGTAGTGCTAGTATTTGTTGGTGGATTTGGTGTTGGTTGCTAGTAGTGGTAGTTAGTGGTGGCAAAAACACCTTTGGGGTTTTCGTGTTACTTTTGTTATTTGGGGGTTTTGTGTTACTTTTGTTTTGATGGTTTTTTGTGGATGGATAGTGACACCTTTGGGGTTATAACTCACGGCCTAAATAAACAAAGCTTAACCAGTGACAACCGTGATTTAACAAACCAGTAAAACAAACAACTGAATGACACAAGACCTAGTGAAAACATGCATATAACTTCATCACCAAAAACAAAATACTTGGCTTTTGATTGGCTATACGAACTGAAGAACCCCCAACTGTTTTTGGTTCTTTAAGGTTCAAAATGTGCCCAAAGCCTTTCTCCGCAATTGAGTCACATCTTTGAGCTCGTCTTGGCAACAAGGTTTTCAAAGAAAAAATGTTTTCAACCTCACAGTTCAGCCTACTCTCTCTACTCCTTCCCCAGAGAAACCTAGCCGCTTCCTTCCTCCACTGCTCGGATTTGGCATGTTGGACTAAATCCGAGCAGTGATTTCAATTTTTATCTAAATCTACCCATATTAACTATAATTTGTGTTTATTTGTTAGTTTTTAATTAGGGATATTTTGACTTTGGGACCAGTGTTGCGTTTGGATCCTAAAAAATTACATATTAGAGTTTTGGTCATAGGACCGTAGTTGACTGTCTTGACCGTCACTAAAAAATAATTTAATTTAATTTTTATTTTATTTTATTTAGTTAACTCGGTTCTCCCTAAATTCCAGGGTTCTTTTATTTTAGTATTGCTGCTTTGATGATTTTTGGGTTCTAAACCTTAGATTTTAAAGTTTCAACTTTAGATCTAGGTTTAGATGTTTCTGGGCTCTACACTGAGAATAGCTACATCTTATAGTTTCTGCAAGCAACAACCAGTTACAAGATAGTACTCTTGAGCATAGCCATAATACCATAACTTTCTTTCATTACCGACACTACGCTAGCAAGTTGCCATAAGACACTAATATAAACTAATCCGATGAGATAAGGTATCAATATGATAATAACAAGTGTCGCAGTGGTTTTTACGTTTTCTCCTTCTGGTCCGGTTGTAACATACTGCCAGAAAATTGTAGACAACCAAGATAAAGAAATTCCACATGAAAGTGATCATAACTCTCTTCCATACTTTGGGTACTACACTGATAACTGTCTTGAATGTGAGATCTTTCGCAGAATAGATGGAAGCGATCATGTAGACGACAGCCGAAGTCGACAAAAGAGAGAATATGAGGAGGAAAAGCAAATAAATGGCTTTGAATATATACCGAAAGTAACCCATTCGGAGATGATATGAGCATGGATTTTGTTGAACCTTGCTGTTCCTCTAGTAGCAGTGTCTTGAACTTCTTCACTATCATTGATTTTCTCTAAAATTGCGTCTGATATTTGGATTTGAGCCAACTAAATTGAAAGACAGAGGTAGGATGAGAGAAAGAATAATTCTTGAGAAGATTTTTCTCCATGTTATTGACTTGCTGAGGCTCAGTCTCTTCTGTCGTCTTTTAAGTCTCTAGTCTTGAACTCGATGCTCCATTAATGCCTTTGAGAAAAAGCATGCTTTCTTGAGTTAACCAAGAATTTCTAGTCAAAATGTCATCGTAAACGTGCAAATGATGGCTCCTCTTTTTTTAATCGGAAGAATCTACACTATGGATTCTAAGTGAGGAGAACTCAGTTGCCGGCTTACCGATTTGATGGGACGGAAATGATGTCACATGCTGTAGGTCATGCGACTCATCCCTCATGCGTGCACCTGACACCTTAGGCCGCCAAAAAAGTTAAAAGAAATGCAACAATAAAAACAAAGGGTCAACAAGGAGGCATGTCATACTCCCAAAATTGGATAAAAAGATGAGTACCAACTGCCAAGTTCTAGTCTAATCTCATAGCCTTTACACTCCTAATTGCAAGCAAACTCTCTTTAATGCCCTATTGATATCAGCATGACAAAAGTCATGTACTACTAACTACTACACCTCTTATATTGCAACAAGTATTGAACATGGGATCAATCTACGAATTCTGGAAAGCAAATGAACAAAGATCAAAAGCAAGCAACACAAAATACTTTCATATGTTTCAAATAATGTAGCCAAGCTACGTGCCTCAACTGCCACTAGCTCCAACAGCAGAAACGAAACCTCGTCCAATAGCCAGACAAGTTCGTTAACTCGTACTACATTTCTTTTTCTTCTGAGATTTAAACTTGTTTTTTTTCATTGTCGTATGCTTGAGTTTAAAATTATAACAAATCAGCTCATAAAAAGAAAACTGGAAAACATGCCTATCAAAAGATGGAATCCTTAATTTAATAATAAAAAAGTATTTAATGAAAACTAATAGCCAAATAAATTAACATCTTTAACAGCAACCAATCAGAAAATACGGTAACTAATAATCTGCATGAAAGAAGATGAAAACTAAACTAAAATAAAGTTTGTAACTTGCACTCGCTTGTGTCCACCTTGCAGTAGTGGTAAAGTGCATGTTTTAAGAATCAAGCCAGATACCTAAACGTGTTCGCACTACCCTCCTCTCTCTCGAGAAATTCTCGAGAAATTAAATCTTCAATTCGCTTCTTGATAACCTTAAAATCGGGCTTAAACATTCTACTTAGCTGCTCGACACAAGCTGTCACCAGGTCATTGTATTGCAAGACCTTACGAGCCTTCATTATCCGCACAATAGAAGCATCAATCGCGTAACGCCTATCCTTATCAACATCTTCAATCACCTTCTTCTTTTCATCCACAGGGGGTAAAGGAATCTTGATCCTCCTCATTTTATCAGTGAACTCGACATTCCACGAGAAACTGTCCTCCTGAGATATGATTCTTGTATTAGGTTCTTTGGCTAGGATCTTGTACTTTGCGCAAGAAAGCGAGTGGAGCAATCTGACAACGTCATCATCTGTCAAGTTTAGTTGTTCCCTGATTTCTGAATAACTTAATTTATCTGATGAGTTGAATAGCACCAGAACAGCAGCTTGATGAGTCGACACAATGAGCTCTATAGGTTTTTTCTGAAACTTTCCGGTGCCGTTGCAAGAACCCATTGAGTATAAGAATGTAAGTTTCCTGTTCTTTTTATCTACCTGATAAAACTTCTTGAAAGACTGCACACATTCTGCCATCTCCAGAGGCAACCTCAGATCGATAGTTTTGTAAGTTGGCCAGTATCCTGTAGTAAGGACAGTGACATTAAAGATGTCATTACTAGTATAATCGTATTTGTTTGTATAATCCTCCTTATATCTGTTCTGCATATCCCTTGCTGTTTCCAAATCATTGATCATGCCTTCCATTTTCGAGGTAAATTGTGCACCACATTGCTGCTTCAACTTTGACAAAAAGCTCCTCTCATGATTATCATCAGCACTATTCTTATCGAACAGAAGACGGCGAGCAAGCTTTTTCTTACAGAACTCAGAAAATAAATCTTTGTCATCGAGATAAGAAAGCAGGCATACAATCTTGTCAAGGGATTCCTCAATGGCATCATCATCCAGTTTCTCATTGCTTCCACCTTTCCTAAGGATACCATCAGAAAAGGTAGACAACAACTCTGCAACCAAGCTGTTACCGACCTTCTTGTTGCAAAACACCTCGAATGCCTCCTTAAGTGCTTTATGGAAAAGATTATCCTTTTTAAAGGAAATCGTCACATAGGCATAGTACTTATCATGCAACTCAATCACTCTTCTGATGAATGCCTGCTCCTGCATAGCCACCGCAGCTTTGTCGTCCCTCTTGGTTGTCACTGCATCGCCTGCCTGTTGGATTAGAGACATACCCTCAGAAGTAACATGTTGTTTGAACGCAGCAGAAAGAGGATCCAACCCATTCTTGATACTAGAAAAAAGCCGATACATCCTTTCGAGATCCTCGTTTTTGTCATCTTTAAGCAATACATGACATCCAGAGTGTTCCTTTTCAAAAAGTTGTTGTGCATTATTAAGCAGCAAGTGATGCTGAACTTTTTCCAACAACTTCTCCTCAGTGCTGGAGTGCAAATAGTGGCTGACGCTGTCTTTCTCCCTCTTCAAACGCTCTTCAGCCTTGATCATATAGTCCGGACATGAATCTTCTTGAATCCATAAAGAAGCTTTCCGGGTATAATAATCAGCTGTATCGGTTAAAAACGCAGTTTCGAAATCATTGACATAACAATCTAAACTATCACCAACACCCTTATCACCCATAAGAACAAAAAGCTCCAAGGCATGCTTCAGCATAGTTCGATCGATTTCATCTCCTTCACGTTCTTGATTAATCAAAGAGATAATAACATCTTTAACTGGAACTTTCAATGACTCGTAGATGTAATTATAAAAGCAATTCAATCCAGTGCCTTTTAACGAAGGAAGTGATCTACGAGGAAGAAAATAACGATCGAGGTAAAAGAAAAATCGAGATAGCCACTTTACCATAACTTGATGATTTGTCCACCTGTTAACGAGCTCTCGTAACATGAAGACCCCATGCTTCTCCCGTATAGCTTGTCGAACTGTTGAATTCAAGTAAACCTCGAAAGTTTTTATATATCTTTCGTAAAGTTCTGCAGAATGGTCATTAGGAGGTTTCTGAGTGCTCATATTGTAAATCGTTGTGTACAGCTGCATGTATGTATCTGAATCGAATTGTGATTCATCAGGATCATTAGCAAGAATCCTTTTCAGTTTCGCAATCCCCTGTTCCATCGGTGACCATCCTGCGTCCAACGTTATGATGGGCCGCTCAGCCATGGTGATCTCAACTCCGAAACCCTAAATCAAAGAAGAGAATCGGAACCCTAACTCAAAGAAAGATAATCGTCCGGTGAGATGATGAAGACGAGAATTTTTATGAAGAAAATATAACGTAATGGTACGTCTATTTATAGGGAAAAAGAAGGGAGAGTCCTTTCTTGTTGGACACTCTTTCTTTTCACGTAGAGTTTTTTAATTATGGGAGACTCGCTATCCTCGGAAATTTCTAGGTTTTTGGAGTCCGATTTTATGCAAATTCTGTGAAGATTTCAATCTCGTATGTTGAATTAATTTTGTGAGTTATATATCGAGGGACAATGCCGGCCAAGAAAAGGAATTGGATATGGCGAAAGATCAACAGTCTCCTTGACCCATTCTTGGACATCTTTGTAAGACTTGAGTATGTTCATGTGAACCTTTTCCAGAGTGCTAATGCCACTTCTACTTCCTACTGCTGGTGCTTTTTTTTCTAGAGTGTCAACACCCTTTGTACTCAAAGAACCTAATATCTCCTCCGAACGGGAACTGAATGTATTGAAACTTCTGTTGATGGAGGTCGAAGACAAGAATAATCTGAGGATTACTGGTCATCCAAAACAATGCGCCTCCACATCCTGCGCCTCCATACCAAGTGAATGTGGCTTCACGGAAGATGAAAGATGTCTCATGAGAATGATGACCTGATCGAGGAAACCTGCTTTCGTCTGGGGGACTGATTTCTTCCCATGAAGATTTGGTGCCAAACCGATAAATCCAACACTCGAGTGACATGGTATTAAACATGCGAACAATGAATACCATTTTATACTCCTTGCTAAAGGAATCGAATCCAAATCCATAAGACAAGAGCCTATACCTCTTACCTCCATGATCTATAACGGGTGGGAAGATGCGTAATAATTCTTCTGTGGCAAAGTTCCAGACATCAATGTAACTTATCATGGTTTGGGTACGCGTAAAACAAATTAAACCATTGCAATATCCAACAAATGCCCCACTTGAGTTGTACAAATACTTACTGACGCAGGTAAATGTCATTATAGATTTCAATGGAAGTCTTGATAGGAACTCGAGAATTATTTTATCCGGAAAAATCTGTAATAAATCATCCACTTCTTCTGTCCTCTGCTTCTTCTTCTTCCTCTTGTCATAATCTTCTTCTTGGCTGAGACTGTGAACCAACTCTGAATAACTAGTGCTCCCCATAATCGATTCTATTAGAGATTTCCTTTTTTCTGTTTGATTTTTGGGCACTCACTATGTTCTTATATATACAGGGAGGGAGGAAATCAAGAGTTAGAATTTAGAATACTGTTATGTATGGCAATATATTGAAAAACCATGTTAAAACTGTATTCTTTATTTTATTTATTTTGAAAGCGACTGCTATACAGTGACCTCACTTTCCCTAAATCCCAACCATACATTTTTGAATTTTTATTTTTTACCAGACCATTAAATCACCGTTGCTACTAATCGGTGTTGCTTTTACTACTGCTTAGTGTTAATCTTACCATGGATTAACACTAAGAGCGGAGTTCTACATGGAGACTAATAAATCGGGTGCATAGTATCAAGGCCTTCTAAGATAAAATCACACACCTGGCCAAGGTGATTAAAGCAGGGAGAATATAGTGCTATGTAGATTAGTTGGGCAGGCCTTTTCGATCGTTTGCAGATCCCGCCCGCTCTTCAAGAGTTTCAATCAAGTAAATGTTGTGTGCAAACACCAATATCAAGACATTGCTTCGAAGTGTTTCATCTTCGTGGTACCCTTAATAATTGGTAATAGAGGATACAGGGACATAATTGTGTACGGGATTAACCCTGGCTTAAGCCATATCCAAACCTTTTTGTTTTTGTTTTTTGTTTTTGTTTTGTTGTTGTTGTTGTTGTAAATATGGGCAGCTAACTTAGTCCATTTCAGCTTAACGCCGGGCAAAATGTGTCATGTGGTTGCCCTCTTATCAGTGGGGTGTAATTAGTTAACCGCTAGGATCTGGATAGATGTCCTTTTAGGATTGAGCAGCTGATAAGATTAGGGTTACCTCTTAAATGTGTAAGAATTGCGGCTGTTCAATTATGATTATTATTCAATTCAATAGAACTCTGTTCTCTGGATGATTTTCGAATCAGAGGTTACATTTTCTGGTTAATCCGTTGTTTCAAATTGTTCATTATAGATCAATTGGCATCAGAGCCGTTCTTTCCTGGCACCATGGAAGGGCAAGGGGTTCAAGCTACAAAAGACTTACAAGACGCACAGAAGAAACAACAAACTCAATTAGATAAGGTGAATCAATATATTTCTGAAATGAAGGAGCAACTTAATCTTATAATTTTTCAATTAAAAAACTTGAACAACAGAGATAGCCGTCAGGGTGAATCAGGTGCTATTCCAAGATCAATATCACACAGAGCAGAAGAAAGTAATGGTGCAGTTTTTAATCACCACACTCAGAATCGAGGTTTCAACAACTACAATCGATTTCCTAAGCTGAACTTTCCGAGATTCGATGGGAACAATCCAAAAGGTTGGATACAAAAGTGTGACATATTTTTTCTTCTACATAATACCAAGGATGAAACTCAAAAGGTGCAGATGGCAGCGATGCATATAGATGGTAAAACTGAGAGGTGGCTTTCTAACTGAAAAACTTATAGATCTATCTTGTCCTGGTTTGAATTAGTTGAACAAGCCTGTTTTCATTTTGAAAACCCATCTAATGATAATGTTATGGGGATGTTTGATAAGTTATCTCACACCACTACAGTAGATGAATTTATTGATGAATTTGAGGTTGCTAAATCCTTGATGATGAGTATACATCCATAATTTCCTAAGAGATACCATGTGATGAGTTTCATTGGGGATCTTAAGGAAGAAATCAAACATAATGTACTCATGTTTCACCCCACCACCCTCATGAAGGCTTTTTCTCTAGCAAGGTTGCAAGAACAATCTCTGCTTAACCAACACAAGACTTCAAAACCCAATACAAAATTCTTCTCCAATTAATTATTTTTCCATGGGAAACCCAGCCTACCAGTCAATGTTCCCTCCAGAACCATTAGCCATTCCACCAACAAACAACAAACCACCACCAACAAATCCTCCTAAGAAAAGCCCACCCCACCCTCCTATTAAGAAACTCACTCCTGAACAACTGATCAAAGTGAGAAAAGCACACGGCTTGTGTTATAATTGTGATGATGTGTATAGACCAGGTCATATCGGGAAATATATATATATATATATATATTTTGGATAGTTGCAGAGGAGGGGGTTGAAGAGACGGTTGAAGTAACCACTACTGAAGATGAAATCTTACAAGAGGAAGAGACTGATTCTCCAATGGACAGTGACATTGAAATCTCTCCTCATGCATTAACTGGCACTAGTAGTGGGGAAACTATTAGAATTCCTGGGTTTCTTAAACATCATTCTATTTTTATACTTATTGATACCGGCAGTACCCACAGTTTTGTAGACTCCTCATTAGCTCATCAATTGAACTACAATATACATATCCTACTGCTCAATTGGCAATCACTATGGATAATGGAGACAAAACAGTCAGTTTCGGTATTTGCAAGTCATTACAATGGACAATACAAGGCCATGACTTCTGTGGAGATCTCAGATTGCTTCCCTTGGGTGGTTGTGATATGGTGCTAGGAGCTGATTGGCTAAAACAGCTGGGTAATGTGTTTTTCAACTTCTCTACATTGTGTATTTCATTCATACATCAAGGTACTTAAGGTACTCAAATTACTCTTATTGGTACCCCTAGGTCTCCTACTCTTAAGCAAATCAGTAACAAGGGAGTCCAAAAATTCTTTCAGTAAAACCCTCATGGACTTATGCTCAATTATCTTCTAGATCATCTACACCTCCAACATTGCCATCATCCACAGAGATTACTGCCTTACTACAAGAATTTAAAGATGTTTTTGATGAGCCAACCAACTTACCACCTCACAGAAGTCTTGACCATACTATTCCCCTAAAACCAAACTCCACCCTAGTTAATCAAAAACCCTACAAGTGTCATTATGTTCAGAAAACTGTCATTGAGGACTTGATTCAAGAAATGCTTCACTAGGGCATCATCCAACCAATCCACAATCCCTTTGCTTCCCCAATTGTATTGGTGAAAAAGAAAGACAATAGCTGGAGATTCTGTGTTGACTATAGAAGATTGAATGACATCACAATTAAGGATAAGTTCCCAATTCCTATCATTTATGAACTCTTGGATGAATTGCATGGTTCTGCAGTATTCACCAAGATTGACCTCAGATCATGGTATCATCAGATCAGAATCTTCCCACTTGACATACCAAAAACTGCATTCAGGTCTCATCAAGGTCGCTATGAGTTTCTTGTCATGCCCTTTGGCCTCACCAATGCCCCTGCCACCTTTCAAGCACTCATGAATGAGATCTTCAAGCCATTTATAAGTTTTTTTTTTTTTTTTTTTGATGATATTCATATTTATAGCCCTGACATGGAATCTAATCTACAACATCTACAACAAGTACGATATGTTTTGAGACAACATTAGTTGCATGCAAAACTTTCTAAGTGCTATTTTGCTCAATTTGAGTTAGAGTATTTTGGTCATATCATCACAGCTCAAGGTGTTGTAGCTGATCCTACCAAGATAAGTTGCATGAAGTCCTGGCCAGCTCCAGAATCCATTAAAGAACTAAGATTTTTCAGTCTTACTGGCTATTATAGAAAATTTGTAAAGGGATATGGTAATATAAGCAAGCCATTAACTGAACTATTGAAGAAGAATTCATTTCAATGGTCTGTAGCTGCTACTGATGCTTTCAACCAACTCAAAGTGGCAATGACTACCACCCATGTTTTAGCATTGCAAGATTTGAATACTAAATTGGTTAATTAATCCTTAGATTTGAATTATTTGGTCAATAAGATTACAAAAATATAGATACTGTTTAAATACCAAATATTCTCTTAGATACTCTTTGAATAACCAAAATGGATATTTCACCCAATATAACATAATTAACTTTACCTAACTGAAACAACTATACGTAATCAACGACAGAAACAATCTCACTCGTTATGTGTGTTTCGCCACCAAAGTTAAATTCGTAAAATAAAGCCAGTGACCAATGAATTTGTACAACTTGTTAGTAGAGGATATCGGTCCATGAATAAGGGACTTAGCCTAAGTTGTTACTACTTGGCAGTGCATTTAAAAAATAACTAGTTTCTTCATGATTTCTTTTTTCTTTGAAGCAATTGCTTTACAAATTTATATTTACACATAGAAAATAAAATAAGGTTTTACCTATTTGTCACCTACACTTTTCTTATTTTCCACCCTTTCACAATTTCTAAAATAATTTTACTTTTCAATTCTATTTTTTCCTATTTACCACCTATAAAAGTCAAATTAAATTTGACTATAATTATCACCACCCTTATTTATCTTTTTTTTTCCTTAATTTCTTTTTTCATTTGAAAAACCATTAAAAAGCCTTTAAACCCTAATCTCTTTTTTCATTCGTAAATCGTATATATAGATATAAAATTACGCACCCTTCTTCTTGGTTTTAAATTTATCAGAACTAGTGGAAGTGTATTAATCAGAACCGGTGGTAGCGTTTACACTACAAAATTACTGACTTTTTGTCACGGCCCAATTGCCAAGGATTTGAATATTAGTGGCTATTTGTCACATTTTGCCACGCTAAATAGGTAACCGTGGGAATAGGTCACTCACTTGCCACGCGTCTAGCTTTATAAGGTATTAGTCCGTCAGATGTCTTCTACCCTCGATAGAGTGGGCCGTGGGTATAGCGGGCCTCTTGCTTCGGGATAATAAAGTACAGTATTATGGTGTGGCTGGTAATTGCTCCCGTAGAACTCTCGGGAAAAAAAACCACGATCCCCACCTAAAGAAATAACTCCCCAGTTCCTCCCATCTCCCTCAACTCTCCTCTTTCTTCGATTATGAATACTATGAAAACGATCAATACTTAGAAACCCTCTGCAGGGGAGGCAACATTTCAGGTAATTTGGGATTTTTATAGAATTAGATCTTCTTATTTTGATTTTCTGAAACTAGGGTTTTTGAAGTAGTAGTTTTTCTGTATGATCTACTTCAATTATTTTACACTGCTTCTGAACCGTTTTGATATTGGGTCAGATTTGGAATAAGCAATCAATTTCATCCGGACATCATCGATTTTGAGGTCAGAATGTAACTCCCCAAGCTGGTAAGAAATCAAATCACAACTTTGCTAACCAAACACAGAACAAACAAGAAATCCGTATATCATCAATCTCTTCTTGTTTATTCGTTGAAGGCAATATTTCAGGTAATTTGGGATTTGTATAGGGTTTTTGAAGTAGTATTATTTCTGATATTGGGTCAGCTTCGGATTAAGGAAAGCCATCAATTTCATCCGGACATAATCGGTTTCACCCGCTCAGATTGTATCTCCGCAAGCTGGTAAGAAATTAAATTTCTTGTTCCTTTCAATTCCTGGTGTTCTATAGTTTTTAAAATCGTATGAGTCTAGTCGAAAATTCCTGGTGTTCCTTTCAATTTCTCGTTTTGCAAATGAATTGTTATATTAATATTGGAACATGACGATTCAAATCAAAATCTGAATTCATTCAAATCACAACTTTGCTAACCAAACACAGAACAAACAAAGATCTCTTTTAGATTTTATGAAAACCTGATAACCTGAAACAATTACAAACTTCATCTCATAGTATGAGTAAAATATTTATGAGTGCATGTGTCATGGGATGGTGAAAAGAACTGACCCCGAACATATTTTCGTTTCTCATCTGATCTGTAACCGAAAGGAACTCTGCATCATGAAGTACACCTGCCTTATAGCAAAAACATCCATCCTAATATGTCGTATTTTATTTTAGTGCCTTTCAGATTTGATCACTCACTCCTGTAGCTTACTTGATTTTCATATAACTGCTAGGTAGCGAGCTATAAATGGCTGATTACTCAAAGTCGTAGTCAAGCTATTAGGCAGGTTAAAACGGGCGGAGGATACCTAAAGTCACGCGATATGTCACTGATGTGTCCATACCTACACTTCATTCATTGATACTCTTTATGAATCATAGAATTGTCGTCATTGTTGTTTGGTTCTCAAGCTTATGAAATATCACAGAGCACCTTGGTTCTCTTTATTCTTTATTCTTATAGTACAAAGTTAATTTTCTTCACTTCTATTTCTTCTTGGTCGTGACGTTACGTTTTGATATACTGGTACAAGTTCTAACATACTAAGATATGTTCACCTAGTATAGGAATTTCACATGTGATATTTTTAATTTAAAGGTTTTCATGAAAAGATATGTGCCTTACAGTACAATGCGCTAAATAAAGTATGTTGACATTTGACATTAAAATGAAATGATACTATAGTGAGATGATACTATGCACAAGCCACAACGTTAAGCCTGAAATTTAAGTTTATAATTGTGATCCGTTGTGTTATTGGCCACAACTTTCTCAGCCTAATGTTAAATTATCATGTTGTGTACGTTACTGACCTGTTGCCTTGTTGATGATGTGATAAGTCATTGTTATTGACATGTTGTTTAATTGGCCTTTTGCCTTTTGCCTTGTTAGCTGTTCACTTGTTCACCATATTTAAGGGGAGGAGAGCATGTTAGTCTGAATACAAGAATCGCTTAGAAAATTTTCAAATTTGACCTATTCTGCAAATTTCAGGTCTTCTTGGAGTTCACTCATTCTTCTAAGTGGTTGTTGTTGCTGCTGTACATTCAAGGTAAATGTTACATGACAGTGGAATCTGTTTTGCGATTGTAGTTTTTTTATGAGCTGGAAAACTAGTGCAGGACGGCTTTAATGGTAGCTTAATAGTTGTGGAGAAGTTAAATTTTGGTTTTGCACAATTCGTCAGTATTTTCTGAGGTTTTAGGGTAATTTGATCAACAGCTTTATAGAGTAGGTTCTTAAGCTGCCTTGTTCAATACATGTGGTGTGGTCTTGATGCTCTGTACTTGCAATACACAGAACTTATAAGGTTTTCAGATTTTATTTCTCAGCACTAATCTATTCGATCAATTAACATGAATTTCATATGTACAAGATTAGTAGCTTGAATTCATGACTAATACTTACAGTTTACTTAGAGATGGAAGGTTCACCATTTAGCTTCATCATCAGTAACTATTACCGCTGTTACAGAATCAACTCTCTTTCAATTGTGTAAGCTTACATACTGAAAAAGCATCAAATTTCTGTACCTTATTTGTGGCTACCTAATATGTTATAATCTCTGTACTTGCCCCATAGGACTAGAGCTAGAAAATATGATGCTGGATAAAGTTATTACTTTCTTAGTGTCCATATTATATGTTTGGGTAACGTGAGAATTTTTATGTTTGAGCTTAATTATTTTGATCGGTAGGATAAGATCGGGTCAGTGGCTAATAGTTAGAAGTAAGGATGAAGACAGGTTTTGATTTTTTTTTCAGTTTCTTATGGACAAATAGACATATTATCAGTGCACATGCGCCTTGGCTAAATTGCTCACTGACTTCTTTCTATGTTTCCTTCTCTTCAAATTAGATCTTTATATATTTCTGCAAAGACATCTAGTGATTGGTGCTAATTCAAGTTTTTTCGACGATGCAGGGATACTCTTGGTTTATCGGTTCTGAAAATTAACACTCTTCTCAAGGCAAACTGTTTTACCTGGTTTTTATTTTTTAGTATTAGATGTTATTGTTATTCTTTTGTGTTTTAGAATGTCATCGCAATAATTGAGCATATCTTTGTAGCTGTTTCATGATTAAGAGAACGTGGATAAGAGCTGGGTTGATAAGGAGGCTGCTTCTTCAGAGTATGAGGAAGGGTTGAATGCATTCCTAGAATCATAAGCTGGGTTGATAAGGACCCTGCTTCTTCAGAGTATGAACATATCCATAACATTTTTGGCAGTGTATTATCTAGAATCATAAGCTTCCAGAGCCATAGAATTATGATCTTATTATCTATATCATTGTTGTATATAATTGTGTTTTTTTTTTTCTGCCATGGATTGAATTTATGGTAACTAGGTGTATTCGCTTGAATACATTGATGGATATTTGTACTTGTTTGAATCTATAGGTGAATGTGAGAGAAAATATTTGGTTGAATTGTTGTCCCTAAGATTCTGTATCTTCTTAATGGTTTATCTTTTGATGGGATCAGAAATTAGGCCTCTGTGAATGCTGTACATGGGGATATTTTCTTGTGTTATCTGTCATTGATATCAAATTTGATGTCTATATTTTGCAGGTTAATTTCGTTGAGAGATATTATGTTCAAGGCTATGTTGGAAGATATATGATAATTAACCTCGGAAGTAAGACATCCATATGCGATAATTGAAGTTGAAGTATTTTGTTTTTGCATACTCAATATAAATTTCTCTTGAAACTTGTATCAGACTCAAAATGGTTTAGTATCAAGTTTTTATTTGCTTTTGTTGAATGTAATCAATCAGACAACCGTGTAGTACTTGTGTTGTTTTCTTTTTAATGAATAGATTGTTTTTTTTGAAATCTTCGTGTGTATATTGTTTATTTGCACCACTTGTTATTTAACGGCTAGCAGCCAAACAAGACGTTATCAGCTTTTAAACAGCTAATGTAAAATCCAGCTCCTGAAAATGATATTGGAGCAACATCCACGCATGAAAGTCGTGGCTTATAACCACATACGTGTGCAATCCGACTAATTATTAGCCACGACGGTAGCCGTGGTAAATGCTCTTACAGTATTCGCTACGCCCAATAAACCGTGGCTAACATCGTGGCAAATAGCATTAGCCACGGGACTATTTGTTACGGCAACTCGGCCGTGGCAAGTTATCTTTTGGCACGGATATTTGGTCAACTGCCACGGTTCTGCGGCGTCACTAAAACTCAGTATTTTTGTAGTAATATTGTTTGTCTGCTAAAGAATATACTACCATCAATCTATTACTGAAGTATATATATAATTAATTGATATTCAGCTGGTTATATACAAAGCTATAAAATGTGGAAGAAGTTATAGTCGTAGATGTATATATGAGTAGTCGCCTAGGTTGAGAAAAGTCCTAGTCGTCCAGATTTGGAGGACTACAAATTTTAGTTTTGATCTTCCCTCTCCTGGACTTTTTTTGCTTTGGCAGTGGATCATGGAGGAAGGATCACTTATGGGCCAAAGGTAACAATTTAAAGTTTGATCATTTAAAAAAGATATATCTATAATACAAAACAGAAGGGGTTTTTGAGGCTTGGACGGTCGGATAACATTTTGAGAGACAAACGTAGTATCCGACCATCTCAGACAAAGACATTCGACGAATGTAGAAGTTGTAACCCCTTTTCATCATGGATGTACTTTAAATGGATTCCCTTATAATTAGGATCATAAATAAAAAGTAAATTAAATGTGAAAAAAACTAAGATCATTAGCTTTAATTATCTTAGTTTTGATTTTTTTTATATTATATTCTCCATGCACAAATAAATAAATATATTTATAAATAAAACATCAAAAATCTTCAAAATAAAGAATCACAAAATTTTAGTTAAATCCACAATAATAAATGAAAACTAAGTTATCTCAACCATTGAAGAACTGGACACAAAAACATCAATTATAGAGAGAACCCATAGTAGCCAATTGATTTTTATTTAAATTATGCAGCAAGAACCAAATTAAACCAACAAAAAAAAAGAAGCTATAAAAAGGTACAAATCATTTATAAAGAAGAAAATCCTATAGCATGTCTAGATGAGAAATTACAAATCAAAGCACAATTTATTTATTTTTGGAAATTACCTTGACGATATGAAGACGTTTGATGCAAATAACCACAACCATTATTTCAATCCTACTAGTTTCTTCCCCGTGTGTTGCACAGGGTTAAGTTAATTGAAGTATGAATTAAGTAGGCAATCTATGACCATCTTGAAAAGGAGAGAGTGCCAAGTACACCACCAACTTTTTCGTTCGGTAATATGTATGGAAAAAACCTAATATAGTTGCAAGTAAACCAACTTAATGATCCTTGACAATATGTATGTAGAGTCTATATCTCCATCTCTTCTCAATCAGTATGTATAGACTAAGGAGTCCGTGAACCTAACTATTAAGATTACTTGGACGATCTCAAAAACCAAGATCCAAGATCAATCTAGTCGTATCCAAATAATCAAATTGGAATTCTGCCAAGTAATAAATTTGTTATCTATCTTTCCAGAAACGAATTTTACAAGAAACAAGTCTCGTAACGATTCCAATTATATGGACGTATCGACAAAAATTGAATACGTATTAAACAATATAATGCGGAAAAGGAAAAACACAAGACACCAGAAGTTTTGTTAATGAGGAAACCGTAACTGCAGAAAAACTTCGGGACCTTGTTCAGATTTGAACACCAAATTGTATTAAGCCGCTACAGACACTAGCTACTATAAGACTTCGGATTGGAATGTAGTTGAGATCGATCAAGCGGTTCAATTATAGTCGCGCTCCTTACGTCTCTTGAACCTTGCAAGGCTCCATGCAATTGATTCCCATAGCTAACGTTCTTTACAGCCTAAGAGTTGCTTTAACCGCAGTGAAGACTTCTAATACTAATCTTCCTCTAACAGATAAGCCTATTTGATTTCCCTTTAGATCAAAGATCAAAGCTTTGAAATCTGTTTGCAATAGACAAAGCTAGCAAACCTCATAAATCCGGAACACTTACTCCCACTTAGATGAGAAGCCTGGATTCTTTACCACCTCTCAAGAACAATCTTCAACTTATCAATTGAGAATAGTTTTAAGATATCTATCTTGAAGAATAACAAAGTATGAGACGAAGAGAAGTTTGCGATTACTTTATCTTTCCTGAAAGAGATTACGAAAACCTCGATAAGAGAAATGCAATATCAGGATACAAAAACTATAAAGCTAAAGGATAGTCGGTCTTGGCTTCACAAATCCCTAGAGCGAAGTCTTTTAGTTCTAAACCTAATAACGCTTCACAGTCAAAACTTAGGTCAGAAGATGACGACTCTAGATATCATCTAAAACACAAAGTTTGAGGGATTGAATTTCCAAGTTGAAAGATCATCTCTATTTATAGTTTTTCAAGAATGGGGATTGCTTACAATTCAAGCTAAGATAACTTGAGAATCAAGTAAATACTTTCTCTATATAGATGAAACTCTAATTAGGGTTTCAAATAAGTATGTGAGAAATTGTCTTGAACATACAATAGAAGAATATACACTATGGTCCAATTACAGAACCGTGTTATAACGATCGTTCTGTTTTGGAAAATATTCCTTTTGAACTATTAGCAAATTGATGTTCATTTAAACACCTAAGAGTTTAATCATGATGCACAAACATAAGTGTTTTAGTGATCAATGATGTCTTATAAATGTTTAAGAGATTCATTGCAATGCTAAACATATTTTTTTAAAAAAGTGTTTAAGCATATGCTAAATTCTATTGGGACCACTGAGAAAACAATTCATTATTCGTAAGGCTAGTTAACGAGTCAGGGTGCTACGGTTTGTGAACTGGGTTCGCCAACCCTACACGGCTCAAGAACTCAGATGTATAACATTTGCGAACTGGTTTCGCCAATCGTACTCGGTTTATGAACTCAGATGGAATTTCATGAACTGTATTCGCTAACCTTAAGAATTCTACACCAACATCAAGAATTCAGTTCACTATTTTTCGTGAACTGTCCCAACTGAACTTGTGGTATGCGAACTGGTTCGCCAACCTTCCCCGTATATCTGAAACTCAGATATCCATGGTTTGTGAACTGGTTCGCCAACGTACCCCGAGCAGAAATATAAGAAGTTATGCGTTCCTCTCTTTTGATGTTTGAAACATTCCCAAATGATAAAATCTGTATGGGCAATTTTCAATTGATCCACAAATCAATTTTTGAACAATTATTTTGAACTAATATTGCTAAGGACCTTTGAACATCCATACTTGAATCATATTTCGATATTTTTAACAAGACAAGTTTGACTCAAAATTTCTTCTTTTTTAAATCAACAAGAAGTCATATAACATAGTCTCATAAGATAGAATGGTAAGATAGTGAGTAAAATAGAATGGTTCAGTCTTCACATACCTGATTAATGAAGTTCTTCAAATGTCTTCGTAGATCTTTAGTCTTCGAGGGTGATGTCTTGTACTTAACTAACAAATTCTAACCTAGTCCGAGACTTGACATAGTAGGCTAGAAATCAATATATAGTTTTGATCATCTAACATTAGCAACAAGCTTGAGATAGCAAAACTTATGGGTTCAACCGAGAATTGCTTTAAAACAGATTAACCACAATAGGAGTATCAACAGTAACAACCATCTTTACAGTTAGTTTGCTTGAAAAATCCACCTCTTCCATAAGCCTGGTTGACAGAAAACAATGTTAGTAAATTATAGGTATCAAACAAGGCATTCAACACTATATTTTAGTCAGTTTATAGAAAATATTATCGTATTGCTAAAACTATATATATGATAAAACAAGATGAAACTTGTTTCGACCTGAAAATGCAATGGATATCAAATGCACCCAACTTTTTCGTTAAGCAACCTGTTGATGTGATTTCAACTTTGTTGTAGTAAAAGGTTCGTTGAGACTTGTGAAGATTCGAGTTTTTAAATTTAATAAAAAATTATATACAAAAATATTAAACAATGGGCGAGAGGTACTGGGACTAAGGATTTAGCCAATCTTCATAACATAAGGTTCACTTATTTATTCTCAACAATTTTAGCTCAAGAAATATAAACATGGACTCTATTTTTGCCAAGGTAGATTCTCAAAACATTGATTG
>JAJJMB010017069.1:896611-938245 GCA_023531105.1 Papaver atlanticum
GAAGAAGTGGAGTCCCCCTATCCAGTCCCGGTCTGTGTTTAGTAGCTACTTGGAAATGGGTTACCCCTTATCCAAAGTGAGAGTCGAATAGCAAATGTCCTTCCAGGTGTCTTTAACAACTTTTCGAGCCAATTTCGCCGCAAAAACCTATTTCTCCAAAAACACCTACAAAGAGATAAAATACCAAAATAAGTACAAAAATGGGTACTAACAATATACACAATAGAGATGAAAATAGACACATAAATGCGTCTATCAAATACCCCCAAACTTATTATTTGCTAGTCCCGAGCAAATTAAAAACAGAAAATAAAATCCTAACTCACTGTCGCAGGCATCGTCAATTGCACTTAGCATGTGCAACAAGCCTTTAAACCCCTAGGTGGCCCTAGTGGCCGAGTTATAGTCTCGGGAGGGTTTACTAGAGATATACCCACAAAACCTTTACTCCAGACCCTAGCTATCTACGCAGAACCTTGAAATGCACTAAAGAACCTCCTTGGTTGGCATACTTATTGATTACGGGAGGAAGTACCCTGATGCGAAATTCCAATTGCTGTATACGAGTTTGCACTCAAGCATACTACTTAGATTGAGTACTAACCTGCAAATTCAATTATAAATATAAAAAATTTAATTCGGAAAAGAAAAAACACAAGACACCAGAAAATTTGTTGACGGGGAAATCGCAATAGCATAAAAACCCCGGGACCTCGTCCAGATTGAACACCACAGTATATTAAACCGCTACAAACACTATCCCACTATCAGACTTTGGACTGGAATGTAGTTGAGACTGAATCCACACACCAAGCGATTCAATTATAGTCGCGCTCCTTACGTCTCTTGAACCTCGCAAGGCTCTACACACTTGATTCCCCTAGATGACGTCCTTTACAGCCTAAGGGTTGCTTTAGCTAAAGTGAAGACTTTTGGTATCAATCTTCCTCTAACAGATAAGCCTATTTTATATAAGTGTAGATCAAAGATCAAAGTGTGGAAATCTGTTTGCAGTAGACAAAGCTAGCAAACCTCACAAATACGGAACTTACGACTCTCGAAGAGTATCCTAGATTCTTAACCACCTCTCAAGAACAATCTTCGAAAGATCAACTAAGACCAAGTCTTTAGGTATCTAGAATCAATAGAGGACGACTCTAGAATCAACTAGGACACAAAGTGTGAGGGATTGATTTTCCCAGTTGAAAGTTGAAAGTTCAGGGTTAGCTTAAAATTCAAGCTAAGATAACTTGAGAATCAAGCAAACACTTTAGGTTTTTAAAATACATTAGCAGATTATACACATAGGCTCGGTTTCGGAACAGTGTATAATGACTCTTCGGTTTGGCAAGTTAGCCAAAGAAATCAAAGCTATTTCATGATGTTCATTTAAAAACCTAAGAAATTAATCATGATACACACACATAAGTGTTTAAGTGATCAATAAAGTCTTATAAGTGTTTAAGAGATTCTAGCAATGCTAAACATATTAAATTAATAATAAGTCTTTATGCATCTGTTAAACACTTTAAGGACAGTTGGTATAACGGTTCGCCAACCTTATGGCTTGTTCACGAGTCAGGGTGCTACGGTTCGTGAACTGGGTTCGCAAATCCTACTAGACTCCTGAACTCAGTTGACCACAGTTCGTGAACCAGGTTCGCCAACTACTAGCCTATTTATACAACTTACAAAATCAGTTCACCACGGTTCGCCAACCGGGTTCGTGAACTATTCCCAACTGAACTTTTGGTTTGCAAACTGGTTCGCCAACCTTTCTGTAATTCTAAAACTCAAATATCTGTGGTTTTCAAATTGGTTTGCCAACCTTCTCTGGTAGAAATATCAAAAGTTCATATTTCTCTCTTGTGATGTTTGAAACATTCCCAAGTGATATATATAATCATTTGCATGGGAAGTTTTCAATTGATCCATAAATTAATTCATAGGACTAATATTGTTAATAACCATTGAACATCTTATTTGCTAAATCATATTTCGAGATTTTTCACAAGATAAGCTTGACTCGAAACTTCTTCTTTGTAATTCTAGTAGAAGTCATACGACATAGTCTCAATAGATAGAATAATGGTATAGTGAGTAAATAGAGTGGTTCAGTCTGCACATACTGGATGTAGAAGTTCTTCAAATGTCTTCGTCGATCTTCATTCATCAAGGGTGATCTCTGATACTCAACTACAATTCTAACTTAGTACGAGACTCTACTTAGTAGACTAGAAATCAAGATATAGTTTTGATCACCTAACATTGACAACAAGCTTGATATAACAAAACTTGTGGGTTCAACCGAGCAATGCTCTTACACAATCCAATCCAAAACATGATGAAATTGGTATCATCCTAGTTTAAACATGGTTGAAACCAAATTCAACCAATTTGAAAATAGAAAGAGCATAAAAATCTTTGCTTGATTTAGCCGTTGCAAATATTGGTAGTCATTTTGATTGCAAAGTTTGGTGCAGGTATATATGTAGCCCTAGTTTTGTTATCATCATAGTTTAAAAATGGATAACCAAATTTAATTCAATCTAAATCATATGTAGCTAGACCAAGATGAAAAGGAAATCAAGTAATTAACCAATTTTTGATTCAATCAGCAAATTCAACCAATTTTGAACAAAATTTTACATAGGTCAACGCATGTCGTTCTGGAATTCAATCAAAAGAAGAATTAGGGTTTGGAAACTTACGTATTTTCCGATTATCAAGAGTTATATTGATCATTCAAAACCTAAATCAGCTTCTTGTTCTTATAGAATGATGAAATTGAGAAGTTATAATGAAATTAGGGCATTGAAATATTTAATAGTGGTCGAGTTTTATGTTATTGGTGGTTATGTCAATTGAACCAAGTTGGCGTTGGTGTTTATGGTGGTGGTGGTTGTTGTAGTGATATATTGATTTTAATTGGATCGATGGTGGATAATGGAGTTTATAGTTTTTCTGTTGGTATATCAATGATGGTGGGAACGATGGGCAAAAAATGGAGTCCGTATTTTTTTTGTTGGTTGGGAAAAAGATGATGGAGGTGACAGGGAAATAAAGGAGATAGGTAAAGAAAGATAATCAAAGGTACAATAGTCAGTTTCATGTTTAATTCTTCCCGTCCATCTCGCCCAGCAAAATAGTTTACTCATCCATTACAACCTAATTTTAATGATATTTGGGCATTTGACCCATTTTCTCGATAGGAAATTATGTATAATGTTCTCAAACCCCTCCTCGTCTCAAATCCCAATTCTTCCACCGAGAACACACTTGTTATCCCTTCAATCGATGATTATTTTGAACCGATGCACCGAGCGAAAGACATAACATAATTGAAGCCGAAAAGCTAAAAAGCATGAGTAATGTAAATGGAAGCTTTACTAATAGCATTTTTGTTTTTTGATGACTCGGGGTCTGAATCTGACTCGACCCGAGTCAGATGCCATACCGTTTTTTTTTTTTTTTTTTTTTGAGTCAGATGCGATCGCGATCTTAGTCAGACCTAACCTATGACGCGAACCCGTTTGAGTCATACCCCTAACTCATGGGAACAAACCACTGACTCATATTTGTGAGTCAGATTAGTCATATCTGACTCCAAAAAAAAACATATTGAGTGAGATTCAAATGAGTCAGGCAATTCTGTCAAATCCAGGCGAGTCAGATACAGACGAATCAGGTGAGTCAGGAGAAAACAACCAAGCCTATCTGCAATCCACGTCGACCATTATTGATTGTGTGTAATCAACACAGATGCGGTCGTCCTTTCTGACTTTTCTTTCCCTTCTTTTCGCTGTAGTTTTTTGATTGGTCGAGGTTTATCTTAAATTTGATTCTTTCATTTCTTTAAGGTTAGTCTTTCGAGAAGTCTTGCCCACTTACTGATTCAGACAGCCTATTTAATTCGTATTTCAGTTGCATCTCTTCTTCTTCAATGTCTTAACTACTCTTACCTTTCTTCCTTCTTGTGTTGTTTTGTTCTTCTATCCTTCTGTTGATCTGCTGATTTCTCTTTCTTATTCAATATGAGTAGTTATAATTTATATAATCATCTTAGTGGTCTTTCAGTAGCTCAACGCAATGCAAACTATACGAATGTAGGTATTCTACCAACTCCTCCTGCTTTAATGAGAGATTACGGTCTAAAAGAAAATAACATTCTGGCTAGAATTTTTTCGACTGAGTTTTATTCTGCTGAGGACATAAGAGGATTTTTATGCCATTTATGGGGTATTAATATCAGATTTCAAATTCGTGAAACTGATCCAAATCTATTCATCCTTACTTTTCGTACGACAGAAGACTTGAAATGGATAGCATTGAATGGGCCGTGGTACCCTTATGGTAATGTTTTTTCTGCTACTTCAGCTTCATATGGATTGTGCATAACAACTGAGGCTGTTAAAGAAATCCCTCTTTGGGCTAGCATTTCCAATACTAGACATGAACACATATTTGGAGAACGACTAGGTTTAATTGCTAGCAGGGTAGGATCGGTTAGTCAAGTATGCAAAGGTAGTGGTTCTTTTGATTGCTTACCAAAAGTCTTAGTTTGGGTAAACATCGAAAAACCGCTCGTCATGAAGCTGCTAGTCAAGGTGGATAACTACCCAGTCAGAGAGCTAGTCTTCACCTATCATAACCTCCCTTCTAGATTTTGCTCCCATTGCCTTCGCTTCGGGCATAAAATCAATCAATGTGCCATTCTACAAAACAAACCTTTGGAAGATATTTATGATATCTCTATGCCATCTCCGGTTCCGGGGGATGACATATTTTGGCTAGACAACACACCTATTCAGATCTAGAACCCTAAAGACAACAAAGATGCTCATGGCAATATGGAATCAGTGGAGCAATACTTAGCTATTCCAGGAATATATGGAAACATTGTATGAATTATTTAGAGAAGAACATCCTATTGTTACGCAAACTAGTCTTATTCCTCCTGCTGTTGATCGTCCTTATGAGATGCTGGGACCGGTCATTTATGATGAAGATATGCCATTAGCTTCCAGCTCCATCCTAGGAAAAAGAACGTTCCCATTTAACCTACCTGAAAATTATATCCCTTTGCATGATTCGAGTACTGAGTCTTTCCGTTCAGCTAACTCAGAGACTCACCGAGTTATCAACTCTATGGAACCGATTGAAGCTAACCCGGAACCAAATAGTGAGCGAGTCCGGGTTCCAGTTTCTTCGAATAGCCTTATCTTAGCACCAGATCTTCATTTGGTTAACAGAAGATTGTCTTTCTCCTCTCCTCCATTTGAAGATGCTCAGGAAAATTTGGCCTCTCCAATTTCTTCTGAATCAATCTCTTTGTCCCTTTTTGCATCTCATGATAGCATTAATCATCCTAGTCTGCATACATTACATACATCATCTGCATCTCCCAAAACCCAACCTAAATCTGCATTTAAGCTCTCAGTCCCGGATTTCCCCTCTTCTTCCTCTTCTGAAAGTCTCCGTATCTTGGTTTCAGATACGGATAATTTACTTCAAATTGATCAATACGGCTCAAATCTTAAGGAGCAGACACATGCAGCAGATGGATATTTACCAGTTCCTTTCATATTAGATTCCCTTCTGAGCAACAGGTAGAAATCCAGGTAACCCTAATCTCTATCATTATTCTATTTAAAATTTCTTTATAATTGTTGCTTAATTTGGATTGGTTAGAACTCATTGCATATCCCCTAGACTTCTATCTAAGTTAGAATTATATTTCCCAATTTAGCTTGAAATCTTCTGTGACTTTGTAGTAACAATGAAAATTATAGCATGGAACGTGCAGGGCTGTGGTAACCCTTTTACTCAAAACCATATAAATCAACTGATTAATGTGGATAAACCTGAAATTTTATTTCTTTCTGAAAAAAAATCTCAGAAACGATTAGTTAAAGACCTTCTAAAAGATTACCCTAACACGCATATTGTAGACCCTATAGGTTTAGCAGGAGGCCTAGCTCTAGCATGGGTAGATGGATTCTCTTTTTAAATAGTACACTGGAACATTACCATGATCAATATCCTTGTTCAAACTAATTCTGAATCACAGAAGTGGTTACTAACTTGCTTTTATGGTAGCCCTTACCCTGCTAATAAAAATTTAGCTTGGGATTTTCTTACTGATATCTCTGAACAAGTAGACAAACAATCAATGCCATGGATTCTCTTAAGAGACCTTAACATGATTTTCTGTCAAGAGGACAAAATTGGGGGATTACCCTTTAAAAAATCTGATTGTGAATACTATCACAATATCTTTAGTAAAGCAGGTCTTTTAGATTTAGGATTTAAAGGTTATGAATATACTTGGAATAATCATAGAGATGATGTAGCTAACATCAAAGAGAGATTAGATATAGCAGTACCTAATGTAGAATGGAGCTCTCAATTCCCTAATGCTGAGCTCACACACTTAGTGGCAGCTGGTTCTGATCACTACCCTATAGCTTTAAACTTAGATACTAATTTCATCAAACTAGAATATACATTCGAATTCTATGACACATGGCAAAAGAAAAGCTCTTGTGTTCAAACTATTAAAGAGTCTTGGAATCATGTTATTAGATATAACTCTACTAACTCCTTGATTTTGAACCTTCAAACTCTTCAAACCAACCTAGACTTTTGGAAGAAAAACATTTTTGGTCTCCCTTTTAAACAGATCAAAAGTATTTTATCCCAAATAGATAACTTGAATAACTCCAGCCATAGTTACAAAAAAGAAAATAAGATAAAGGAAAAACTTTTTCAATTAGAAAAGCTCTATGATATCCAGGAAGCAATAGCAAAAAAACAATCTAGGGATAATTTGGTCCAATTAGGTGGAAAAAATACTAAATTCTTTCATACTAAAACCATGAAAGAGAAGGAAGTGGAATAATATAGAATGCCTGAATAGGAGTAATAATGAAATTACCTTCAAAAGAACTGAAATTCAAAAAACTCTTTCAGACTATTTTTTAAATCTTTTCTCAGCTCCTTCTCCTTCTCCCTCTCTTAATCCTCTTTTATTTCAGAATATTCATCCTTGTATTTCTTTAGAAGAGAATGCTTCTCTCAATTCTTTTCCTTCAGCTGAGGAAATTTGGTTAGTTATTAAAAAAACTAAAACCAAACAAATCACGAGGACCGGATGGTTTCCCAGCTAGTTTCTTCAAACTCAACTGGGAAACAGTAGGAGAACAAGTGGTCTCTGCTATTCAGCACTTCTTTGAATCAGGGGTGCTTCACCCTGAATTCAACAATTTTTTTTTTTTAAAATCCCTAAAAGTAGACATCCCAAAGACCCTAGTGGTTTTAGACCAATAGGGCTTTGCAATACCATATATAAGATTATAGCTAAAATCCTAGCTAATAGGATGAAACCATTACTAAACACTATAATTTCCCCTTTCCAGGCTGCCTTTCTTTCTAAAAGGAAAATATCTGACAATATTGTTATTGCTCAAGAGCTAATTCACTCTTTTAAGAAAAAGAAAGTGAAACATGCTGGAATGGGAATCAAAATTGACATGTCTAAGGCTTTTGATAGAGTAGATTGAGACTTTTTGATCACCGCAATGAAGGCATTTGGTTTTGACAACAATTTTTGCAACCTTATTCTTCAATGCATATCAACTACATCCATAACTGTTTTGCTCAATGGATGCCCTGGGAGTTATTTTAATCCTTCTAGGGGTCTTAGGCAAGGGGATCCTCTTTCCCCTTACCTGTTCATAATTTGCATGGAAATCTTCTCCAGATTGCTCTTATCTAGTGAAGAAGAGAAGTTAATAAATGGTATTAAAATAACCCCTAAGAATAGTCCTATTTCACACCTTTTCTTTGCTGACGACTGCCTCATTTTCATTAGAGCTGATCTTAAAGAATGTCATAATATTGTAGCTCTGATTGACTCTTTTGGTAAAGCTTCAAGACAATTAATAAATTTTGATAAATCAGGGGTCTTCTTTAGCAAAAAAGTTCAACCCAAACATCAGAGAATGATTAGTAAATTACTGAAAATAAAAAAAATAGACCTAAAAGACTCTTACTTAGGAACTCCTCTCTTTATTAATAAAGCAAAGATAAAACTTTTTGAAGGAATAGTTGAAAAGATGGAACACAAAGTTCAAGGTTGGATAGGCAAAATCCTAGCCCAGGCTTGTAAAATGGTACTTAATAAGGCAACTTTGGCTAGTATGGCTAGCTATCAAATGAGTTGCTTCATTTTACCAAAGAAAATCACAAAAAAATAGATGCCTTGCAAAGAGATTTCTGGTGGGGCAAGGAAACTAATTACAAAGGATATTACCCAAAATCTTATTCTTGTCTCTGGAAACCTATAAATAAGGGCGGGTTAGGATTCAAAAATGCTTATAAATTTAACTTAGCTATGATAACCAAATTAGCTTAGATGTTGCTAACTGAGCCTTAAGCCCTTTGGGTGTCACAACTAAAGCCTAGATATTTCAGAAAATCCTATGCTTTTAAAGAAAAAAATTCCATCAACTAGTTCATGGATGGAAATGTATAAGTAAGGGTATCCAACTTGTTGAACAAAATAGTATTTGGGAAATAGGAGATGGCAACAACATTAATATTTGGGATGATAGATGGGTACCCAAATTGGAAGAAAACCTTAGCACTTTTAGAACAACTACTAACTCTCACTTAACACTTGTGAAGGATCTTATTGATCCAATCACTAAGAAGTGGAACTCCCCTTAAATTTTTGAACTGTTTCCAGAACATATCGCTAGGAAAGTCAATAACATTAGAATAGCCATAGACAAACCAGATACACTCAGATGGCTTCTTACTAACTCAGGCATTTTCACTGTTAAGTCTATGTATAACAAACTTAATGAAAGAACAGTGAACCACTACAACTTAGGACAACCAGACTCCTTCTGGAAAAATTTATGGAATCTAAATGTGTCTCAAAGAATTAAAATCTTTGCTTGGAAGTGTTTACAAAATGCTATTTCTACGAATCTGAAATTATCTAAATTTATGAAGGATATTCATCTAACTTTTCTTTTGGTTGTCAAGATTATGAATCCATAGAACATCCGCTACTTTTTTGTCCCTTTGCCAAGGCTGTTTGGGCAGCTGAGCCATTCCCAGTCGAGCTGAACTTTGACAGATCTATTACCTTCTTGGATATCTGTAAGGAATGGTTAGGAAAGAAAGACCCAAATATACCCATAGAAATAATCTTGACAAAAGCCTGGTTCATTTGGAAGGAAAGATGCAACAGAGTCTTTGAAAAACAACAACAAACAAGCTCTCAATTAGCTTTAGAAATACAAAGATTTTTAGATTTCTGGTATAAGGATAATATTTCTTTTAGACAGATCACAACAGATAAAATTGAGGTTCCTAAATGGATTCCTCTTAGGAGAACAAAAAAGAAACTCAATATAGATGCTGCTTGGATTTCTATGGATATGCCTGTAGGTTTTTCTTTAATCCTTAGGAATGACGCAGGAAAGTTTGAACAAGGCAGAGCAGGACCATTCACAGCTTCTACCACAGAAGAAGCGGAAGCTTTAGGACTGTTGCAGGGAGCTAAATGGGCGATAGAAAAGGGATTGACAAACTTCAGTGTGGAAGGAGATTGCAAGAACCTTTTTGACTACTTAAATGGGAAACCTTCTCAGATTTCCTGGCAGAATCAAGCAATGATGGATGAAGCAAAAAGAGAATTTAATCGTTGCCAAAACTTTTTGGGTTTTTTTTACATTCCTAGATTAGCTAACAATGTGGCAGATACTCTTGCAAAAGAGTCAAAAACCTTCTTTAATCTTGTTGATTGGAACAATACTCCACCTAATTGTATTTTGCAAAGTTTAAAAGTAGATAAATCCAATGCAAGGGATGGAAATCCTAATCCAGCATTAGAAGGCTCTACTATTGATGATGTAAGAGTTCCTAACTCCCTAAGTTAGTCTTTTGAATGCATTTAAACTTACAAAAAAAAAAAACACAGATGCGGCTGTGTAATTTATGCCACACACAAAAATCTACGGGGACGGCCCCAAACTTCAAAAAAATAATATCAGGGGTGTGTTTCTAATTCTACATAACCCTAAAGGAGCAAACCAGTTAAACCCAAACAGAGAGGAAAAACATTAGGGCACGCCAAAAACACACTCTTTCTTCTTCTTCTTCTTCTTCTCCTCCTTCTCCATCTGAGTTCTGTAATCAAAAAGCAGAATCTAGGGTTTACGAATCACCCGTAATAGTGATGAAGAACTTAAAATTATATTCAGAAATCACATCTCAAATCCAATTACAATCCAAAGATGAAGTGCTCACACTCTCCGCATTCGATATCGAGAGAAATCGTCTCTTCTTTGCTTCTTCTGAACACATTGTTTACATTTCTCAGATTCCTTCTACTCAGGTAATAATAATAATTTCACTGATTTCACTTTATTTTTATTAATTTTGTTTTTGATAAACCCTGAACCCTAAATAATGTAGGAATGGCAAAAGACATCGGTAGCTGAAATTGAACACATTGATTTAGAACCAGGGGATACTATAACAGCACTTGATTATCTTATGGAGAAAGAAGCACTTGTATTAGGAACTTCAAATGGTGATTTGTTGTTACATATTGAAGATGAACATGTTACTGAAGTTGTTGGTCGTGTTGATGGTGGTGTTAAAACTATTGCACCTAGTCCAGATGGTGCACTTCTTGCTGTTATTACTGGGTTTGGACAGATTTTGGTTATGACTCATGATTGGGATGTTTTGTATGAGACTACTCTTGATGATCTTCCTGATGATGTCGACGTAAGTAAACACAACCTATCCCCGCCCCCGTTATTCTTTTGTTTAATTTGTGATGGACTAGATTATCTAATGTTATAGCACTGCTGATATTGGTTTCTGTCCAAGGTTACAGGGAGAACTTAATGGTGGTTCTGGTCAGCAGTTTGAGAATCCTATATCATGGCGAGGTGATGGGAGATATTTTGCTACACTAAATGGAGCTAATTCTTCTTCTTTATTGCACAAAAAGCTTAAGATATGGGAACGGGATTCTGGGATATTGGAGGCTACTTCTGAAACTAAGGCTTTTATGGGAGGAGCGTTGGATTGGATGCCTAGTGGGGCGAAAGTTGCTACTGCGCGTGATAGGAAGGTTGAGAATAAGTGTCCGTTGATTGTTTTCTATGAGAGGAATGGGTTAGAAAGAAATTCTTTTAGTATTGAGGATCGAGTAGATGGATCAGTGGTGAGCCTGAAGTGGAATTGTAACTCTGATCTTCTGGCAACTGTTTTCAGATGTGAAGCATATGATTGTGTGAAAGTGTGGTCCTTTAGCAACAACCACTGGTATTTGAA
This sequence comes from Papaver atlanticum, assembly GCA_023531105.1. Taxonomy (NCBI): domain Eukaryota; kingdom Viridiplantae; phylum Streptophyta; class Magnoliopsida; order Ranunculales; family Papaveraceae; genus Papaver; species Papaver atlanticum. Next base: position 907,976 of record JAJJMB010017069.1, read on the forward strand.
ACAGGAAATGAGATACTCTAAGGACGATAGAGTGAAGATTATATGGGATCCAACCAAACCGTTCTCTTTGATTTGTTGGACAACTGGTGGCAAGGTCACGGCCCATAACTTTGTTTGGGTGACATCAGTCATGGAAGACTCTACAGCCTTTGTCATCGATAACTCCAAAATATTAGTGTCACCACTTGCTTTATCTCTGATGCCACCACCCATGTGTTTATTCAGCCTGAAGTTCCAGAGCCCTGTTTGCAGCATGGCTTACTTTTCGAAAAACTCAAGGAATCTTTTGGCTGCATGTTTATCTGATGGAAGTTTTTGTGTTGTGGAGCTTCCTAGTTCTGATACTTGGGAAGAGCTGGAAGGCAAAGAATTCAGTGTCGAGGCTTCCAGTTCTGAAGCCGCATTTCAGCCCTTAAGACATCTCGTTTGGTTGGATTCAAATGTTCTCCTAGGTGTTTCTTACCACGGGCCTGCTCGTGACCACTTGGCAGTTTCATCCGGTGAAAATGGGCATTTTCATCCCCAGGGAGTCAACCATTCTCTGACATGTAGTTTGCAAGAAATTGAACTCGTGTGTTCAGAGAATCGTGCACCTGATATGGTGTCCTCTTCGGGTTGGAATGCCAAGGTTGTTAATCAAATCTCTCCTGAAGGTTCAGTAATTGGAATTGCCCCAAACCCTGCTAAACCAGGCTCTGCTTTTGTTCAACTCGATGGGGGCGCAGTTATTGAGTACGCTTCCAAGATGGGTGTCAGCAGGGGACAGTTGGGTCAGCATCAACAGAAGCTTGATCGTAATGTTGGGTTCTCATCTTCGTGCCCTTGGATGAATGTGGTTCCAGTTCTTGACAGTGGGGTCTTGAAATCTTTGCTGTTTGGCCTAGATAGTAATTGCAGGCTGCATATTAGCGGGAAAGTATTGTGTAACAATTGTAGCAGCTTCTCGTTTTACTCAAACTCCACCGACCAGCTGATAACACATTTGGTTCTTACCACCGTCCAAGATTTGCTCTTCGTTATTAACATGGATGACGTATTGCATGGAGATGCAGATGTTAAATATGAAAATTTTATCCGCGTTGTAAGCAAAAGGAAAGAAGAAAATAAAAACTCCATAAATATATGGGAAAGAGGTGCGAAATTGGTTGGGGCTCTACATGGTGATGAGGCTGCTCTCATTATACAAACCATTCGTGGAAATTTAGAATGCATTTATCCAAGAAAACTGGTCCTGGAGTCGATTGTTAATGCTTTGGTCCAAAGACGTTTCAAAGATGCTCTTTTACTAGTGAGAAGGCATCGGATTGATTTCAATGTAATTGTTGACTACTGTGGTTGGAAGGCATTCCTCCAATCAGCTAAAGAATTTGTACAGCAGGTAGATAACTTGAGCCAGATCACTGATTTCATTTGTTCCATAAAGAATGAAAATGTTATGGAGACACTGTACAAAAACAGTCTATTCCATCCTCATCCCAAGGGCACAAACGATACTCCTGTTACCGAGCAGAGTGCCTTTGACGCGAAAGACAAAGTTTCTTCTGTCTTGCTTGCTGTAAGGAATGCTCTCGAGGAGCATGTACCAGAGAGTCCTGCTAGGGAACTTTGCATATTAACTACTTTAGCTCGCAGTGAACCTGCTCTTCTCGAAGAAGCCCTAAAGAGGATAAAGGTTATTCGTGAAATGGAACTTTCGGGGCTTGACGATCCTCGTCGCAAAAGTTACCCTTCTGCTGAAGAAGCTCTCAAGCATCTCTTGTGGTTGTCAGATGCTGAGGCTGTTTATGAAGCTGCTTTAGGTCTTTATGATCTGCACCTTACAGCCATTGTGGCGTTGAATTCTCAAAGGGATCCAAAGGAGTTTCTTCCATTTCTCCAGGAACTAGAGTGTATGCAACCTGCAATCATGCAATATACAATTGATCTTAGACTGCGTAGGTATGAGAATGCTCTTAAACATATAGTTTCAGCTGGTGATGCTTTCTATGAAGATAGCATGAACCTAATGAAGAGTAATCCTCAACTTTTTCCACTGGGACTTCAACTGTTTACCCAAAGTCCGAAGAGGAGCCAGGTCCTTGAGGCCTGGGGAGATCACCTTAATGACGAAAAATTCTTCGAGGACGCGGCTGCAATTTATCTATGTTGTCCTTCTTTAGAAAAAGCTTTGAAGGCATACCGAGGTTGTGGTAATTGGAAAGGAGTGCTTACTGTGGCTGGTCGTCTCAACCTGGGTGAAATTGAGGTAACAAAACTGGCGACTGAGCTTTGTGAGGAACTTCAAGAACTAGGAAAGCCAGCTGAGGCTGCCAAAGTTGCTTTGGAATACTGTAATGATGTTGTCAGCGCAGTAGGGTATTTTGTTACTGCACGTGAATGGGAGGAGGCTCTGAGGGTTGGGTTTATGCATAGAAGGGAGGATCTGATTTCACAAGTGAAGAATGCAGCTGATGAATGTGCCAACACTTTGGTAGTCGAATATGAAGAAGGATTGGAGAAAGTGGGGAAGTACTTAATTCGCTACTTAGCTGTTCGGCAGAGGAGGTTAGTCCTTGCAGCTCAACTTCAATTGGCAGATAAGACAATAGATGATATTGACGATGATGCTGCTTCCGAGACTAGCAGTAATTTCAGTGGGATGAGTGCTTATACAAAAGGGTATGATTCTTTTCTCAATCTCTTTTGTTTTACCTCTGATTTGGCCTCAAATATTAGATCTTGCTGTAGAGGAAGAATTTTCGATGTTTATAGCAAAGCATCAAATTGTTGGAAGTCATTATGAGTCTTTTGTTTAAATAGATAGTGTGCAATTTTACCCTTATGTATCTCAGTTGTGTTGCTATTAAGAGACTAGTTATAAGCGTATGAATAACTACGGGGTCCTGCGATTACTGTATGCCTGCCATCGGGTACCCAGATACAGCTGCACGCCGGGTGCAGTAGTGTAAATATAGTTTAAGAGGTGTACTAATTGATTGCGTGAGACATTGTGCCTGGTAGGTCCCCACAAGGGAAATATGCTAGCAACAATAAAGATTTTGTTGTTCTGAATCTTGTTCTGTATCTATTTGGTCTTCTGTGTACTTTTCTTAAATGTGCTGTCAATATTTCAAGCAACGACTTTCTTCATTTCGCATATATCTTCGCCCTTTCTGTCCTGACAGGTTAATAACAAATTATAGCCCTGCTTTCTTGAAACTCAATCTTTTTGGGTGCTTTTGTTGGCTCACACTATGTATGTGGTTCCTTCACCCCGAAGGATTATACATTTGATCCTACATATTGCTGAGAGTGTAATTCCTACTTGCGTGGTTTTAGGAAGATTGTATTGTCACTCATACATGGACCTCTTTAGTTTTTATTGAATATGCTATCATTATTTTATTTTCTGTTGGTTTTAGTTTCAATTCAGCATAATTGTAAACTTCAGACTCTAGCAAGGTTATGTTTGCTAGAGCTTCTTCTAGCGTCTCATTTGGCATCACAAGCACAAATCTCCTGGGTTCTATCACAGGTCTCCCTTGGAATAACCTGCAATTTTTGTATCATGTTCGTGGTTTTGTGTGACGATTTGTTATGTTGTTTGGTTTATTTGGTGCTTCCTGCATAATTTCTCCCTATCCTAGATTTATAACATGCATTGTAGAGTAATTCATAGCTCTGGTTGTTATTGTTTACCTGATTATGATCAACTTTTCTCTTACCTCCTTAGGAGCACAAGGAAGGGCTCTAGTGCTTCTGTAAGTTCAAATGCAACAAGCAAGAGACGAGATACAAGGCGCCAGAAGCACAGGGGAGGAACAATACGTGCTGGCAGGTATGGTGTTTATTCCTGTCTTGATGTCTTAAATTCGTTAGGGATAGTATCTCTTTGTAAATAATGATGATCTTATTCCGTCCAATAAAAAATATGTTCTTATTCATGGCGTCATCACTTAACTTTTGCAGCCCTGGGGAGGAGTTGGCCTTAGTGGATCACATAAAGAGCATGGCATTAACCACTGGTGCCCAGCACGAGCTTAAATCTTTGATAGTTAGCCTATTGACGCTGGGCGAAGAAGATACAGCTGGAAAGCTGCAGCGTGCAGGGGATACTTTTCAAGTTTCTCAAATGGCAGCAGTCAAACTTGCTGAAGATACAATCTCCAATGACAACATGGATGAGAACACCCATACACTAGAAAATTACATACACAAAGTAAGAGGTGAATTGCCTATATCTGACACGATCTCATGGCGGTCTAAAGTATTGCTTCCCCCTTAAGTTTTCAAACACTTCCACCATTGTAATCCAGTAACCATATCTTTGGGGTTTTTTATTTTCCCAAAATGAATCATTGTAGTTGCTCTTTTGTCAAATGTTTGTTGTTTACATATTTTGTTTTAAGAACTGGAAAGCCTCAAAGTTCTTTGTTTCTTAATGTTCAAAGCAGAAATTTGGGCAATGTTCAAATTTAGTCATCATTGTTTTCAGTCATTTTCTCTGGAGATGTTTGAAACACTCTAGGACCTGAAACAGACGCCAGTAACTGTTCAATTCCAACCCCCCATCGCACCTCAATCAGGGTAAAATCGTTTAAAAAAAAATGGGACCAGGGGTAGGAAAAACAAAACTGAGAAATGATGAGGTGAAAAAGCTTTCAGCTCAAAAGCATCACCACCTGTTTAGCACCGTCGGAACTTGCTTGATAGACGAAGAAGAAAAACTGAACAAGTTATCTCTGTTGGTGTTGAGTAATTTCCTGGGTTTCTATTCAAGATTTAAGGTTTTCTGGTGCATAATGGCATGGAGATTTAAGGTTTTCCGTAGGATGTTTTCTTCTTCTTCTACTACTACTAGCAGCAAATCGGAGCGGTCTCGTGAATCCATAGAATTGGACGTCCTTTACAAACTTGTGAGTTTTGCTGTCTTCTTTTAGTTGACTTGTATAAGCTTATCTTTGTATATGAAACTGACCTTGTTGTGGACAGGAATATGAAGCTGAACAAAAACGTGGGGATGATGTTTATGGTAGATTACTGACCTTTGTAATTGGTGTACCCTTTATGTATGCAAGCTGGAAGTATATTGAATATCTAGACCCTGAGGTATTTATTTTAAACCATGGATTAATTGTATAAATATGTTAAACTTTGATGTGCATAGTCATAGACTGCCTTAATTTGTCTAATCAAAATGCCACTGCGTCTGTTCACACAAATTATTTGGGTTGCAGTTGAATTTGCGGGAAAGGAATAAGTTAGCCAAGGCAAAGGCAGAAGAACTTGAAAAGTTGAAGCAGCTGAGCTTGGAGGCAGAAGAAAGTGAAAAGTTGATGCAGTCAGTAGAAGAAAGTAAGGACGGTCATACTGATTTGGCTGATGTTGCTACTTAGGATCCTTCAAAGCAGTGCACGAATTCCCAATTCCTAGCCTTTTTGTTTTGGTTTTTGTTATTCTTCTGTTTGAGTAAATCTATAATGAAGTATATGCTCTCTTTTTTCATCTGTATATGCAACAATTTGATATGAAATTTAGGGAATCGTTCATGCATTTCCAGACCCTTATTTTTCAATAAGCATTCGGCAGGCTCCAAATTAAAAAAAAGAAAAGAAAAAGAAAAAAAAAAGTTGATATCGATCGATAAACACAATACACGATAGAATTAGTGGTTTCGGAAGTGATTAGCAAGCTTGTTTGGATACCACTTAAATGTAGTTATATAATACCTTGGATATCACCTAAATTTTTGACTTCTAGAAATAAAAATAAAAAAATCAGAAGTTAGAAGCTAATTTTCGTTTTCTAGAAGTAACAAGTCAGAAAGTTAGTTTCATAATCTCTTGTAGAGCAAATTTCTTGCTTCCAACTTCTGTTTTTGAGGAAGCAGAAATACTTCTATCCAAAGATAAAGCCATAGTAATCTTGAACTACCACTTATTCTTATAACCGAGTTGTGCATATACGGGACCAAAAATATTTAAATTTAACTACCACATCGTGGATATATCAACTTTAGAAATCAGTATGTGAATTGTTGATCACTCGTATACACGTCCAAAAATGTCTATCGAGATGGTTATATAAGTAGCTGTAAGGCATAAGCATTCACATAGCATGATATACCGGCCGGCGGGCGAATTCACCTTGTAAACCGAGTTACGCCGTTAGGGTTGCACCCGGGACGCACTTACAGTTCTTGTACCTCAAGGTTAATTAGAGCCTTTTTCAGAATTTCCTATTATATATATTACTAGTTTCTTCCCCGTGCGTTGCACGGGGTTAAGTTAATTGAAGTATTACCTCTGCTGAAAATGTAGCCGTAACTAAAAATTGTGTTCCAGTTCATAACTACTAAGTGGTGACGTGATAATCTTCACCACTGTTTTACACATCTTATTCACTCTACTATTTTTGGAATTTCAGTGATCAAGTACTACTATTTTTTTGCCGGCATTTGGGTAGGAATAGGATAGTATAATTACTTTTTTGTTTACATAATCACTGAGATAGTCAGGCTTACCCAAATTCCAAGAGCAAGTACTTATACTAATTTTGGAGCTTCTAATATTGTGTTGATTCTTCTGCTCATGGACACCATCTGTAAATAATCAAATTAAAAACCTAATATTATCCTCATTTGCAGTATACTTGATTTCGAGAAAACTGGAATCTTAGTTAAAAATGAACGAAAACTGGTCTCACTTGTGTTAGATGCATGACTTGCTTGCAATCACCAAATAAAATTAGCACTTGTGCAAGATACACAATCACAAAAACAACCGAATAGACATGGGAGTGTGCACCAAATAAAGCAAGAAAAAAAAAATCAGGTACATATGAGTCCATGAACTTAAAAATAATTTTGGTACATGCATTTTACAGACGATCTTCTTAATGGTATTCACTAAATGTTAGTGGTGTTATCAATCTATCCAACTATACCTACCTAAAATTGTACATTTCTGGGTTGGGATTTTATTCTTTGCATTTCATTATCAAAAAAGAGAATCTACAATGTTATTTGTGATGCTACATAATGCATTACTAATATTGTCAATGGTAGCATATAAAGATTCAATGCGTTTAAACTACAATGCCATCTGTGGGAATCGAACCCACAACAACATGGTTGAGAACCATGTCCTCTTCCATTTGAGCTAAGATAGCAAGTAACATTCACCGACGTAATTGAGAATTAATATAGTCAACATTGTGTTGATGACTCATAAGCATATAAGCATATAGGGATATCAAGAAGAGATTTTACCTGATCCTCGCTATCAACACACATAATACCCCAACAACATAAGCCCAGGTCTAAAAGAATTAAAACAAAAGTCGTACCCGATGCCACCACACGTACTCGCAAAGGTTGCAAACAAAATGGATGCATTAAACAGTGAGGAAATCACCATGTATACTTTATAACTATTTTTTGCATAGTTTAAAATGTCCTTTATTTGTACAGAATTACAGGTCGGAAATAAATAAATAAAAAAAAACAAAGATCATTGCTACCTTGCATATGGAACCACCAAAATTTCCTTCAACTTCAAGTAAAATTTATGTCATCTTGAAGCACAACCCATTGTCAAAAGAGAAAAATACTTACAATCCTAGCCCATACTTAACTTTAATTACCATCATTAAATCCAGGAAAAAGATCAAACTAAGCTCAAAACATTAGCAAGTACACCGAAAGAACATTAGCTAAAAATATCTTTTGAGATTGAAAAAGAGTAGGAAGAACCTTGGTCAACCTATATAATGAATATTGACTCATATCTTCATTGGCAGAAGCCGGAATTATACAATGAAATTTACTGTAGACATTAAGCAGCAATACTTATAAGCCAACTGCACAGTATTATCAGAGATATAATTACTGCGACCAAATGAGGGGGAGGAAACATGATAAGGCGCGAGCCCAGGATATGTATGCACAGATAATATAGGTATATATACAAACTACAATTGAAAAGAATTTCAATCCCAGGAATAAAATAAAAGCATGCTAACCTGTCTCTCATGTCACTGCCTGCCGGCATACCGATGGAGGAGAGAGTGAAATTGCCATACAAAACAGAAATAAGAATTTTCATATAGGATTAGAGGAGCACTAAAATGGGAATTTTCATTTGAAAAACAGATTCAAAAGTATGGGGAACCTTGATAATACCCTAGCAGTATGGGAACCGAATAATGAGACAGTAAACTTAACTTCAGCAATTATAAAATTACAAATGTGGTATACCTCTAATGTAACGTCAAACATTGATGCAATAGGATAGGCGGAGAGGACCCAATTCACTTCTGATTCTGAATTTTATAACCTGAAACTTCGTTGGATCAACAGTAAGAACTAATTGTTAAAGTTTCGTTTAAAACAAAATCAAGAATAAGAAAAGGAGAATTGTGGAAACAATTATAAGTTATCAAGTTATTAATAGTAGAAAGGGTGAAGACATACTCCCTCATTAGGGTGAAGACATACTCCCTCATTCTTTCCTCATCCGAGTTCAGCAAACCCCTCTAAATCACCTTCGTTTATTACTTTAGCCTTCCTTGCAGAGATATAAGTGCTTTTCGAAAACGGAAGTAGTATATACATATCATTTAATCACAAAGTACATGATCAAGTTTTAGCATTACCCTTAATTGTATTGTGTATAATATAGTTGAAACATATCGTGTATAGTATAGTTTTTGATTCCATGTAAGTACAGTGTGGTGCAGATAAGGGTAATGTTTTACTTGAGATTAGATTCACAAAAGCAATAATGTCTGACACTTGACAATTTGGATTATGTTTTACTGAAATGAGACCTATAGGTTATCAACTTAAAGTCGTAACCAATTGTCAATCCTACAGATCCAAGAGGTTTTGAGGGATTTTGGACTATACTGCTACCACACTACGTAACAACCGATCAAGTGCAGGGAACATGAACAAAAGAAAATCAAATCATGAACCAAACTCAAGTTTAGATTTATAAACAAAGTAAGAAAACAAACCCAAAACAAACCCAAAACAAACCCATGTTTGAATCCATAAACAACTTGACAGATAAATAATAGGTTCCTCTATAAAACTCAAGTTTGGATTTATAAGTGAAGTTCTCTTTATATTCAACGCCTAATTATGAGCATAGTGAAGGTGCATACTCAAGCTTTTCTACCGTTTAGATTTATAAGCATAGTGAGAAAAGAAATCAGAGTTTGAAAACAAATATAAGGACCCTTCTTTGGAAAATACTAATTATTAACCCTTATGAGAAGTGCAACTACAAACTGAATAGATTACTTACAGGAAGATCTGAATTAGGGGAAGAAGAAATGCATGGTTCCTTCGGTTTCTTCGATTGTAGGGTTCCCATAAGAGAAAGGCAAGGGAGAGTTTGAAAATTTAGTTAATTCCTTGAATACTATAGGCCAAAGCTCCATGTGATTGAATAAGATTAAGCGATCATCAAGAAATTAAAAATAGACTACCGAAGGTGCAATGGAAACAGAAAGAAGGGAGATGGAGAATCGGGAGAGAACAAAGGCATTTGATTATTATGCAGCGAAAATTAGATTTAGGGTTTTGTTAGGAGTTTTAGTCGTGGGGTTGTGAGTAATCTACACCTCAGGTGTTTAGTGTGCACAAATAATTACAAAATAGATTTAAAACCCTCTATTCCTATTGGTCGAGGGCCATGAGCTCTAGAATTCAAGCTTTTGGCCTAACTTTTAATGTGAGGCCAGCAATTTCCACTCAAATTATATATACAATACAATGTTTAAGTTTCTTAACTTTCTTGGATTAAAAAAAGTTTAAAAGTGGCCAGTTAAAAAGTTCTTTCTGCAGGAATGGCCACGAGATTCGTTAGGGTTTTCTTTCTCTAGGGGATTTTCTTCTTCTTCTTCTTGTTCCAAGAAATGGATCAGACGAGTTATGACATCATCCGTCGTGCACTAATAAAGCAACAACAGTTTAGGAAAATTGTAAGTTAGTTTACCCTTAATTTTCTGGCCTTTAACATCATAATTTTTACTTTTATCCGTTGAAATTAACCTTGTTTTTCCTCCTGTGCGTAGGACGTGACTGCTGTAAAAGATATTAATATTAAGGAAGGATTAATGCTTGGTTTAGGTGCTGCACTATTTTGGGTGCCTGTTGTGCTTTTAATCGGCAAGTTTGTCGCTGAGGAGCCAATGGCATAGAGGACGAAGAGATTTGATGCATGTGAAAAATCAGTAGTATCTATATAAGCATCTCCATGTGCTTTGGATTAAACTAGTTTTTTTTTACTAGAATCTAGAAGTTTAGAGAGATACTGGATTTTGGCTTGCATTGGTCATAGCAATGACCCAGCAGATAATCTCTCACTGGTAAAAGTTTCTGTCAATGTAATGAAGCAAGGTGGAAGTTAACAAATCCCTATCTCAATTAGCAATTTTGCTGTTGCATTTTCAAGCTCCAAAACATATATCTAGGAAATTCACCCTTAATAGTGTCCTGCACTGTAGTTATTTTTACAGTTGTGTTGCAGTTCTGCATCAATATGTGCAACAGCAGAGATTAAAAAGTGAGGTATGACACAAAAAACAAGTATAGTAAACAAAAGAGAAAGGACAAGATCCAGTATGAGATGTAGGCGGGGCTCGGCTAACTCTCAGACTGATTCCGAATAGTCAACAAGTCCCCGAGCACGTTCGATATGCAAAGGCTTCTTGTAAGACTGCAACAGAAGAGAAGAACATACGACACTAATTGATGATGCAGCCATGGCAGCACCAGCAACCCAAGGTGGTAACCGAATTCCTGTGAATGGGAATAATACTCCGGCAGCAATTGGCATTCCAATTACATTGTAGCCAAGGGCCCATACATAGTTTAGTCTGATTCTAGCGAGTGTTTTTCGAGAGAGATCAATGGCTGTTACTACATCTTCCAAGTTGCTCTTCATAAGAACTATGTCAGCAGCTTCAATAGCAACATCAGTCCCAGCACCAATTGCCATGCCAACATCAGCTGCGGCTAAAGCTGGAGAGTCATTGATTCCATCACCTACCATTGCGACAGCCATCCCTTTCGACTACATCACCAAATTATGAGTTCAGATAGACATGCATAACTCAAAAGGAACATATAACCAATAATACTGTAAGGAATTCTAAGTCACCAGATTCATGAATGAAAACGCTAAATAAGAACTCAACAATTCCATCGGAATAAAAAGATGTAATGGCTTCATCTTTTTTACTTGCAGATTCTTTCCTTTGTCTGTAGTATCACAATATATAGAATCTATTGCAGTTAAAAGATGAGGTACATGGGTTCCATATTTACCTGCAAATCTTTGATTTTATCAGCTTTTCCAAGTGGATCAGTCTCTGCAATCACCATAGTAATTCCAACTTCCTTGGCTACGGCATTTGCTGTAGCCCAATTGTCACCAGTCACCATTATACTCATAATGTTCATTGATTTAAGGAATGAAATTACTCTCTCTGCTTCTGGTTTTACGGGATCTGTAACAGCGAAACCTCCAGAAACCATCCCATTGATCGCAACCAACACACAAGTATGAGCAAGCTGCTCACTCTCTGACATGTAATCCTCAACTTCAGAGCTGATTGGTACCTTACGGGCCACCATTAGCCTCTTATTACCAACTAAGACCACTTTTTGACTAACTTTCCCACTCACCCCATATCCTGGGTGTACCTCAAAGTCTTGCACTTCTGCTATATGTCCTAGGTTGGGTGAATTCATCTGGCGCAGCTTCTTAGCATGTTGTACGACAGCCTTAGCTATCGGATGCTCACTGTTTGCCTGCCAAGGATAAAATTTCTCTCTAACTTCATTATGTAAATAAACAACACTGGCAAGCAAAGTACTTGGAATTTAATATTTATGTACCTCTACTGCTTCAGCTATGTCGCAGAACTCTTGGATTGGCATGGGGGAGAAAACCTTCATGCTAACAACTACAGGTTTTCCCACCGTCAGAGTACCTGTTTTATCGAATACAACAGTTTTCACCTGGCGGATTTCAGGATAGAAAAGAATTGGTTAAGCATCTCATATAGACTAAATCTGTTTGGTACTGAAGACACAATTCTACCGAAGAAATCTTGAGATTTTTAGGTTCTATTCTGAGTACCAGAACAGGACTTAAAGGAAAAGATGAAACACATAGGAGCATTATTACCTTGTGTGCCTTTTCAAGCGCACTTCCACCCTTGATAAGAACACCTTGAGAAGCACCTTTCCCAGTAGCAACCATGACGGCTGTAGGGGTTGCTAGTCCTAGAGCACATGGACAAGCAACAACCAATACTGATATGCCAAATTGCAGCGCCAGCTCAAAGCTGTTCATGGCTTTTGGAATCCAATCTTTAGGGTACAAAGCTGCTTGTCCAGGTATGAACCAGGCCAAAAATGTAAGAATGGCTGCCACAACGACCTGTAAACAGCATGGAAAACATCAATTGATGCAAACATTGGAGATTAAGGCAAACTTCATTAGAAATTCATGCTTAATAAGAATAAATTTCCTCTGTTATCTCTTGTAAACATGAGAGCTTCAGTTCAGCTTCAGTGGTAAGACTTAAAGAGGTTTCACCATTTGGATTTATCTTATTGGTAGAAGACTAAAGAACGTACAAAGTAATTTCATTACATACCACTGACCACAAACTAACAAACTTACCACAGGAACGAAGACCCGGGAAATTTGATCTGCCAGTTTCTGAACAGGTGCTTTAGCAAGCTGAGCAACTTCCACTAGTTGAACTATCTGGGACAATGCAGTCTCTGATCCAACATGAGTGACCTTAACTAGCACGCATCCGTTTTCATTCACAGTTCCACCAATAACCTGTTAACGTTGTTTTTTTAAATGTCACTTAAATTTGTGATTTCGAGATGCAGATAATTCAAGAAACAGAAAGAATAAGAAGAAAGTGAACCTTGTCTCCTGGCTTTTTAGCCACTGGCCTTGCTTCACCGGTGAGCATGCTCTCATTTACATGGCTCTGACCCTTTGTAACAACCCCATCAATCGGAACTTTTGCCCCAGGAACAATCTTAATCACATCATGTTTTTGTATCAGTGATGTGCTTATCTCATCCTCTGAGATAATATTTTCATCCCCGTCAAAAGTTAGCAGCAAAGCTGTATCAGGAGCAAGCTTGGTTAGCTTAGCTAATGCATCAGATGTCTTCCCCTTAGCCAACACCTCCAAATATTTTCCCAAGAGAATAAAAGTGATCAACATTGCACTTGTCTCGAAGAAATCCATTCCTTCGAATGATTCTGAAGTTAATGCTTTTATTAAAACATATAGAGAATAAAAATACGCAGCACTCGTTCCCAATGCAACCAGAACATCCATATTAGCAGATCCTCGTTTCAAAGCATAGTATGACCCAACATAAAACCTGGAATCACAACCAGGGTGAAAGGAGCGCATTATATCACTTTTTCGACAATACAGAAAGAAATACTAAAGTGACGAACATATAAGAAAATGTAGAAACTATAACTAGTGACTTATTACCTGCTTCCAATGATGAGCTGCACTGGAGTGCAAAGAATCCATCTTAGAAGCATCCCGACTGTGAGCATGTTGTAAACCATGTGATGTAACCAGTCGCCATAAGGAGGAAACATAGGAAGCACCATGGAGAAAATGAACACAGGAGCTGAGAATAGGAAGCTCCAGAGAAAAAGGTTCCTGTAGCCCAGAATCTCATGTTGGCGCTCTGCTTCTCTTCCACTAGGAGGAACATACAAGCTGGCATGATAGGAGTTGGTGGGTTTTCCAGCTTCTTGGATGCATTTTATGAGAGACCTTGGACCAGTGAAATCCGAGTCGTATACAATAATTACCTTATTAGAATCCTTGTCCATCTCAACCTGGTTCACTCCTCGCACCGACTCAAGGGAGGACCGAATAACAGTGAAATCTTCATCAGAACTGATCCCTTCAAGTTTTAAATGTACTTTGTTACCATCATTCACATTGCTCATGAGTTCTGCGTCAAAGCCAGCATCTTCAATTGCTTGGATTAGTTCCTCTGAATCAGTTAGTGTTGGATCAAAGTGAATTTTTGCTTCTTCAAGGGATAAGCCCACAACTGCTGTCTTTACTCCCTCAACCATTAGAAGAGCACTCTCGATAGAATTCGTACAGCTAGTACATGACATACCTTTAATTCTAAGGCGAACTACGGCTATATCTTCAGGGAATTCAAAAACTAGGAAGCCTAGGTCCTCAATGGCTTCTCTAATTGCTTTAAGCTGAATCAAAAACACAAATTGAATTTCAATTGTAAGCCTACACATTTAGCAACCCGAAAATCCGAGCAATATAGCTAATTTGACAAAATGCAGAAAATAAATTCTCTCCTAAAATTACAGATTCCACATTTGAAACTGTAACAGGCCATAGAAATTTAATGCATAAGGTTATAAGTAGTACTTGGCAATGCCTGCACATAAGCTATTCATCTTAACTACTTATACACTGTCAACACCATGAAAAATGCATTCACATATTGCAGCCTAAAGTCGATCTCAACCATCAAATAGCTTGTCTACAAACATTAACTGAACAATTCAAAATTGAACTTACATTGATGAGCTCCGGCACGTATTTAATAACTGCTTGGCCATGTAGTGCAGACACAGTGACACTCTCAATTCCCGTAACCTTCCCTAATGCCGACTCTATAGATGTGACACATGAAGAACACTTGACATTTCCAATTCTAAACATAGTCGTCCTTGCTTTCATCATTTTCCCTGGAGATGTCGGGTACACAGTAATTGAAACACTGTCTGACGGTGGCAGAAGCGGCGCCTTAAGGCGGTAATCTTTACCATTCGTCTCCATTTCCCTATACCTGAAACACACACCAAACCTGCTATCACTTATAAAAATGCAATTCGCCCACAAATTTATGCCGGCGAGTTTTAGACAAAAACACCACCAGGCCACTAAGTAATTTTTGATGCAATTCGTTCGAGAATCAAACCGAGGTAGATGCTGCGAAAATCATTAACAGCTCAAAAGCAGCACTAATTGCTAAATATGAACTGGAATACAAATCTAAATTGACAACCTATTATAAGGCGTTAGGGCCGTCGGATCTTACTAAGTAAATTTCAACCATTGTCCATTAACAATAAGAAAAAAAGAAGACGACGATTAACTCAATTCCGGTGAGATTATCATTCAAATTATACCAACTGATTCTACTAAATCAAAAAAACATACCTGGTTTGTGCCGCCGGGTGAAAAAGATAAACCGGCGAATAAAAAGATAAGGTACTAATCGAAGAGACGCACTTAAGAACCACCGGAATCGCACCAACGGCGAAGCTCGATCGAACCGGAAACTACTAGAACTAAGTTTTCGATGAAATTCGTCTCAAAACTGGAGCTCTCTCTATGACCAAAATTTTGTATCAATTTTTCTCTTAAAACTTTTGAAAAATTGAAACGGCATGTATTTATGCTTGTTTTTGGAAAGAGCCAAACCTCGTACGATTAGATGCTAATCTGACGGTTTAGAATTAAACCATTAAAAATTTGACCTTAAAAGGGGGGATGTCGACAGAATTTGACATTCACCGGACATAAAATTCTAATTTAAATTCTTTAGCGGCAAAATTAATGCATAAATACTTGAGAAGAAAACTATGTATTTGGGCCAGCAAATGAAGGAATAGTTCAAACACTATTAACTTATTAGTATCTCGGAATATTTGTGGTGTTGATATGACGGCAATAGCAACACATATCGTACCAGCAGAACGGGAAGAAAAAGGCTGACATTTTCTGGTTTGTTCCGATACTGACCACTGGATAGTGGTGGACCACTCCTTTTTGTAAAAGTCTCCCACTATATATCTTTTTGACCCGCACCCGTGTATGTGCTTTCTCTATGCCTCGAATCCCACGAGTTTCATAGAAAGATAAGAGAATATAGCAGAGATGGATCGTGGTGTGGACTAGGGAGATAAGATTTGCATCGATTAGCCATGGACCTTCCCGGCTTTACAAATAGGGGTGTTATAGATTTGAGGAGCGGAAGCGTCACTGCTTCAACAAAAGTAAAAAACAATTTTGGAAGTTAAAAGTAAAAACAATTTGGTTCAAGCTAATGGAGGATGATTCCCTCACACTATCTCACATATTGGACGTTAATTTTGTGAATGAAAACTAAACGGTTACGAATTTGAAACTAATATTTTGGAGATATGTTCATCATACAAAGTTCTATGTTCTCGACAAAAATGAGCGCATTCCGAAACGTAACATCACCATCTACTACTTTGAAAATAAGCCGTTAAAAAACAACTGTCTTTTTACCATTGAAATTAAGATCGGTATGTTATACAATTCGGAATGCGCTCATTTTCGGCAGGTATGTAGAGCTTTACAAGAGGAACATATCCCAAAAATTTTAACTTCAAATTCGTTACCATTTGGGTTTTATTCACAAAATAGGGTCCCAAAACGTGAGATAGTGTGAAAATTAAAGTGTGAAGGGATCTTTCCTAACTTTACTTTTGTCAAGAGTTCCAAGTTGGTGGACAAGACTATCATCTCATGTAATGAAGATCAAAGAGAGAGGAGTTCTGATCTATACAACATGGAGTTCTTATTTATACAAAATGAGAAAGAACTACAATGAGATTCAGTCGACATAGTTACCCCACAACATAGAGTATGCCCATATAAAAAAGGACAACAGATATAACTATCACTAATACAATATCACACTCGTGAATGACATAAGTCACAATGTGCTAACACCATCCCCCACCCCACCCATAAGTTAATGGCAGCTGAAATAATGACATTAAGATTGTCCCTGAGATCCAAAAAAACATGTCGAAGTCAAAGCGTTTGTTAGAGTATTGCTCGGTTGAACCCACAAGTATTGCTATCTTAAGCTTGTTGTCGATGTTAGATGATCAAAACTGTATCTTGATTTCTAGACTACTAAGTCAAGTCTCGGACTAGGTTAGAATTATAGTTGAGTATCAGAGATCACCCTTGAAGACTGAAGATCGACGAAGACATTTGGAGAACTTCTGTATCAGGTATGTGAAGACTGGACCATTCTATTTTACTCACTATACCATCATTCTATCTATTGAGACTATGTCATGCGACTTATAGTAGAATTACAAAGATGAAGTTTCGAGTCAAGCTTGTCTTGTGAAAAATCTCGAAATCTGATTTAGAAATTAGATGTTCAAAGATCCTTAACAATATTAGTTAAATGAGTTAATTTGTGGATCAATTGAAAATTGCCCATGCAAATGATCATATCACTTGGGAATGTTTCAAACATCATAAGAGAAAAATATGAACTTACTGATATTTCTGCTCAGGGTAGGTTGGCAAACCAATTTGCAAACCATAGATATATGAGATACAGAAATACGGGAAGGTTGGCGAACCAGTTCGCAAACCGCAAGTTCAGTAGGGAACAATTCATGAACCCTGTTGGAAATCCTTGGTAAACTGAATTTTATTAGTTGGATAAATAGGCTAGCAGTTGGCGAACCCGGTTCACGAACTGTGGTCAACTGAATTCGGTAGTCTAGAAGGATTGGTGAACCTGGTTCACGAACCGTAGCACCCTGACTCGTGAACAAGCCCCACGGTTGGCGAACCGTTGTACCAACTGTCCCTAAAAAGTTTAGCAGATAGGTGCGTGGAGTTAACAGTTATGCTATCAATGATAGTTTAGTAATATTTTCCCTTTAAGAAGTTGGGGGTTTATTTTAGGGAGCAACCTAATTTTCTGCATCTCAGAGTATAATCATTGTTATAATTTTTTTTAACTACAATGATGATAAATTCAACAGTATATAATTCGGTGTCCGTTAAAATTCTATATATATATATATCCAACATGTATAACATTATAAAAATTTACCATATGAATCTATCTTTATAATATCACGGACAAAATACATCAATCAATAGGAATTGGTGTTTGATACACTTCCGAGAGCTAATGTTACTCTTTGGTCATACACTTAAAAATTGGTACATATCTTTAAACATTAACAAGCCTTCTCCCATGGATTCTCAGTCAAGTATTCTACCATGAACGTCCACTGTTCGAGCATCAATAACATTACCACCTGCAGCATGGCCTCGTACCCACCTCCACTAATGAACCTACCGAGACCTATAGTTGTGCAAATCACTGCAAAAAAGGCGAGAGTGCTGCTTTTCTTGGCAATTGTGTAATAGACTTCACCCGTGGTTGTGCCAGACTGAACCCGCGCTACTTTACCCTTTGAATTTGAAGATTAAACAAATCAACAATATTGAATGGAACATATGATACATATGAAAGTCCTCCAAAGTCATGGCCTCTAGTTGGAACTACTAACCGAATTTCTTGCTTTCTAGAACGAATTACAGCAGTTTGAACAACGATTCTTTCAAAGGTGTCAATTTAAGAAAGGGTTTGGGAGTGGTGGATGCATTGAGTCTTAGCATTTCCATAGTGGATTGTAGGATAGATGAATTGTTAGTATTTTTGGGGTATAGATTAGGATGGAAGTATCAGAACGAAGGGAAATGCATTTTAGGAAATAAACGTGTGTTGATCTTGAAGTCACAGCGATTTACAGAATAATACAAAGAAAGATAACAATATTGAAACTAATAGTAAGAAAAATATTTTCATATGATTTTTGTTAAAGGGAGAGCAAAATGCGATCTGAGGAATACAAAAATCGTAATTGACCCACTAACTAGGCCCGACCCTATATTTATTTCTGACTCGATCTAAATTACCCTTACTAGACACCAGTGTAGTCAATCTCGGTAGTCTCGGCCGAGATATCACCGATAATTCCGGTCTCGGCACCACAACGAGACGAAACATCAAAATCGCCGAGACGAGATTCGAACGGTAATCTCGCTTGAATCGGCTGAAATCAGGCCACAACAAGACAGCCGAGAGAGTATTTTTTATCATTTTTTTTCCATATAATAATTAAATAATACATTCGAACCTTCAACTTCAACATCTCTCAGACTCATGTATAGATAATCTCCATCAAAAAATAAACCATGAAACAAATACACAAAATTTGCTAACAAAATCAAATATTTTAATTGAATGGGTCTGAAATCAATCAATCATATAGTCCCACCTTCATTGATTTTTTCCCAACAGTACTAAACTAAACTTATTTTGGCTTCAAGATCTCATCTTGGTTGTGTTGCAAGTTATCGATCTTCCTCTTTGCTCCTCGGTCTTCAGCAACAGAAAAAAGAGAAGTAAAAAGAAGAAGAAATAAAACAGAAAGATAGAGCGGAGATGATAAAGATACGTACTCCCTTTTTATATTCTTTATTGCTTTCTTTGTACACATCTTACCATGGTAGTATCATACCTTATATTTCTGAAATTTATTTACAGCTGTTTTTCATGTATTGAGTTTTTGAAACACGTGGAACATTGGCAGTAGTTAGGACTTTGGACATAGACCATGGTGTCCGTCTAACCCTCGTTACGTTTCCTTCCACGCACCGAGTCAACAAAATGCATAAATGATTAAACATTTCAACTTGTTATACCCTTTATGTATGATAAAAAGCACTAACCGAACTGAGATATTATGTTTGAACTTCATACGGCGGATCTTATGTATTGAATGAACTTGTTTTATTTTTCTAAAATTGATGTTTTTTTTATCTTAAGTCGATGTGTGAAACAAATGCTTATTATAAAAATTATAGATATAAAATTTAGAACTGATATTGAACAGATATTTAAAACCGAAATCTCCCCGATACAATGTTGTACCAGTGTACCGGCCCCTGGACGAGACAAACCGGTATCCGATATTAACTACATTGCTAGACACACGTTTCTCACACATTATCAAAAAAGCTAAAGCTCTGTAGTCTTCTTTGGTGCGTCTTCTTCCGTAATGAAGTGATGAACCCTAGAAAATCTAACTCAATTTTTTTTGAATCTCCACTTTCATAGTATCCAAACAAGATAATTACAAGAAGGGAATGTATTTTATGTTATTTTACATATAACCCACAAATTCTGATTAAGGACCAACTTTGCACCGTATCTTATTGTTGAAGAAGCTTAACAATCATATGTTAATGGAATTGTGGTTTTGAAATCGGGACACTCATAATTAAGTTCAGAGAAGCTTGAACAAATAATAATGCTAAACACCAATATTTCCATATGATTAAGAATTACTTTATAATTTATCAACAGGTATGCTAAAATCATAATTCTCAATCCTATATCAATTTCCACATTTCAATTATCATGTCTACAAACCTTAAAAAATTAAATATAATGGGAAGAACTCGAAAGTCCTTATGGCTTTTACTCGGATATTATCATATTATAACTTGTTTCAAAGTAAGCCCATTGTTTCAAAGTAAGCCCCATGTCGTAATAAATTCCAAAAATGTTCTTCACACTGGCATAAAACAATCGACGTACACCGTAATTGATTCATAAATTAGGTTTCTTTTTTTTTCTTGTCACGAGAGAAGAAGACAGTAAGAAAAATGACATTTCTGCGGTATGTTTTCAACATGTGTGAGGGGTATGTGCGATTAGTAAGGATATTTGATGCCAAGGTAAAAAAATACTTTGAGTTGACTCTAGTTAGTGAGTCAAATACGATTTTTGAACATCTCGGGTCGCATTTTGCTCTCCCTTTAACAAAAATCTGTCATATTTGCGTGTTTTATGTTAGTTGTAAACTTGAAGGAGATCATATAACGTATATATAGTATCACGAACCTACTATTGAATGGGATATTAGGATACGTTCACTTCATTTCTCTATTTTATTGTTGGCATGGATTATATCAAGAAGACATATAAGAAGATATAACGTTCATCTCTTAGATCATTCAGTTTCACCGCGTACACCAATTTTAAATTCGATTGCTAAAATTGAGGATACAAATAATGTATCAGAGACATCAAATGAAGAGAGGATACAAATAATTCTAACCCATCATACATAATTTTCACCATAGAATGTGTATACAATGTATAGATTGAAAACTTTTCTCTAGAGGATACAAATAATTCTCACCCATCATACATAATTTTCACCATAGAATGGGTATACAATGTATAGACTGAAAACTTTTCTCTATTCAATAACATTTGTAGATATATAGATGAAAATAATCATCATATAAAGACAATGTTTTAGTCTCGAACCATGATACTGTTTCCTTTTAAGATCCCAAAAGAATATGTAGGTCCCACAATAATCATCCCTATATAAAGGAATAGGGGGATCCAATTGGTGTACATTTCTTGGTGAAAAAGAGGGGTACCAAGTACACCACCAAATTTTAATTTGGAAACCTGATGGACAAACTTGTCACAATCCACTAGTGGAGAAAAGGCTAACTGAGACACAATAAAACAGGTTTGCAATAGTATGTGTAACTTGTGCCAAGTAGTTTTAAATACACCGTATGCATTATTGTTTGGGCAATTTCCAAAAGATCAACTTGAAACAAAAACAGTTTTTGAACGATATATCGTTCTAATTAAGATTGCTAAGGATCTATGAACATCCATTGCTTGAATCATATTTCGAGAGTTTAACCAAGACAAGCTTTAACTCTAAATTTCTTCTTTGTAATATTAAATCTACTAAAATTATACGACATAGTCTCATAAGATAGAATGGTATATGCCATGAGTAAATAGGATGAACCAGTCTTCACATACCTCTTTATTGATGAAGCTCTCGAAAATGTCTTCGTTTGTTCTTCAGTCTTCAATATTCGAGGGTTATTTATTGATGTATGATACTCAACTACCATACTCTAATCCTAGTCTGATACTTAACTTTAGTAGACTAAAAATCAAGATATAGTTTTGTACATATAACATTGACGACAAGCTTGAGATAAAAAAACTTGCAAGTTCGACCGAACGATACTCTAACGATCTCCAACTTTGTCAATTTTAGTGACAAAACTATCAATACGTATGGTTCAATAAAATGAATTCAATTTCCATAATGCTTGATTTCTTGAATATTCAATAAATGCTTGAATTGTTTGTACTTTAAATTCTTCCATGGTTTTGCATATGATCGTTTGGGCACATTTATTGTTGAAGATCCATAGTGAATAACAACTTATGAGAATACTCGTTTAGAGATCTTCTAGAATAATAAGTCAATCTAGTCAATGGTTGTTACATTAGTGCGCAGTATTTTTACCTACCTCAAAGTCCAATTGTACCAAAACTTTGAAGCAGTACTACAGTGATATGTCCTCCCAGTTAGTCCTTACTTGTCTCTTTTGCATAATAGGTAAAACCTACAGCTTGTAATCCCCCCTGCTTACATAATGCTTTGTGAAGTCATATGTTAAAGTAGAATACTACTAAATAGTTCTCCCCCTTTTTGTCAACAAAATTGGCAAAGGTGAAAAAAAAAGATCCTAATGAACCGCACAAAAAAGTTATCGCGACTAAAGATAACATACGAACTTTTTTAGACGATTCCACTAAGTTTATCAACTTAGCATCTTCATCAAGGAAAGAGCCCATCGAAATAAGCAGCATCAACAACCATTAAAACATTTAATTTCCCTTGTGCCACTTGTTGAAACCATTTTCCTACCGATTATGTGATCAAAATCAAGATCCGGCAGCAAATTCTCCACTGTAGCATCTTTCACTCTTCCGTAATAGCGTAATGAATGACATTTAGCACAAACTATCATCTTTGAACCAAATTTAGTAGCTCTTGGGAGTCCTAATTTTTCTTGTTCAGACTCATTTAACTTGAACAAGATTGCCCCTTTTGATACAAAATCTGAGATCTCGCTTTCATCAAATATGGGTTGTCTATCCAACTTTATTTTATAATCTGGCTTCTTGTATGAGGGTTTCATAAAGTAACCTGGTAATTTTGGCGTCTAACCCTTGCATATGAACACCACAACCAGGACAATTTACATGATTTTAAGATGTTTCCTCATCGAAATTTCCTTCTCTTATGAATTTTAAACATGTTTGTGATTCAGAAGAGAAATATCTTAATAGATTTGAAGGAAACTGGAGTGGGAACTGGTTATGAGGGGTTGAATTGAAATTGAAAATTAAGTGAGAGTATTGAAAGTTGCTTACCTGTGAAGAAGAAGAAGAAGCTTTGAAGGAGAGATCAAACCCATGTTTGAATTTGAAAGGCGAGAGCTTTCGAGCTATGGGTTTTGATTTTTATATATCATTGGCGATGAATGGGTTTATGAGGTTTGGGTTTAACTAGTTTCCTGAATAAATTTTTGTGATGGTGAATTGAAATTTTAGAGGAGGGGAGAAATTTGGACCGAGCCTATTTGGAATCACGGGGTAATGTGTGAAAAATAGTCGTGCCTGTGATTTTTGTCATGCATTTTTCAATTTCAAACATTGGTGGGCACTTGCAATCTTCGATTACAAAATAAAAACACAAGCAAACAAAATCATTTAATTCCAAGGTACAATGACTTAGTTTTATCTTTTGATGATTGTTGCATCCTTTTTGTGATTTTCGGCACTTGTATAATCTAGTGCAAAGTATTCTCACAAACTGATTTCCACATTCTAATATCTCTAGCTCTTGGTTGCATATAGTTGTAGGTGCCATTGCAGCTAGGGATGCACATGGTTCGGTTTTCATCGGTTATTGGCAAAACCAAAACCAAAACCAAAGTACTCGGTTTTCCAATATTGAAAACCAATGAAACCATATAGCCTACTCGGTTTCTCTCGGTTCGGTTTCTACTCGGTTTGGTTAAAAACCAGACGGTTTTTGGTTAACCGAATGATTTATAAACAATCTTTTACTTTGGTCAGTTTCTCATATCCGACGGGTTAAATTTTCAATGAAAAGTGTCAGCAAGACAGAATTCAACCTACTACAAACATAGTTTTCAAAGCACGAGATTTAATACTAATACAAAGTAGATATCATCTTTTCAGACATAGATAAAACTAAAGCAAAAAGTCTAACAGATTCGGCAAAGATCATCGTTGTTCTTGCGAGTTGCAATCATCCAAAATCTGCATATAAAAAAAGAAAAGGTTTCAATCAGCTACATGCACCCATTCATGCATAGGCACTAACAATAGTTCACTAGCATAACCATCAGTAAGTGACACATCAAATAAAATGACTGCAAGTTTCCCAAATACTTAAAATAATTTAAAATGATGACAGATCAGCAATTCTTTGAATCCAGATCTGCAAGAACTTACATTACAGCTCATGAAACAGAACAGAAGCCTAATATGAGAAGTAGTTCGCTAAAAGCTAAAGATGCCACTCTGACCTTAGATCTATACATACACACTCATTCCACCTAATGTTATCACATTAAGAACCCATCATAAAAACAGTTCTTAGCCATGACACAACCACTCGACCATTGTTCCCAATCCACACCCTAAACTGAGATTTCTTCATATTCATGTATTCCTGCCAATTCCAATTCAATTGCAACACTCTCAGCATCATCGTCTTCTTAGCTTCATTCTTTGTAGTTCAGCAATCTTTCAATCTCCCTTCTACATCTTTAATTACAGCTGAACATCATCAACATCATTCCTGTCTATATACCATCAACACCATAACCATTAGGAGCAAAATTTCCACATTACTCTAGCTCCCAATTCAGAAAGATCCTAAATTCCCCTAACAATGACTAACATCACAATTATAAATATCATATTCCACATTACTAGTATCATCTCATCTCAGTAGAAACTAACCCAATCAAGTTCATTTTACATATTGAAAAGAAAATTCAACAAAACTTAGTAATTCTTATGTAATTCGCAAACACGATTCTACCTTAGATGGGGTCGGATGAGAAGTGGATGATAATCCTAGCAACTCTCTAGCAAAAATCAAGTGGATCTTCAATTTATTTGTAAAATGAAACATGCAATTAAATAAGTATTGAAAATTATCCCCAAACATGCAATTTAGTATATCAATTGAAACAATTCCGAATCAACATGATTAACCCTAATTCCCAAGTAAAAAAACCAATTTTTTTTTATTTCATAAAACACTAGTTTCAATTTTGCATCAATCTAACACATAACATCATAATAAAATAAGAAAAAAGAGATAACATGATACAACATACCTATTCTGTGATTTATTTTACTGGTGTGGTGGTGATGGTTCAAGCATTCAACTGGTGATGGGTTAAATCGATAGAGAAGAAGAAGAAAAGAAGAAGAAGAAGAAGAAGAAGAAGAAGAAGAAGAAGAAGAAGAAGAAGAAGGAGAAGGAGAAAAAGAAAAAGAAAAAACCCGAAGAAGATTAAGGTGATGTGTTGCTATTAGTAGTAGTACTGGTGTTCTTGACTGCTAATGGAGATTATGGAGTGATGGAGAAAACAGAGATTATGGAGTGATGGAGAAAACACAAAGAAAGAACGAGAAGAACTGAGAGTGCAAAGTGAATAGAAAGTGGACGCCTCTTATGCTTAGGGTTAAAAAAGTTTCAATCAACGGATGTTACTCATTCCCCTTCACTTTAATCCACGTCCATTGGTAATCGGTTAAAACCGATGGTTATCGGTTTGGTTTTGAACACCAACCGAAACTGAAACCAGTTTTGTCGGTTTTCTGGAACTAACAACTACAACTAAACCATTGTGTTATGGTTTCGGTTCGGTTCGGTTTTATTTGGTCGGTTCTCGGTTTAGGTTCGGTTTTGTGAAGCCCTAATTGCAGCTGAATCACACCTGTCATTCTTCAGGGTTAAATTTTCAGTAGGATCAGAACAAGATTTTTGGCCTATTACTAACACTAGCACCAGTAGCTATTGCAAAATACAGTTTTCTAAAGAGTTTCTTGCTCCTTTATCAATTCTATAGTATGTAAACAAAGCATACAATTTTGGTTTGCCAGCGTCTTCATCAAATCCTAATGGACCTCATTCAATTGCCCCAAACTTGGAGAAAACTTTAGTTTTTCAGCTGTAAATTCATATCGAAAACTGACATCACCTACAAGGATAAGATTTTCCTCTATGCATAATTTTTCTTTACATTCATTTGTTATTTAGTAATATAGTATGGTTAAGAATTACTTGTTTGTTTTGATAGAGGCCACACAGTAATTTTTAATACAAACTTTGATGAGTATATTCTATAGGGTTAGTGTATCTTCTGGCTCTGTATCTTCTTCATATTCTTCTTTTCTTTTGTTGGCCATTCATTCTAGGAAACTGGAAAGATATTGACAATTATCCTTTCACCTCCAAATGGTTTGACGTGAGCATTTTCAAAGTTCTGTTATGTTCTGAAAAAGGAAGAAGAGCCAAATTAGAATCATAATATGAAATAAAACATACCATATTT
Source organism: Papaver atlanticum (assembly GCA_023531105.1). Lineage (NCBI taxonomy): Eukaryota > Viridiplantae > Streptophyta > Magnoliopsida > Ranunculales > Papaveraceae > Papaver > Papaver atlanticum. Next base: position 934,376 of record JAJJMB010017069.1, read on the forward strand.
CAGTAAGCAATAGCTTCCAAGAGGGTGATACTTCACTCCAAGTTATCGTAAAATTTACCAGCAATCACTTTCTCGGATAATGATAAAAAAATATTTCAGTCCTTCCTGTAAACCCCAAAGCTGTCCCGAAAGCTGAACGTACCTGAAGTTCTATGTCAAAAAGCAACTATAATTTGAGTTATATTGGTTTGAAGTGTTAATAATAAGAATAAATAGGAATATAAGTGTTAAACATACCCTTCTTAATAACTTCATCCTGAAATGTCCAGGAGTTTTGCCAAATATATCTCTGTAAGTTTGCACAACCCTAGTCAAGCCAGTGATAGTGAGCTGAGTTCCATGTTGGTTTCAAGTCATATAAGGAACACAAGGATTGATGGAGAGGCTGTAAAGATCTTTGAGAAACTTAAGGCTTCTTCCAGATGCAACTCCAGCAACACCATTGATTTTTATACCATGACCAACATTGTTCTCAGGGATGTTATTCTGAATATTGGGATTGTTGTTGGCGCCATTAATATTTTTGTGTTGGTCAGGGGGATTCTACATATTGTTGTGAGAAACATTGATTTTAATACCATGAGCAGCGATGTTGTTCTGAATAATGTGAGCACCAGTAACATTATTGTTTTTGTCGAAAGGATTTTCCATGATGATATCTTCATCATAACGCTCTTCTTCATCATCATGAGCAAATTTAGGAATGTGGTGGTTAAGAGGATTCTCACCAGCAACATTGTTGTTTTAGTCATTCATATTGTATTAATACATTTATAATGTGCATTAATATTAACTTAACTGTAAAAATGTGTCTCATATGTTAATACACAATGACTTGGTATGTTGTAGTTAGGTTTTCGACCATATGAGAACAAACGGTTTTACTCCTACAAACAGTAAATACACAAATGAAACATGCTTGTGAAATCTCATATCAAAATCAAGATTAAGTTGAACGAGAAAAAGTTGTTAAAATCAATATCAAATCGGCCCTAATAAAATCGAAACTAAAATAAATCTAAACAAATTGAAACGCATTATCTTCGCCTAACTTTTGATCGTATCTTCCACATCGATTGTTCCTGAAGATGTGATTGTATCTTCCACATCGATTGTTCTTGAAGATGAGAAGCATTCTTCATCAAAATCAATTTTGAACCTAAATTTTTATATTTTTTTACTTTTACTTCATTATTAGATTGATGTGTTCGATTTTCTTATAGTATCATGACACATGATTTTTGTACGATTTTTTTTTTAAAATATTTAGTCTTTTGTTGTTGTTGTTGTTGTTGTTATAGAATGGAGCCACTATGAAGAAGTTCCGGTAGTTGACCGTTGTATGATGAGAGAAAAGAGAAAAACCAAGAGAAAAAAGAGCAACAAATGGGCGTGTGAAGTTATTTGTTATACCGTTTAAGAGGCAGTACTTTGGTAATCTTTCATTTCGAGATTTTTTCTTCAAGAATTTGGGAGGGTTTATTGTAGACGACAACCTGATTTTATGTAACTTAGAAAATAATCTATGACGAAATATAACTCTTTCCACACCGATTTTTGAAATCTCCTTATTTTTTAGTTACAATGATGATAAAATATATAGTATCCATTAAAATTTTGTGTACAAAGAGTATCCTGGTATAATCTTCCCTTGATATTTCATTATATGATTTATGTATATATGTACACTCAGTTTAACAGATCCTGTAGAATAGGGTTGATTAGTTAAATATATGTCATATGTAGTCTAGCAATTACCTATAGAATAGGACTCAATAACTTCATCATTTATCATCCAACATATTTAGCACTACAAACACGCTAGCGATATACAAATATTTATAAGATATGATATGATGATTATACAAAGTCTTTTTCATTTAGACTATAATAATCATCAATTAGGCATAGAAGATCAAAATAAATTGATGTGAATGTGCATATATGGATCAATAATTGCCTGATTGTATCCCGACAATGTACCTCCTCCATCACATGAAATATTAGTACAAGAAAGCGTAGAAGCAGGGATTTGATTCAAACACCAGCAGATAGATACTGATGAAGTAGAAGAGCTGGCCTTGGCCTATTTGGAATCCCGAGATCCAACATTGGTTAAGTTGCAGAAATAGAATTTTAATCCAGGAGAAGTCTGTTAGTTTGGTAGCTTTTATTCCGCGTTTTAGAGTTTGCGAGTTTATTTCTTTTAGGTTTATCCTTATCTTTTATTTGGTTACAAGTTTTAGGGTTCTATTTAAGATTATGAACTTATGTTTAGTCGACAGTTTTTGATGAATAAGAAGAAAATATTTAAAACTCAGAGAGTTTTTGTGTTCAGTTTCTGTTTTAATCTATAAGTCTGCATCAGTTTTGGCGCTAGAAACTAATCGCGTCCATGGTTCGAGGACGAGGAGGTTGTCGAATGGCTACTCGTGCCAACCCCAACGAGGAGGAGATGATGGAGTCTGTAAAGATTATGGAACTTGAACGATAGGTTGAAGTGCTCACCCATCAGTTGGCTGTTATGCAGGAACAACACGAGCAACGTCACCATCTGAATCGCCGAGAGGCAGAGGAAGATGATGAGTAAGACATATATACTGTATTTGCTGGTAGCGACATGGATCATCAACATTCTGCATATCAATCACGTGATTCTAGGAATTATGAATCTGGATTGAAGGTTGATATCCTTGACTTTAATGGTAGATCGCAACCAGATGAATTGATTGATTGGCTTTGTGCTGTGGAAGAGGTTCTGGAGTTTAAAAGGGTTCCAGAAGATCGAAGGGTCTCATTAGTAGCAACGAGGTTCCGTGGAACGGCTGCGTCGTGGTGGCAGCAATTGAAATATCACCGCCAAAAACAAGGTAAAACAAAGATTGATTCATGGGAAAAGCTTAAGAAACATTTTTGTTCTGCTTTTCTTCCTTTTAATTATTCGAGAAAGTTGGCTCAACGAACTCAGCGATTGAGTCAAGTTGGGAGGTCTATTGATGACTACACTAAAGAGTTTTATCAGCTAGCATCCAGATCGGCTCGAAAGCAAAGTGATGAAGAAATGGTTACTAGATATATTTGTGGCCTTAGTCAGTACTATCAAGACACTTTCCATTGGTTTGACCATTGGAATGTGTCAGAAGCACATCAACGTGCTATTAGTCTTGAAAGACAGTCAGCTCGTCGAGGTGGACGAAATATAGTGACATAGAATAGAGGCTCATTTCGGCCAAACTCAGATCCTACTATCGGTTTTACTAGTCAGCAACCAGTGAGTAATCCTCCAAAAGCTAAGGGCGAGATGAAGTGTTACAGATGTGGTGACCCTGGCCATTTTGCGACTAATTGCAAGAGAGTTATTCATCCTGAACAGGTACGTCCTGGAGGAAAAAGTTTGTTTATTGAGGACATGCCTAATCGAGATGAGCACGTCCGAGAGATTACTAGACAACCTATGTTTGGCAAGGACGAATATGACACAGAAGAACTCTCGGGTGATGTTGGACAACTATTGTTCCTTGGAAGGACTGATGATGACGCCAAACATTTCAACGGTCGGAGGCTACTAGTGGTACATATGGTTTTTGTTACCCCTAGAGAAGAAGACAATGATTTCTGGCTTCGCAACAACATATTTCACTCAACCTGCACTATTGGAGGTAAAATTTGTCACTTTGTTATTGAGGTAAAATTTGTTCACGCACAACGTGTTCGCTTGGAATGATTTGTCCCCGGTGTTCATGCAAGATTAGCTTGCCTTAAATGGCTTGGCTTGCTAGTTCTACTGGAGACGGTTGTTTCTTGATGGACAATACGTGTTGGCGTATGAGTGGTGTTTGGTTCTTGTGTGCTGGTTGGCTCTCCGCTCCG
>JAJJMB010017069.1:938255-979530 GCA_023531105.1 Papaver atlanticum
GCTACACTGATGTATTCAACGAGTATATAGCCTTGGCCGACAGGCCCGGGTAATCTTCGAAAATTTCATCGTGATGGGGATAGATCATTGCACGCTCAGCGTGTCCGCCTGGAACGATTTGTTCCTGGTGCTCGTGCTTCCTTGCCTTAACTGGATTGTGTTGCTAGTGTTACCAGAAATAATTGTTGTTTAGGGACAATACGTGTTGGCGTATGAGTGGTATTGGAGACTTTAGTGCTTGTTGGCTCTCTGCCCTGGGCGGCGAACGACAAGCCAGAGTCTCTCAGACGCGAGGGAATTGACTAACACTTTCCCTAACAAGTATGCGAACAGGTCGATCCCCTAACAAGTATGCGAACAGGTCGATCCCCCTAACAAGTATGCGAACAGGTCGATCCCCCTAAAAAGTATGCGAACAGGTCGATCCCCTAATAAGCAGCAATATCTTTCAATGGAGCAGGCGTTGGACAGACATACATGGAGGGCGGCGATACGCATGGAAGAGGTAGGTCTCAGGTACGAAAACTAACAAACCCCTTTTTTGTATTTTTCGTCAATTTCGTTGCTACTCAATCAACGAACACGTAAAGGCAACCATGCAGATTGTGAAGGGGGAAAAAAAAACTCCGTAGCATCTGCAACAGGGACATGGTGTAAGCATATCCGCATTAATGGTCGAGAATTCGTAATCCCATAAAACGGTGATTACTTACAACCTGGTCCATAAACAATCGCGGCGCGGGTAGCGTCAAGTATTTTGCTTGCCCTAGTGCAAGTTGTGCAAGGCTTGACAAGCCGGCGTAAAAACTATGTTATATTTTTAGGAGATATTCTCTAGTCGACCCGGTACTTGTTACTGGAAAAGACTTTGGATTTGGTGGTAGCTGTGAGAATGTAATCTCTGAACAAGCCGTGAACAAACTCCGGTTAAGTACCAAGGAACAGACTAAGCCATATAAGCTTTCTTGGCTTAAACGGGGAAATGAGGTAAGTGTTTCTTAGCGGTGCTTGGTTCAGTTTTCAATCGGTCCTACTTATCACGACAAAGCTTGGTGTGATGTAGTACCAGTGGATGCATGTCATCTTTTATTTGGAAGGCCATGGCAGTTTGATCGAAAGGTTTCTCACGACGGGAAGAAGAACACTTACTCATTTGTATTTGATGCTAAACGTATCATTTTACTACCCAATAAGGACGCGACTTTCAATCGCGTGCCAGCGATCCTAACAATGAATTTTTTTGAAGAAGAGATGAAGGATTTAGATGTCGTGCATCTCTTAATGGGAATGGACAGCGGCAACGATTTTGATGCTCCGAATGCAGTTAAACCATTATTAACTGAATTTATTGATGTGTTCCAACAATCTGCCTGAAGGACTACCTCCAATACGTGATATCCAACACCAGATTGATCTGGTTCCTGGTTCTTCCTTACCAAACCGACCTCATTACCGTATGAGTCCGAAGGAACATGAGAGTTGCAACGGAAAGTGACTGAACTATTAGCGAAGGGTTTCATTCGAGAAAGCTTAAGTCCTTGTGCTGTACCGACATTACTTACTCCAAAAAAGGATGGCAGTTGGCGAATGTGTGTAGATAGTCGGGCAATCAATAAGATAACAATCAAGTATCGCTGGATGATTTGTTGGATCAGTTGCATGGAGCTGCAACCTTTAGCAAGCTGGATCTGAGGAGTGGCTACCGTCAGATACGCATCAAGCTTGGGGATGAATGGAAAACGAAATTCAAGACGTGAGAAGGATTATACGAATGGTTGGTAATGCCTTTCGGCTTGTCAAATGCTCCTAGCACATTTATGAGAGTAATGAATCGGGTAAAGCCATTCATTAGAATGTGTGTGGTTTTCTATTTTGATGATATACTTGTGTATAGTTCTGATTTTGATACTCACCTAACTCACTTGAGGGAGGTACTTACGGCGTTATGTAGCGAAAAGTTGTTTGCAACAACCAAAAAATGCTCTTTTTATACAGACAAGGTTCTTTTTCTTGGTTATGTGATTACCAGGGAGGGGATCAGGGTTGACGAGAGTAAGATTGATGCACTAAGAAGTTGGCCCAGTCCTTCCACCTTAACTGAAGCTCGAAGTTTTCATGGTTTTGCATCTTTTTATAGACGTTTTGAAAAAAGATTTCAGTACCATAGTGGCGCCTATCACAGATTGTTTGAAAGGTGGTCATTTTCAAATGGACTGAAGATGCAGAAAGAAGCTTCAATGATATAAAGCACAAGCTCATAACAACTACAATATTGTCATTACCAGACTTCAAAACACCTTTTGAAGTTCACACCGATGCTTCCAAGGTGGGGATATGAGCTGTCCTTAGCCAACAAGGGAGGCCCGTGGCATATTACAGTGAGAAGTTGGATTGTGCAAAGTTACGATACAGCAATTATGATCTTGAGTTCTATACGGTGGTCCAGACTCTTAAACACTGGAGTCATTACCTCATCCAAAGTGAGTTTGCTCTTTACACTGACCATGATGCGTTGAAATACATTGGCCAACAACATTCCATCCGACCAAGACATTCTCGATGGTCTAATTATTTTGAAGAGTTCACTTTTGTACTAAAGCATAAGTCAGGGGCCCAGAATCGAGTCGCCGATGCATTAAGTCGTCGTAGATCGCTTCTTACCACACTCCGTCCTCATGTACTTGGTTTTGAGACCTTAAATGACTCGCTAGCTGATGATCCATATTTTCCCCTAATTATTGCGTCGGTGCAGAACAAGGAGCGTACAGATTTTATCATCCATGTTAGGTTCTTATTTAAAGGAAATCGATTGTGCATCCCAGATGGCAGTCTGCGATACAAGATCATTAAGGAATTGCATAGCGAATGACATTTTGGTCGTGATAAGACATTACTTCTTGTCTCAAACTCTTATTTTTGGCCAGGTTTAACTAAAGAAGTTGATAGGTTTGTCCGTCGTTGCCATATTTGTCAGGTTTCCAAGGGGGTTGCAACCAATGCAGGATTGTATATGCCATTACCAGTCCCCAAAACACCATGGACTTATATTAGTATGGACTTTGTCCTTGGTTTCCCTAGAACTCAGCGGGGAATGGATTCAATCTTTGTCGTGGTTGATAGGTTCTCGAAGATGGCACACTTCATTGCCTGCAAAAGGACTACAGATGCGGTAAGTGTTGCTCAACTATTCTTTAGAGATGTATATCGGTTGCCATCCTCAATTGTTTCTGACAGGGATACTCGGTTCCTAAGCCATTTTTGGCGAAGTTTATGGAGGCTGTTGAGAACTAGTATGGACTTTAGTACTGCGTACCATCCCCAGACAGATGGGCAGACAGAAGTTGTGAATTGTTCACTAGGGAATCTTTTGCGAAGTCTGGTTGGATCCCACGCAAAGTCCTGGGATCAACAATTATTTCCAGCTGAATTTTCTTTCAACAAGTCAGTTAATCGCAGTACTGGATTTAGCCCTTTTTATATCGTGTGTGGACATAATACTAGGGCAGCGTTGGAATTGGTTCCTATCCCAGACCTGAAGAAGTTCCCAGCAAAGGATGCCGATATTTGCACTAAACTTTAGGAGATTCATGCTACTGTGTATACAACGCTTGTTGGGACTAATGCGAAGTATAAAACAGCAGTGGATCGAACTCGTTACTTAGTTGAGTTTAATGTTGATGATTATGTTTGGGATGTTTTAACGAATGATCGCTTCTCTTCTGGTGAATACAACAAGCTAGGCCCTCGCAAGATTGGACCCTTAGAAGTGCTGGAAAAGATTAATCCTAATGCATATCGTCTTCGACTACCAAGTCATTTGAAGACTGTAGATGTGTTCAATGTCAAACACCTCATTCCTTACTATGGTGATAATTCAGAAGAGGTGCAGCAAAATTCAAAGACGAATTTTCTTTGCGCTGGGGAGAATGATGAAGTAGAAGAGCTGGCCTTGGCCTATTTGGAAGCCCGAGATCCGACATTGGTTAAGTTGCGGAAATAGAATTTTATTCCAAGAGAAATCTGTTAGTTTGGTAGCTTTTATTTTGTGTTTTAGAGTTTGCGAGTTTATCTTCTTTTAGGTTTATCCTTATCTTTTCTTTGCTTACAAGTTTTATGGTTCTATTTAAGATTATGAACTTATGTTTAGTCGACAGTTTTTGATGAATAAGAAGAAAAGATTTAAAACTCTGAGAGTTTTTGTGTTCAGTTTCTGTTTTAATCTATAAGTCTGCATCAGATACCTAGTGTTTATTCAAGTAAACTTCATAAAGAATCCATAGATACGGGAACAAGAGGAGAATTCCAGTATAGATTGAATGCACAAGACTTAGGTGACAGAAGAAACGTTATACCTTACAATAACATGATTTTTCAGGCTTTGGGTTTGTTGGAGAAATAAATGTTCTTCACGGTTCAACAACTGATCAGGTATCACAACTCATAAGGATTCTATGCGGTAATCTAACGCCTTCTCACGATCTTCAAATGAATCACTGGTTAGCTTCCATGAGAAGAAGTAAACAAGTGTATAGACCTGTGATAAATATTGATCGATACAAGTTAAATCTTACGTGTAATGCTTACATTAGATTTTAAAGCAACAAGAGGAGGAGGATGTCCTTAACATTTCTCAATTCTTCTTCAACTAGATAGTAACCGGGTTATATATCTTTTGTATGCTGGTGTATTTTTTTATTTTTTTTGTAACAATTATTGAATGTAAAGTATGCATATCATATCAATTTTTTTTGGATGACACTTCAAGTAGAATAACACTTCATACTGAAATGTAAGAGAACAATAAATAATTTAGTTCAAAAAGTATTTTCCCAAAATTCCACATGATACGAAGAAATCTAAGTGAAATATTTTAACTCGTTGCTCAATAAAACATAGAATAATTTCAATTGCAATTAATTTCTGAATTAATTTTAAGTCCTCATTCCTCAACACCATTGTTTACCCTTATTTTCTGATCATCGACATTTTGGTTGCTGGATTTCAGTTCTTTCAGGATCTTTTTTTATTTAACAGAATCGATTTTTCCATCTTGAAACTGTATATTATAAGTAATATAGTTTGTTAATCAAATTACCTTCAAGAAGTTGGGAGGATTTATTTTAGGCGGCAACCTGATTAGATGTACCTTAGAGATAATCTATGATGGAAATATAACTTTCTGAACATCGATTGTTGGAAAAAAAAATTATTAATTACAATGATGATAATACTTAGCAGTACGATTTAGCATCCGTTAAAATTCTATATATAATTACCAGTCGAGTTGACTAGATAATTAATTACTAAAAAGGAAAACTTTCTTAGTCTAACAATTTCCTATAGACTATGACTCAATAGTTTAGTCATTTATCATCTGACATGTTTAGCAACAACAACATGCCAGCGATATACAAACCTTTTGCAAAAGTTGATTCTTAATGGTGATATTTTTTTACTAATGTTTTCCATGTAAATATATCGTTATAATATCACGAACAAAATACATTAATATAATTGGAATTGTTGTACGATACACTTTCGAGGAATAAAATTGCCTTTTGGTTATTCAGTTAAAAGTTAGTGCATATTTTTGAGATATATAAACTTGAGGCTGTTTTTGAGATAAATGAGCTAAATGGTAGATTTACCTCCATAAGCTGGACATCTACCATTTAGATATGAATATATAAGCTATCTATATGGGGTTTGTTGCCCCCATGTTGTCACACCACTCTTTTTTATCATATCGACTCGTTTTCTAACAATAAAAATCCGTTTACATTCGCAACACCTCCAGGAAAAATAATTCTCCAAATTTCTAAATACGACATGTAAAACACATACACTCCAGAATCCAACCTAACAAAACCACAACAGCCAAAACGTGAAAGGTATAGCCTAACTTACTAGCCTAGTAGTTATCTCATAAACCACGATAAACATGGAACCTTAATAAATTACACCCAATATCACTTATACAGTTATAGTATGAGCATTGCACCTAAATATGATATGGAGAAGAAGATAAGGAGTTTATTAGCAAATATTTGCAAACTAGAAGCGAGAAGCAAAAAAAAAAATTATGTGAAAAACTCCAATTTAAATAGGTTGTCTTTTATAAACATTTAATAACTTCCATGACACACAATCAGAGTAAGCAAAACCATAAAGACAATTGGACAAACCTTTTATGTTTACTATCCTTGTTGTGAAAATTGAAGGCGCCATCTAATCATGTTGCTCCAAAACTATGATAAACTTGCAATAACGTTATAACATTATCATGCAATACGAGAAATCCAACTTAATAGCATGACAGGCGTATAATTTAATTACAAGAATTAAATCCATACACACTTAATCGTGATTTCCCTTCTTTCTTTTTTTGTATTATTTTATTTTATGTTTGTTATTTATTTTATTATTTTTGGATCTAAAAGGAGGGAAATAACTCTTAAAGTTAGAAGCAAAAGCTCATTTCCATTTATTCTGCTCAATATTGCTAGTTTTAATCTTGTTTAAATATAAGATTCACTGTCGTCATCTTGTAGAGAATGAAATGGCAATCCTAACAAGCCAATAATCACTCGATTCTGACACATATTGAATAAATTATGAGCAAAACAATGAAATCAACTTGAATTTGATTTCTATTAATGTTGGTTGTTGGACCTACTCCGGGTCTGCGCCTGAAGAAAGTGAAGGAGACTTGTTTTAGATGAGTATTTTCCCTAATTTGGGTTTTCTAGTGAATTTTCAACACACAACTTGTACAACGGCACTTCAATGATTCAAGTTGTATATATTAAGAGACTCTTAAAGAGCAATTCAATTATATATTACATTCATAATGGAGGTAAGAGGAGAAACTCGGAGCCACAAGATTAGTATTTTCCCAATAAGGGAAACCTTGGTATTTCGTAAAGTAATTTTTCTTCTTTGCATATTTTTCATGGTTTTTAGGAAACTTATAAGTAGCTAAAGTTTGCATTTGATTAAATATGAATTCAATGTTCTATACATGAGATTTTACTAGTAATATGAATTTATTATGAGTTTTCCACATATTATCGATTTTTTTATTAGTTTTGATGTCAATGAATATTGCTAGATTATTTAAGTGGTAAAAGAAGTTAGTCTATTGGTTACTATGATGATTTTATTAGTTTTAGAGGATACGTAATCGTCGAACAACTTTCTATACAATTCGAAATCACGAAACCTATCTTGCAAAGGGATTTTGTAACGCAATTGCGTGTAACCTTGAATATCGCTACTAATTGATGACTTACGTTCAAGAGATCGTAAGGAGTGCGATTGTAACTGAATCGCTTGGAGGTTGGATTCGGTCACAACTACATTCCAGTATGAAGTCTGATAGTAGGCTAGTGTCTATATCGGCTTGATACAGTATGGTGTTCAATCTAGACGAGGTCCCGGTGTTTTTCTGTAATCGTTCGCCATTAACAAAATTTATGGTGTCTTGTGTTTTTCCTTTTCCGCATTATATTGTTTATCTTTATAATTGATTTACACAGGTTTGTACGTATCCAATCTAAGTAGATACGTCCGGTTAACTGTAATCAATTATGAGACTAGTTTCTTGTAGAATTCATATCTTGAAAGATAGATAACAAGTTTAATCACTTGGAAGATTTACGATTGAATTATTTGGATACTACTAGATTGATCTTGGATATTGATTTTTGAGATCGTCCAAGTACTCTTCTTAAGAATCAGGTTCACGGACCTTGTGTCTATATACATACTGATTGATTAGAGGTTGAGATATAAACTTTATATACATATTGTAAAGGATCATTCAGTTGGTCTACTTGCTATTGTATTAAGTTTTATCTATACAGGTTGCCGAACAAAAAGTTGGGTGTATTTGGTATCCCCTACGTTTTAAGCGTTTGTTTGAGTGTTAGCATTATGATCCTTGGCTAAGATATGTCGTAGGAGCCACCAACTCTCTAATAAAGTAAAAGGCAATTTCAACATGTTTGATCCGTGATGAAAAAATGGATTTGTAGAAAGCCACGTTATTGCACCAGCGAATAGGTGGTGTTGCAGTTTAAAAATGAAGCTCCTGCAAAAAGAATTGAACCCAAAAAATCTCTAAAGTTGCCTCTGCCAAAGCTCTGTATTCAGCTTCCGTGCTGGATCCAGAGACATATTTTTGTTTCTTAGAGCACCATGAAATCAGATTCGGGCCCATGTAAAAAGTCATGCTACTGGTGGAACTTTTATCAACAGGATCTCCACCCCAATCTGCATCACATAAAACTTGTAGTAGCAAAGAAGTAGACTTTTTGAATTGTAGTTCATGAGACATGGTACCATTCAGATACCGTAAAATTCTCTTTAACAATACCTAGTTTTCAACAGATGGATTATACATTGCCTAACAAGTTTTACTAACAGCAAGGGAGATATTTGGCCTTGTGATTATTAAATATTGCAATGCACATGCAGTATTTTTGTATAATTGTGGTTCATCAAAAAGTGTTGTAGAAGAATGAGTATTCACAATAGCAATAGGTATAGAATCTGGCTTGGCTGACTACATTTTAGTCTTGTCTAAGAGATTATGTACATGTTATTGCTGACTGAAATAGATACCAATTCTAAGTTTCCCGAGTACCCAAGAAGAAGTAAAAAAAGACCAAGATCTTTGATGGAAAATACAGTACGTAATCTAGAAATGAGAAACTGAATTGCAGAATCTGAACTTCCGATAATTAAGATATCATCCACATAAATGAAAACATAAAAAGAATAGGAGGAGGATACCTTGTAAAAGATAGAGGTATCTGTTTTAGAAGAAATATAACATTGAGAATCAAGAAACTGATCAATCTCTCAAACCAAGCCCTGGGAGCTTGTGTTAGGCAATATAGAGACTTCTTCAAAGCACAAGCATGATGAAGAAAATCCTCATTCACAAATCCTGGTGGTTGCTGCATGTATACCAAATCCATGAAGAAAAGCATTCTTCACTTCAAGTTGTCTAATTAATAGACATGCATTTGAATATAACAGTAGGTATCATGGTCCTGATAGTAGTTGGTTTAACCAAAAAACTAAAAATGTCTTAATAGTTAATACCCTCAACATGATTGAAACCCTTTGCTAAAAATCTTGTTTTACACCTTTCAAAAGAGCCATCATCATTCTTATTTATCCGGAATACTCATTTACATCCTACCACAATCATATTAGGAGAGAGAGGAACATAATCCGAAGTGCCATTTTGAATAAGAGCATCAACTTCTGCACACATAGACTCCCTCCAAATTGGTATCTTATTTGCTTCAGCAAAAATAGTAGGAATGAGTAAAGATTCAGCAGATATAATAGTATAAACCTTGGCATGAAGATACCGTTGATATTTCTTGTAGTCATATTGTGATTACAAGTAGAGAGTGGTGGAAAATTAGCAGTACCCAAATATGGAGGTGCAGTTGGCACAATAGAATTACCAGGTTGAGCATAAACTACATTGACAGGTGAAGTATTATCGTTTACAGGAAAGATATTCCGAATTGGTTAAGGGATAACTGTAGGTGGAATTGGAAATACATGTAGTGTGGGTGGATCTAGAATTGGAGTAGGTCGTACTGGAGCTGATATAGAAAGAGATATAATAGAAATAGAAGTAGTAGATGGACTTGGTATGATGAGTTGCAGGTGAATGTTGATGTGTATGCGAAATCATGTTCATTGAAAGTCATTTCTTGAAATAATGATGAGTTTATTGGTAGAAGGATTGAAACATTTGTAGCCATTATGCATAGTGTTATAACCAAAAACAAACTATATTTTACTTAATTGTTTTCAAGTTTGTTCTTGTTGTAAAGTCTGATATAGGGATAACAAGCACAACCAAAAATCTTCAAGAAATAGTAGTCTAAAGATATGAAGAATTAAGATTCTCCAGAATTGGAGTAGGCAGCCTACTTATGAGATAATTTGCAGTTTCAAATGCATAAGACCATTAAGAAGTAGGTAGAGAGGCATGATTCAACAAAGCCAAACCCATTTCAACTATATGCCTACATTTTATTTCCGCCTTTCCGTTTTGCTCATGCATACCTATGCATGAAACTCTATGAAGAATGCCACAATATGTCAAAAAAGATGAAATATACATGTATTCACCACCCTAATCAGTTTCCATCACCAAAATAATTCTTAACATGTAGTTTAAATTTCTTAAAAGTAAAGAATACTTCTGATTTATATGAAAGAGGATACAACCATGTAAACCTGTTATAATTATAATGAAACTCACATAGTATCAACACAGATTGATAGAACAAATAGGTGAACAACAAATATCATAATGGATAAGGTCCAAAGGACCATACACAACATTATTGATTGAAGCATTAAAAGGTAAGGCATGAGGCTTAGGCAACTAACAATCTCTAGACATAAGTGCTGTAAAATAGAAGAATCCACTACCGACATAACATGTATGAGAATTTTATAAGATGGATGACCAAGTCGGCTATGCCAATCTGCAAAGAAGAAGCCTGACTAACAAAATCTTGCTTGAAGGAATTTGAATTGAAATTGTGTTCATAAAGTCAATTCTTAAATTTTCCTTGAAGTATCTCTAAGTGAGTTTGTAGATCTTTCACACAGAAATGGGTAGGATGAAACTCAAAATAGCAAGTGTTATCTTTAGTAAATAAAAGACTGAAAGTAGATTTTTAGATATAGCAGGAACATGTAACACAATGTTTAAATAAAAATTAAAACCACCAGAAAAAATCATAGAAGAACCACGATAAATTATAGAAAAATAATGTGATTGATAGACAAACCTGCACCATTGCCAACTTTGACTTGATCACTACCTTGATATTCTAAATGCAAGTTTAAATTGCTCATCTCATTGGTAACATGATGTGTAGCACCAGAGTCATAGGTCCAGCTTTCATATCCAGTAGAGTAGGAAGGAAATCTTCATTAAAGATAACATACACCTCGGGATATGGATTCGAATACTCATCATAGAAATCATCAAAATTATAGAATGATACGGGATAGTCAGAATAACCCTATAAAATATGTAATGACAGTCAAGAGCAGTATGACTGCATCCAGTGCATATCAGACAGACAATTGAGGAATGAAAAAAGAAATTTGATTGTCTACCACCATAGCCACCACGAAAACCTCTACGATCAGATTTACCACCATGAAAACCATCTCGAGCTCTAAAGTAATTGAAATTTCTAGCGCCACTATGAGATCTAAAATTCAAACCACCAGTAGGATGACTAGAGTGCGAATCAGCATGAATTATAAAATTTTGTAGGTTATGAGATGAACCAGCACTAGAAGAATTTAGTGAATGATGTGTTGATTGAAAAATATTAGAAGAAGCAGTGCTTATGTCGGAAAAATATTGGATGAAGTGATTGACTCTAAACTTATGAGTTTTTGAGTGTTTACCGATGTACGAAAAGCGTTGAATTCAGAAGGTAAATCATTCAAGATGTGGCAAATAATATCTTCATCAAGAACATGACGGCTTACCTGAGCAACTTGATGATCAATGGATTTGGGTTTACTGAAATAAGCTTCAATTGGTTCAGATGATTTGTGAAGATGTTGAAGATCATTCTTTAGTTGCATAAGAAGATATTTAACTGAACGATTTGTGATTATTCTCCAAGGATTGCCAAAAATACGGAGGGGTAGTATATCCAAGCACGGAAAGATGAGTTTCTTCAGTTAAACAAAAAAGTAGCCATGAGAGAAAAAGTTAATCTTGATAAATCCACTTCAAATATGCCGGATTGTCAATTGGAGATTTAAGTAGTAAGATCTCTAACAAATTCAGGCGGTTCAGGAATGGATCCATCCGCATATTTGTATAAATCAAAACTTCTTAACAGAGTAACAATTTGTCACTTCCACAACACATAACCTTTGGAACTTAGCTTAGCAGGTGCTAAAATACTTATATTTTAAAGTATTTGAAGGTGAAATTGTAGACGGATTCGAAATTACAAGATGAAATGAGAAGAAAAGTTGATGAAGAACTTGAACTTTGTGAAGAAAAGAATAAAGACTGAAAATTTGTGTCCTGATTTTAGAGTTTGGAAATCAGAGAAGGCTTTGATACCACGTCAAGAGTTCTAAGTCGATTTAAAAGACTTTGATCAGAGAGAGAAGAGTTCTTATTTATCTAAAATGAGAAAGAACAACAGTGAGACTCAGTCAACAGAACTACCCACAATACAGAGTAGACTTCATTTAGAATGACACAAAAAAACAATAGAAATAACTATCACTACCACAAAGATGAACGACACAATCCACAACTTTTAAAAATTCTGAAATTGTTTTCCGAAACTGTCAAAAATAACTGCTTAAGCGTTTCCAAATATATATCAGGAGTTGTTGTAACTTAACTAAGGGTATACCCACTAACTAAAACAAATTCATCTCCAATAAATAACTTTTCCACTTCACCAAAGCCCAACAGCTTTACCAAAATGCACCATCAAAGAGAAATAGAGAACTTAAAGCCAAATACTTATCCTCTTGTCGGTCTTCCATTTCCGGCTTCTTCTTCTTCTTTTTTCTTATCTCAAATGAATATAATAGCATGCCCAAGATCGTATAGCCCAAGATAGAGTTTTGATTCATGTCTCGCTCCAGCTCAGAGCTGGTACTCATGCTGCATCTATTTTTCCATAGTTGCTAGTGGGGTTTCCATTTTGCTTGGGGGTGTACCAATCTTGGGGTTGTCATATTTTGTCATAACACACCCCCAAACACTATGGTACCCACTGTATTAGCAATGTTGTATTTTTCCACCCCAGTACTTGTACTTAAATCCACTCACCTCGCGCCACCACCACCATATTAAACCTTGTTGATTCCTCATAACTTCACCTTAATTCTCTCTATCACTCAAGACAACTCTCAATTTCTTGAATTTCTTAAACTTCTTGTGGATGATGAAATTGTCCAGATTACCCGCAACTTCAATCTCCATGAAAATCAATCTCATTACCAATGACGTTACAACAGAACGGGAGGAAAATGGGTGACAACAAATTCTTGGGCTTTGCCAAAGACATAAAGTAGAGATCGAGGATACTATTTTCTGATACCGACACTACTAATATACTTATGAACGAACTAGTGGTTGAGTCACCACTACTACTTTTGTAATTAATTAAATCAAATAAAGATTAGTAAAGATAAGTGACATGACATCAATAATAACCAACAAAAAAAAAGAAAAAAACTTGTTCATAAAAGTAGTGAGCTTTTCGAGGCTAGTCACACTCCTGGTAATACTCATCATCCCTTCTGACCTCTTCTTCTTCATCTTCTGATTCTTCTCATCTCCATGTTTATTTTAGTCTCCAATCAAATTACACTTATTTCCTTTTTCTCTCTTCCTTCTAGAGACAGACAAAATTACAAACAAAAAAGAAGAAATTTACCATTTTTTTTATATCATGTGACACAATTTTGTATCTAACAACTTAAATTTACTCTTGTCATCTTCTTCTTCATGGAGTGTCGTTTCCATTGTTATCTTTTTCAAAAATTCATCTTGGGTTGTGAAAGGTGATAACGAATAGGTTGGCAATTTACATTTTGTTACCATAGACAGACAAAAACGTGCAGGGAGATAGATAAATTAAGGTAAGATTTTTCTCATATAAGATTTTTACTGTGTTTTGTAATGGCTTGCTCTATATATGATTTTCTATGTGATTCACTTGATAAGACTGGTTAAGATTTTCTCACTGTTGAGTTTGAGGTGAATTCTGCAATGGGTTCTTTATATTGATGTATGTTCATTTGATATATTGAATGAAGGTTAATTTAATGGCGAAAGATTATAGTGGTGGATCTCCCAAGCATCACCATTTGGAACAAAAACGAAAACGCTTAACATGGATTTTAGGTGTTAGTGGTCTATGTGTTTTGTTCTACGTTCTGGGAGCTTGGCAAAACACAACCACCACTGTAACCAATAAATCGGAGCTCTCCAATAAAGCTGGATGTGATGTTGCGAATCCGACAGCAACGAAATCTCAATCTAGCGTGCTTCCATCGTCGACAACATCTTCAACCGCATCTCTGGATTTTGAAGCTCATCACCAGATTGGTATCAATGAAACAAGTTCATCAATTCAAAAAATTCCAGCTTGTGAGATGTCGTACAGTGAAT
Source organism: Papaver atlanticum (assembly GCA_023531105.1). Taxonomy (NCBI): domain Eukaryota; kingdom Viridiplantae; phylum Streptophyta; class Magnoliopsida; order Ranunculales; family Papaveraceae; genus Papaver; species Papaver atlanticum. The sequence goes on from JAJJMB010017069.1 coordinate 952,474, forward strand.
ACACTCCATGTCAACACGCACCAAGGTCGAGAAAATTCGACAGGGCCATGTTGAAATACAGAGAGCGACATTGTCCTACTAAAGAGGAACTTTTGCTTTGTTTGATACCTCCACCGCCGAAGTACAAGAACCCTTTCAAATGGCCGCAGAGTAGGGACTATGCTTGGTTTGATAATATCCCTCATAAGGAGCTTAGTATAGAGAAGGCAGTTCAGAATTGGGTTCAAGTTGAAGGTGACCGGTTACGGTTCCCCGGAGGAGGCACCATGTTCCCGCGTGGAGCTGATGCTTATATCGATGACATTAACGAACTCATTCCTCTGACAAAAGGGAAAATCAGGACTGCGATCGATACGGGTTGTGGAGTAAGTATATTTTTACACTTGAATTGTTATGTTCATCCATTTTCCAGAATACGTATAGTGCTAAGATTTTTTACATTGTTGTTGTGAAATGAAGGTTGCAAGTTGGGGTGCATATTTACTTAAGAGGGACATTTTGACAATGTCATTTGCACCAAGAGATACACATGAGGCACAAGTTCAATTCGCGTTGGAACGGGGAGTTCCAGCTATGATAGGCATCATGGCCACACAACGGCTCCCTTACCCAGCAAGAGCTTTCGATATGGCTCACTGCTCACGTTGCTTGATCCCTTGGCACCAATACGGTAATTTATTCTCCACTGCTGTTGCGAAAAACATGTACTTGCAGAATTTATAGATTTTAGACTCGACTGACATGGAAAATTTTAATTTTCTTGTGATTACCAGATGGAATGTATCTGATTGAAGTGGACAGAGTTTTGAGACCCGGCGGTTATTGGATTCTTTCTGGTCCACCGATCAATTGGAAGAAATACTGGAGAGGTTGGGAGAGAACACAAGAAGATCTTAAACAAGAACAAGATTCAATTGAGGATGTCGTCAAGCGTCTTTGCTGGAAGAAGGTTGTAGAGAAGGGTGATCTCTCTATTTACCAGAAACCACTCAACCACATTGAGTGTGTAAAGAGCAGGAAGACCTTTAAAACACCACATATATGCAAAGCGGACGCCGCGGATAATGCCTGGTAATATTACTTAGACATCTTTAAACGCTCTCTTCATTAGCTTGCAGAGTTGATTGTCTCTAAATGGACTTTTTTTATGTGTCGTAAATTTGAAAAAGGTACACAAATATGGAGAAATGCATTTCACCACTACCGGAGGTAAGCAGTTCAGATGAAATTGCTGGTGGGGCAGTTGAGAAATGGCCTGAACGTGCATTTGCGCTTCCTCCAAGAATTAGTAGCGGCTCAATTCCAGGAATCACTGCTGAGAAGTTCCGGGAAGATAATGAGCTGTGGAAGGACCGTGTGTCACATTACAAGAGAATTATGAGTCCACTAGCTCAAGGTCGATACCGTAATATAATGGACATGAATGCTTATCTTGGTGGATTTGCAGCTGCAGTGATGAAATATCCAGTGTGGGTCATGAATGTGGTTCCTTCAAATTCAAATCATGATACTCTGGGTGTTATATATGAGCGAGGATTCATCGGAACGTACCAGGATTGGTGTGAGGCTTTCTCAACATATCCAAGAACTTATGATCTCATCCATGCTGCCGGTGTTTTCAGTATTTACCAGGACAGGTAACAAAATACCAAATTCCAGTCTTCCGAACCGGAAATCTTTTTCCATGTTAGACCAGAAATGCTATGCACAATGTATATTGCATTTTTCATTATGAAATGCAACTACAAAACTGCTAATGAGGAATTTTGCTACTTTTTGAATGAATTTTTGCAGGTGTGACATAACATACATTCTGCTTGAGATGGACCGGATATTAAGGCCAGAAGGGTCAGTGATATTCAGGGATACAGTAGAAGTGCTAGTGAAGATACAAAGCATAACGGAAGGAATGAGATGGAAGAGTCAGATTATGGATCATGAGAGTGGACCTTTCAACCCCGAGAAAATTCTTGTCGCAGTCAAAACTTACTGGACTGGTTAAGCTTTCAAAGAGCTATTACTTCGCATATGCCTTGTAAACTAGGAGATTTTTGTTCTTTGTTTCTTTTTTTCAGCTTACAAGGCGGATAAAGAGTTTGAGTAATAGCTCTTTCAGATTATTTTCTTTTTTCTTTTTGATCTTCTTAATTATGTTTTCATTGAGATCCTTTAATTGTTGGATTTCACTTATATGGAATTGTTTGGATTTATATTCCTTAGTAGGCCTGCAATGAATTAGTTTTTCTTGTGCAGCATTCAAATGACTGTCATTTTGTAATTCTTGGAACCTTGAAATCTTGTTTCCTAGATGGGTGGGATTTGATAGATTGAATTTGGTAGGTTGATAGAGAAGTGTTCAATTTCATTTAGCAAATTTTTGGTGCATTTTCAAGATCCAGAACAAATATCTAGGAAATGCACCCTTAGTAGTCCTGCAATGTAGTTATTTTTACAATTGTGTTGCAGTTCTGCATCAATATGTGCAACATAAGAAATAAAAAGGGAAAAAAAAACAGATTAGGAATGAGATGTAGGCTCAGCAAGTTTCAAATAAAATGTCAAAAAGAATGGAGAAGTGGGGCATCGATCCCCATACCTCTCGCATGCTAAGCGAGCGCTCTACCATCTGAGCTACATCCCCTTTTCCGACATTGGAATCTGAAAAGGATAATAAATCGTGTACAGAAAATGGTTAGGAGAGTGAGATTATCATTTCAGATTACATGAGTTGATTCTGCTAAAACAAAAGAAAACATGTCTATTTTCTCACGATTGATAAAGGGGATACCACTATTAGCAGGGGTGATACCAATTGAGTGATCCAACGGCCAGGATCTGCTAATATTTATTTGTCATATATGAGATGATATCACCCCCAAGTAATACTGATATCCCCTTTATAAATCGTGTTGTTTTTGGCTGCAGGCGGAAAGATAACCAGCCAATAAAGATTAGGTAATCCAAGACAACACCTAAGATTAATTAAGAACCACTGAAAGGAATCGCACCAGCGTCGACTCCACCCGATCGACCAAAAAATGCTAGAACCAAGATTTCTGAAGAAGATGAATCCTCTAAAAACTTGAGCTCACCAAACATTTCGTCTCAATTTTTTCTTCTCTTAAACTTCTGAAAATTTGAAAATGTCACCTATTTATGCTTGTTAATCCATCGGCCATCAAATTTTATTATTTAGCGGCAAAATAAATAATCTTGAAAGCTCGAGAAGAAAACTAAAATCTAGTCTGTTTCTTTCATCGAAAAAGGCTGGCAAATTCTTGGGCTGGGCTGCTTGGCATGTAAAGAAAGCAGAGAGGGTACCATTTTCTTATTTTGAAACTTAGATTTGTTCCTTTTGAAGCATTATTGACCACTTGATAGTAGTTGACCACTGCTTTTCTAAAGGCCTCACTATCTTTTTGTACCCTGTTTAAAATCGGAAACGCTTTATTTTCTGGGATCAAATCCCAATTTTTTTACCGATATAGACAAAGCAGAGTCCATTTTCTTAACATATATCCCAATAATTGAGGGATTACCCAATTACCATCCAATATACTCTCTGGATAAATCTTAGGAGAAAATGTTGTCAATGTAGTACTGCTGATTTAAAATGTTCTTCTAGTATCTATGTGTATGTACTTTCTTTATTTGTAAAGCAGCTATTCTATATTGACCCCATAACATAACAGAAGAAATCCCGATAGAGAAACTGACCCGTCCGTAGCCATCCCTTCTAGCGTTTAGATATGCGCTGGCAAAGTGGGTTTCTTTTATTTTTCTCGTTCAGGATTTCAACCCGGTATCCACCACATATCTATTATTTCCCTTCTCAAGTCCAACCCTCTCTGTGGTCTGTGTCAATTGTGAAGACTGATTACCAGTTTCAAACCTCTACTCTTCTGATTGAACCAACACCTAGCTAAGTCCTGAAAACGTGGCAGTACCAAAATACACCACCAACTTTTTCTTAGGCAACCTGTATGGACTAAACCTAAATATAATTCCGAGAGTTCAACTTAATGAATCTCAATCATGGAATAATATTCAAAGGTTATATCTCTTTCTCTCACAATCAGAATATTACAGAAACAAGTCTGTAAACCTGATTATGCGTGAGAGTAATTGGTAGATTTCAAAGATCAATATCCAAGAATCAATCAAGTCGTATCCAACAATTGTGATGGACTTGAATTGATTTCAACGTACAACCTGAGATATTTAAATTATAAAGATAAAAAATATAATACGGAAAAGAAATAACACAGACAACAAAAAATTTGTTGACGAGGAAATCGCAAGTGCAAAAAAACCCGGGACCTAGTCCAGACTTGAACACCAAACTGTATTAAGTCGCTACAGACACTAGCCTACTATCAAAACTTCGTACTTGAATATCGTTGAGACCGAATTAAACTTTCACCGCAATTCAGTTACAATTGCGCTCCTTACGCTTCTTGAATCCCAGCAGGACTCCGCGCAATTGATTCCCTTAGTTGATGTCCTTTACATCCTAAGAGTTGCTTCAACTTAATTGAAGACTTTAAACCAACCTGCCTCCCACAGATAAGACTATATGTGATTTCCATTCTGATCAAAGATCAAGGTGAGGTAGGAAATCGATTTCAGTAGACAAAGTCCAGCAAACATCAAAATAAGGTCTTTTGACTCCTAAAGAGCATCCTAGATTATTATTCACCTCACAAGTATAAACTTGTGGGATCATAAAGTCTAAGACGAAGAAACTTTGTGATTTCTATCTATCTTGTTTTGTTGGAGCAATACTCAACAATCAAAACAAGATCAGGATACACGAACTATCAAGATAACGATAGTTGGACCTGGCTTTATGAATCCTTAGGTTAAGTCTTTTTAGTCGCTAAACCCTATAAGGGTTTAAAGGAGAGGACAACTCTAGTTTAAAGGAGATGGCACACAAATATAGTGTCAGGGATACAGACATCCCAGTTGTTTGAGGTTCTCCTTTTATAGACTGTCAAGATCAAGGTTGCTTTGGATTTATGCTAAGGTAACTTTGGAATCAAGCAATCAATATGACCGTTAGATGAAAAACTTGACTTGATATTAACATAACGCAATATACACTCTGGTTAATTAGGATGTACCGTAACCATACCGTGTATAATGCTTGATTCATAAATGGTTAGACAAAACTAGCCAATTGAACAATAAGTTTAACCATTTTCATATAACACTTTAAAACTTTTCTTGAGTCACAAATGTGATCAATCATGTCTATATGTGTTGTTAGAGAGTTATTCGAATTCCGTTTATCTCATAAAAATAATTCTGATGCATTTGAAAATATTCGACAGGGTAAGTACGTGTACTATACCTTTTCGTGAATTCTTGTCATAGTACGTGTGCTGGGGTATGTGTACCCTTAAGACAAAAACAAGTTCAGGAACTAACCGATCTTTTATGGTATGGGTAATGGGTATGCGTACCTTTCCGGTTTTGAAACCAACAGATCTTCTACGGTTTGCATACTAGGTATGCATACCTTTCCTGGTTCACGATTTCAAAGACTTTTTATGATATGGATATCATGTATGCGTACCAAGAAGTCGTTGCCGAACTATAAATACGCCAGTACATGTACTGCATCTCTGGACGTATAACAGTTCTCTTAGTATGTGAACTAGTATGCATATTGTCATGTATCCAGATTAACAATAGTTATATATCTCTCTAATAATCGATTTGAAACATTCCCGAATAACATCAATAACACATCTCATTATTCTAGGCTATTTTCAAATGATTAAATCTTGAATCATTATTTAGGTCATGTGCAATAAATTGTTATTAACAAAATTCATCAAGTATGATCAAATGTTCTTAAGCTTAGCATATATCGAGAACGATATTCAACATAAACTTGACTCGAAATTCATGTTATGCATGTATGTCTCATAGATAGAAAGGTGAAAACTTGAGAATAAGTGGTTTATTCTTCACTTACCTTTGTTGAAGAAGTTCTCTAGAGCTCCTGTTGATCTTCGCGTTCGAACTGTAGAACGCAGTGATATCCGAATCTCAATTACACACTTCTATCCTAATCCGAGACTTGACTAAATGTAGACTAGAAATCAAGATATAGTTTTGACAACAAGCTTGAGATAGACACTTGCGAGTTCGACCGACCAATGCTCTAACAATCTCCCCATTTTGTCAATTTTAGTGACAAAACTATCAATACATATGGATTAAAAAATAAAGCTTCAAAACTCCAGAATCCACCATGCTTGATGTCCTTGGTTCTTTAACTCCTTGAATTCTTCGTTACTTCGGGTTGCAATGATTTTGGACGTGTTCAAATCACCATAGTTGTTGTTGAAGATCCGTAGCGATAATAACTTTGGAAAGGATTTTCAATCGTCGTTATACAGAAGCATAGTATTAATATCTTCTCGAAAGTTCAATTGTATCACAACTTTGAAGTAGTACTACGGTTATATGTTTCTCCCCCTTAGTCAATTGCTTCCATTTCTTATGGAAGCAGATGATTATTCATCTGCTTCTCACGTTCCGTGAATAGCCGGGACATTGAGGAATATCCCAAAAGGAATTTTGGGAATCGGTTTGATTTTCTCTCTGTTCGTTCCGTTTGAAGAAATGAAGGATCCCAAAGAATCGATCTTTCTTTTTGTTGTTGAATCTCTCTTTGATTGATCAATGTGTGATATTCCGAATCCTCATTACTAATCGAATCGAAAGGGTCTCTGGATTAATCAGAAGATCCTTTCAATTGGCTATAATTCGTCACTTAAACGAAAATAGATCTTGTGGAATCATATTGAATATTTGACGATGCATTTCGTACCTTTCTAAAAAACCAATCCTTACTTACCAACCACACATTGTCTAACCAAATCCAACTCTCTCTCAATATGTTCCTATAAAAATCCGAATCGTGTAGATTCTTTCCCCAACTAAAGAAGATATCTTGGTGGAATTGCCACATATGAAATTGAGCACAATTTTGCAAAAAATACCCCACTTGTTTCTCGATAAGAGATGGGAAACATGTTCAATCTCACTTGATTAAATAGTTAACTCAGCTCCTTGTTGTTTGAAGAAACCCTCCACTTTAATTGGTCTTTTTTCACGAAAAGCATATATGAGATAAAAAAATCCAGTGTTTCGCTAAGATTCCAATAGTTGTCCCGAATTCACGTTGATTATGTTTCGCTTCTTTCTCAAAGAAATACGATCAAACAATTCCCAATCATTGTCCTTGCGGATCGAATCATCCATATAGGATACAAAAAGAAACTACAGATATTTGATATCTTTTTCTTTAAATGAGATCTCAATTCCAGCTACGGTTTCCTTAGATACATTACAACTAGAATTCCACCTTTTTCTATCCGGTTCATCCACCACCGCGAACCCCAGTTAGAGTCAGGCATTATACACTTTTTCGTTATTGGGAGAACCCATACTTACATATTTTTCATAATAAGTGAAACCTATAAATGTTGATTCACTCCCCCTTTCATAATAATCCGTAAACCATATGTATGTAGTGCGAAACTACTAATTAATTCTCCCCCTTTTTGTCAATAAAAATTAGCAAAGGTATGGAAACAACGGGATCGTAATGAATTCAAACAAAATATACTTCAAGACTTAAAGGGTTTACGTATCAACTTTTATTTAGACGATAACACAGAGTAAAAAATGCTTAGTGTTTTATCTTTGATATTTAAGATACACGCATCCCCTGTAAATTCCACATCCACTCTCCCCAGAAAGATATAGCAATTAAGAACAAGTTCACTTAAGAACTCTCCCTCATTTGATGTTATTCCCAAGAGAACAACATGAGTGACCTTACTTTAATGGAAAAGAAGGATTCTATCGGGCATTAAAAAATCACATGGATTTGTATCCTAACCATCAACGTGATTTAACCTCAAAGCCAGTTATGAACAAAGAGACAATCCTAATCGGTATGACTCAAAATAAGAAGTTCCTACGGAGTGGATAGTGCAGAAATTTCATAAAAGTGTGATCACGAGTAGATCAATACTACAAAAAACTCTCACAAATTTTGTTATATTTTTAGTTCATAAAACTCAATAGATTTAACTTTTGAGCATATATGAGATATCAGTTCAATTTACAAAAGTAAAGGACACATATATATCATAAGACTTTGTAATATATTAAACCAATGATTATTACATACTGTAAGTTCATCTTCCAAAAACTCTAGAATTTACATAAATAAATCTAAAAACATGCAAGATGAAAATCATTGGAAATAGCTTCTGTAATCACAATATTTGCTATAAAAAACCCTAGTTGTCCTTCTTGAACACAAGAATAAATTCTCACAAGAAGTTTCCTAGAGATTAGTCACAAAAGAAGCATAAAGTGCAAGGGTTATTCATTATCTTCATCACCGGAATCACCCAAGGAAGCTTGCATCTTGTCTATTTCATTCTTGATGTCGGGAAATTTTGTAGCAAGCACACATAATTGTTTTTGCATACCTTTTACCTTGGAGTTGATCTTACAAACATCGTTGTGATTTTTTTTGAAGAAGACAAGGTTGTTAGATCACAAGAACTGTCAAGGGATGAAATAGATGACCTTTTTCGTTTGAACTCGTTCGTTCTCATACGTTTGAAAATACTTCTACGAACCAAAGTAGAAGTTCCTATTGAGTTTCTGATCGGACCAATGGAGTAATCTCCACATATACGCTCGATAAGACACGGAAAACCCAATTTTTGTTGGACGAAGTCATAGTTGCCATTTGTATAATGATCCACCCAAAAATGTCAAGACCTTGAGTTCCCATTTCATTAAAATAAACCAACTCCGCAAAGTCATGACTCCAATGTGCATCTTCCACCGTGGAGGGACAAATGTTTGGAATTCCAAACTTTCCAAAGACCTTAAAATCCATGCTAAGATCTTCGGTAGGATACTTTCCATCTTTCCAACCAAAACTTTTTCCACAAAGAAGAGGAGAAATGGTTTCGCAAGAGGGCTTTTCTTCCTTTGGTCTTGGAGAACAAAACTCACCCATAGGGACATTAGTGATTCTTGATCCACTTTAATCTTGTCTCTTCCAATCATGGTCATAAAGCACAACTTCTCAAGATCAACATCAAAAATGTTACCATAAAATACTCTTGTAAGATTGTCAAATCCTTCACCAAAACCATTAAAGATGTTACCAAGATTGTACTTATAAAAACAAGATAAATCATCACAAAGAGCATACCCTTCTTCCAATTTCATCTCTAGTATAAATTTTCTCATAGGTCTTATAACAATCTTCATTAACAAAGATGATTCTAGGTTCATCTTTCTCTTTGAGATTAGGTGCATAGACTTCCTTAAAATTTCTCTTAGGTTTTCCATTATCACCTTTTGTTCTTGTTAGATCACTGCTCTGTCGAACTCGCAAGCGTTGCTATCTCAAGCTTGTTTGTCAAGTTTAGTTGATCAAAACTATAGTCTTGATTTCTAGTCTACTTATAGCTGTGCCTCGGATTATGATAGAATGTGTAGTTGAGCTTTCGACTTCACGACGTTCATCGATTGAAGACGAAGATCTACTCAGGAGATCTTGGAGGAACTTCTCAACAAAAGGTATATGGAGACTAAAACTTATCTATCACTTAGAAGTCTATTCTATTCTATCTTCTATTGAGACTAAGTCGTATAGCTATATAGACTTTTATATTATACACATTTGATATTTCAAGCTGAGTTTATCTCGCTTATCTATTTTTCGAAATATGTGTTGGAAGCTTTTGATTTAACTATATTCATCATTATTCTTGACGAGTTTAGTTGGAAACAATTTATTTGTTGGAAACAAAATATTAAGTCAAAAGATGATCATGTGGAAATTGCCTCGAAACATCTTACGTGATTTGTGTGAGATAATCATTTGATGTCGACTTGGAAAGTTTCGTATTGATCATTCAATCACTTGAAATTACTTGAAGCTATTAGTTTGTGTGAGACAACTATTGTCGTCTTCTAAGGATGTTTCAGTGATTGAAATGGGAGTTTAGAATAACTAACCATGTCTGGATACAACACAGTATGCATACCTAGTTGTATTGTTATGATTCAGGACCGGGAACAGTGTTTGCGTACCCAGTATGCAAACGATTTTAATGGTCAAGGTCCGGGAACCTTGTTTGCGTACCTAGTACGCAAACGGTTTTACCTAAGTTGAGTCCGGGACTGCTGGTCGCGTACCTAGTATGCGAACAGCTGGACAAGGCCAAGGTCTGGAGCCGTTGTTTGCGTACTTGGTTTGCGACCATAGTGGTTAAGTTCTAAAATTGGTTAAGTATCATTCTCATACTCATGAACTAAAACATTTATGATTTAACGAACTTTGTCTTTGCAAACTATGGCTTAATGTTCATGAATTGATTCTTGTATAAGTACTTTGTATAATTACGAATCTATCCGATTTTGTTTCAACTTGTTCATATATATTTCTATGAGATAGTGAACAATTGAACAACTCTATGTGGAGCACAATTAGATTCATTTGATTATCTTTCATATGGCTAACTTCGGTTAACTGTTATTGAGTCAACTCAATATACACGTTTAGGTACGGTTACCCATATCTAAATGAAGATATATTTCATTTGTGTGTAACAAGCTAAGACCATCTAACGGTGGAGATTAATTGCTTTATTTCTAAGCTGGCTTAGCTTGAATCTTAAATCAGGTTTTCATATAACGGAGAATATTGAATACTTTGTTACTAAGCTATCTTAGCTTTGATTGTAAGCAAACCCTGATTTGAAAGACTATGTAAGGGAGAACTCTAGCAACTGGAAAACCTAATCCCGGAACTTTCTTTTGTCCTAGTTGCGTACTAGAGCCGATTGTCCTTTAACCTAGGTTTTTCCTAAACCATATTAGGTTAACGACTCGAAGACTTCATTTGGGATTCGTGAATCCACATCCAACTATTTTCTCTATTGTTGCATATTCTGATCTTACTTGTTCTATTGTATTGAGTACTATCTTCTCCAAGATTTGCTCGTGATTTATCTCTGATAGGTAAGATATAAATAGTAATCACAAAGTTCTTAATATCAGACTTTGTGGTTCTGCAATAACTTATTCTACTACCATATAGTTAATTTATTGTGAGGTGATTGATATTTCTAGGATGCTCTTCGGGAGTAAATGACCGGATTATCAGTTGGTTCCTATTCACCTTGATTTATCATAAGATGGAACAAAACTTTATAGGTACTTCGGTGGGAGACAGATTTATCTATCAGAATAAACTTTTCTGTGGAAGACAGATTTATTTATAAGTCTTCGACTTAGAGTCGTAGCAACTCTTAGTTGTGGGTGAGATCAGCTAAGGGAATCAAGTGCGCATAATACGGCTTGGTTCTAGAGGCGTAAGGAACGCGACTGTACCTTAATCGGTGTGAGACTTCGTTACGGCTCAATTACATTCCGAAGTTAACTTGTAGTAGGCTAGTGTCTATAGCGTCTTAATATAGTGTGGTGTTCAAATCTGGACTAGGTCCCGGGGTTTTTCTGCATTTGCGGTTTTCTCATTAACAAAATTTCTGGTGTCTGTGTTATTTCTTTTCTGCATTATATTTTATATAATTGAAATATCACAGGTTGTGCGTAGTTCAATCAATTGAGAAATCCGACCTTGTTTGTTGGATATAAATTGATTGGCACTTGGACATTTGTTTTTGATACCGTCCAAGTTATTCTCATACCAATCAGTTCACGGATTCCATCCAGTTGATTTGCTGATTGATTTGACAAAGAGATATAACTCTTGGATATCTTTCCTTGATTGAGTCTGACTGTCTAGTTGATTCTCGTGGAATTATATTGGAGTTTTGTCCATACAGATTGCCGAACAAAATATTGGGTGCGGTTGTTAGACCCCCGCCTTTTCAATTGGTATCAGAGCAGGCAAACGCGCTAAGACCTCCTAAGTCTGTGTTTGTAGCAATCTGACACTATGAACAGAAGTGTTATCTCTAAAAACGTACTTCCAGTCTTCGATGGCTCGAATTAGTTATGGTGGAAAATTGTTATGAGTGCCTTTTTTTCAAGAGCGTGATTTTCAATCATGGGTTCATGTTTTTAATGGCTATGATCCTCCATTAGTTACAGTAGACGGTGTAGCTGTTGTGAAGGATATTAGTGAGTATGACCCTGTTGAGATTCTTGCTGCAAAGCAAAATTATGGCGGATTGAATGCAGTAATCCATTCCATTACCCCAGATCTTCAGCACCATGTGTCTACGTTCACTAAGTCTAAAGATGCTTGGGATATCTTAGAAACCGTATTTGAAGGGAATACCTCTTAGAAATAAGCTATGCTTCAAACCTAAATTATGATTGGAAAACCTTCGTATGGCTGATGAAGATTCATTTGATGAGTTTAATCACAAAGTGTCTGAAATCGTTAATGCATCTTTTGTGTTGGGTAAAACTATTCCTGAAAAGGACATTGTGGTGGAAATTCTCAGATCGCTGCCAGCTAGATACGATTCTAAGAAACATGCCATCGTTGAAGGAAATAACCTTAAAACCCTTTCCAGAAATACTATTGTTGGGAAGTTAAAGATCTTTGATCATGAGCATATATCCAAATATGGAAAGGATATTGCTTTCAAAGCACAAAAGAACACTAAATTACTTGATAAAAGTAAAAATGTTGGCAACTCTGTGGATGATCCTATTGAGACTGATTCATCAGATGAAGATCGTGACAACTTAATTAGTCTCTCTGATCACAAGAAAGTTTAGAGATCTTCTTTTGAAAAGAAGTAAACGGTTCACCAGAGATAAACCCAGGTCATCAGTTAAACCTCATGATCATGTTCCTCCTAAAAACAGGGACACAGTCGACACTGATGATGAAGATAAGCCATAGTCCTTCAAGTGTAAAGGTTTTGGACATTTTGCAAATGAGTGTCCAAATAGTAGAAAATACACTGGAATAAAGGTCTTGCTGCAACTCTTGATAAAATGTCTGATCACTATGATTCAAACGAAGATGAAAAATCAAGTGTAGCACTCATTGGTGAAAATATTAATTTTGATAATTGTAGCAATACTTACATCAATCTTGATATTCTTTCTGGAGAAACTTCTTCGACCACTTTGGAGGATAAAATGGATTTTACTCTAACTACTGAAAATTCTATCTCACATGTTTCAGGTACTTCAATCTATTTAGCAGCATGTTCGTCTATGGTGCCTGAACCGTCCTCCATATTGACATGTTCTTATTGTACTGTTAAGGGTCATGAAATCTCTAATTGTTTCAAGTACAAACGTAAAGTAAGATATGTCAACAAACTGCAACGGAGAGAAAATCGATTAGCAAACAAGCTCAAACTTGTTCTAAAATTGAATTCATCTGAGGTATGTCAATTTAACTCAACCCCTCATAAATTAATTTCTAAATAAAAAGTTAGATCTTTACAGAAAAGAACTAGGTCTAAACGATCTACAAAAGGGGGTATTGAAATTTCCGTGCAGGAACCTTGTGGTGAACATATTATTGGTCACCCCAACACAATTTAATTGTGTCATCTTGTTTCATGTGCCCATATGTCAAAAAGAGACAAGAGTTGTGCACTGTCGGGTTCTACAGTTATAAAGTATTCTATGTTGTTTTCCTTTGAATTTTGAATTATGAATAATATTTTGTTCTTTTCATATCCTCAAATGGTACTGGAAAAAAAAATATTTGTTAAGAAAAGGGGGTTAAAATCGACATTTCTACCATTCTTAGGGTTGTGTGTGTTGATCGGACATGAACCCAACTTACTCTGTATATAGGTTCTGTAACCCTACATTCCTTTTTCCTCCTCTAAATCTCTTTTCATCAAAAGACTGCTTGTGGAGCTATTATCTTGTGTAATTCTGTTACAATCCCATATTATTATGGAGACTCCAAGCATCATATCTTCTGATGGAAAAGATGTTAATATGATTGTTAAGCCATCAATCATGAAGGAAAAAGATAAATCCCATTCCTCTACAACTTTAAAGAGAAAAAGGAAGAATATGAAGAAACCAAGGGCTAACCCCTCAAATCTTCAGAAGTTTTCTGGTGTTCTTGAAGAGTTGAAAGAAGAAAGGATGGAGATGCAGCAAATAAAGGATATTGTTCTAAGATCTCTTGAAATTCAGAAGGCCCTGGCTCGGCATCAGTCAAGAAGGTTTGTCGGAATTGACTCCTTTCTCCATTAACCTTATGTTCCAATGTCTGTTGGCGACAAGGAGTTCGGGGACGATAAAGAATTTTTAAAGAATCTTAATGTCTAGGAAACTTCTTATAAGAATTTATTCTTATGTTTTAAGAAGAATGACTAGGGTTTGGAATAGAAAATATTGTGATACACATAGTTATCTCAACGATTTTCATCTTGCAGTATTAATCTTTATTGGTTTTATATATTCCAAAAATATTTTATGGGATATGCGTATTTACGTCCGTGAACTATGATTATCTCATATATGCTAAAAATTTAAGTCTATTGTGTCTTTATGCAAATATGCTAAAAAAAATAGAATGAACTTTTGAAAATTCCGCAGTATTGATCTTTCCCTAATCCACTTTTATGTGAAAATACTGTGTGGCTCCGTAAGTTTTCTTATGTTGAGCGTTTCCGATTAAATTTATCAGTAAGGTCTTCTTGTGGTTAATTTATTCGATTTTACTGGATACAAATCCATGTGATTTGTTAATGTCCAAAGAAATCCTTCTTTTCTTGTAAAAGTGAGGTCGCTCTTGTTGTTCTTTCGGGAATGACATATTATGGGGGAGAGTTCTTAATTGAACTTGTGCTTAATTGCCAAATATTTGTGGGGAGTGCGGCTATGGAATATTGTAGGAGTTATGTTGTATCTAAATAAAATCCTTGATGAATACACTAAGTTTCTACTATGTGAAATCATTGAAACAAAGTGATATGTTCTCTTTTAGTCATGAATTATCTCTTTGAGAATTTCATTATGATCTCATAGTTTTCGTCCCTTTGCCCATTTATATTGACAAAAAGGGGGAGAATTATTTGGTAGTTCACACTACATACATATGGTTTATGGATCATTATGTAAGGGGGAGTGGTTTTCATTATGAGAAGAAGTATTGAATTAGGGGGAGTGATACATATCACCATAGTATTATTGTCAAAGTTGTGATGCAATTGGACTTTGATACTGTGTAGTAATACTATGACATTGTATAACAATAAGAAAACAACTTGTTGATTATTGTTATAGATACGGATCTTCAACAACAATGATGTTGAGTTGAACACTGGAGTACTTGGAGTAGCAAAGAATTCAAGGAATGTTGAAGAGTCAAGGAAATCAAGCATGATGGATGAGAAACTACAAAGTTTATTTATTTCGTAATCCATATGTATTGATAGTTTTGTCACTAAAATTGACCAAGGGGGAGATTGTTAGAGCATTGCTCGGTCGAAATCGAAAGCTTTGCTATGTCAAGCTTGTTTGTCAAGTTTAGTTGATCAAAACTATAGTCTTTATTTCTAGTCTACTTATAGCTATGTCTCGAATTATGATAGAATGTGTGGTTGATCTTTAGACTTCACGACGTTCATCGATTGAAGACGAAGATCTACTGAGGAGATCTTGGAGGAACTTCATCAACAAAAGGTATGTGGAAACTAAAACTTATCTATCACTCAGAAGTCTATTCTATTCTATATCTAATGAGACTAAGTCGTATAGATATATAGATTTTTATATTATACACATTTGATATTTCGAGCTGAGTTTATTTCGCTTATCTATTTCTCGAAATATGTGTTGGAAGCTTTTTGATTTAACTATATTCATCATTATTCCTTACGAGTTTAGTTGGAAACAATTTATTTGTTGGAAACTAAATATTAAGCCAAAAAATGATCATGTGGAAATTGCCTTGAAACATCTTACATGATTTGTGTGAGACAATCATTTGATGTCGACTTGGAAAGTTTCGTATTGATCATTCGATCACTTTAAAATTACTTGAAGCTAATAGTTTGTGTGAGACAGCTATTGTCGTCTTCTAAGGATGTTTCAATGATTGAAATGGGAGTTTAGAACAACTAACCATTTCTGGACACAACACGGTATGCATACCTAGTATTTGAACTGTATTGTTATGATTAAGGACCGGGAACCGTGTTTGCTTACCTAGTATACAAACGGTTTTAACTGTCAAGGTCCGGGAACCTTGTTTGCGTATCAAGTATGCGAACGGTTCTACCTGAGTTGGGTCCGGGACTGCTGGTCGCGTACCTAGTATGCAAATGGATGGACAAGGCCAAGGTCCGGTGCAGTTGTTTGCATACTTGGTTCGCGAACACAGTGGTGAAGTTCTAAAATCGGTTAAGTATGATTCTCATACTCATGAACTAAAACATTTATGAATTAAGGAATGCAATCTTTGAAAACCGTGACTTAATGTTCATGAATTGATTCTTGTATAAGTACTTTGTACGATTACGAATCTATCCGATTTTGTTTCAACTTGTTCATATATATTTATATGAGATGGTGAACAATTGAACAACTCTATGTGGAACACAATTAGATTCATTTGATTATCTTTCATGATTGATTGATTATCATACTTGATCTAGAAGTGTTAGATGAATGTGGTAAGAAAAAAGTGTTCATATGGCTAACTTCGGTTAACTGTTATCGAGCCAACTCAATATACACGTTTAGGTATGGTTACTCATATCTAAATGAAGGTATATTTTATTTGTGTGTCACAAGCTAAGACCATCTAACGGTGGAGATTAATTGCTTTATTTTTAAGCATACTTAGCTTGAATCTTGAATCAGGTTTTCATCTAATGGTGAATATTGAATGCTTTGTTACTAAGCTATCATAGCTTTGATTGTAAGCAAACCCTGAATTGAAAGACTATATAAGGGAGAACTCTAGCAACTGGAAAATCTAATCCTAACACTTTCCTGTGTCCTAGTTGCGTACTAGAGTCGATTGTCCTTTAACCTATATTTTTCCAAAACCTAACGACTTGAAGACTTCATTTTGGATTCTTGAAGCCAGATCCAACTATTTTCTCTGTAATTGTATATTCTGATCTTACTTGTTCTATTGTATTGAGTACTATCTTATCTAAGAGTTGCTCGAGATTTATCTCTGATAGGTAAGACATAAAAAATAATCACAAAGTTCTTCGTCTCGGACTTTGTGGTTCCGCAATAACTTCTTCGCCTACCATATAGTTAAGTTATTGTGAGGTGATTGATATTTCTTGGATGCTCTTCGGGAGTATAAGACCGGATTATCAATTGGTTCCTGTTAACCTTAATTTATCATAAGACGGAACAAAACTTCATAGGTACTTCTGTGGGAGACAGATTTATCTATCAGAATAGACTTTTCTGTGAGAGACAGATTTGTTTATAAGTCTTCGACTTTGTGTCGTAGCAACTCTTAGTTGTGGGTTAGATCAGCTAAAAGGAATCACATGGGCAGAATCCGGCGTGGTTCTAGAGGCGTAAGTAAAGCAAATGTACCTTAATAGGTGTGACACTTGGTTAGGGCTTAACTACATTCCAGTTCGAAGTTAACTTGTAGTAGGCTAGTGTCTGTAGCGGCTTAATAAAGTATGGTGTTCAAATATGGACTAGATCCCGGGGGTTTTCTGTATTTGCGGTTTCCTCGTTAACAAATTTTTTTTGTTTCTGTGTTATTTCTTTTCCACGTTATATTTTATATAATTGAAATATCACAGGTTGTGCTTAACTCAATCAATTACAAAATACGACCTTGTTTGTTGGATATAAATTTATTGGCACTTGGACATTTGTTTTTGATACCGTCCAAGTTATTCTCATACCAATCAGTTCACGGATTCCATCCAGTTGATTTGTTGATTGATTTGAGAAAGAAATATAACTCTTGGATATGATTCCTTGATTGAGTCTGACTATTTAGTTGATTCTCTTGGAATTTTGTTTGAGTTTGGTCCATACAGATTGCCGAGCGAAAAATTGGGTGTGGTTGTTAGACCCCCTCTTTTTCAGTTCTTCACATACTTGTCAAATAAAGTAAATTCAATGAAGAGGATAGATCTTACTTGGATTGTCATGATCCGAATGTCACAGAGAAACAACTTGTGTACTTGCGCATCAATGGAATGATATCGGTCTACAGAGCCTTATTGGAAAATATTTAATTCCATACATTTTCGGAACTTCATGAAGCGGCAAAGCGATCAGCAACTACCGCGCCTGCTTTACTGGAAAGAGAAAAACCTACACCGAGAGTTTCGTGATACTAAGAATCTCTTCAACAGACAATACAACCCCCAACCTTCCATGAACGTTGTTGCTCAAGGAAGTAAAAGGAAATCCACCTCTCAAGCGGCGTAACATCTTAAACATGCGACATCCAAGCCTCCTTCGAAGGCGCACAGAAAGGATAACTACTCCTGAAATGCACAAACCTCAACCCGACATTAACAAACGGGGAGATGATCAAACGGAGACTCAAACTTCCCTCTTCCCATTGAAGAAGTGATTGTGTTACTGAAAGTACGGGTTCAAGATTATGCAATCAAATTGTTGTTCATCAGGAGAGAGCTGAAGAAAAAATTGAGATAATCCCAGGTACTGTCACCTTCATAGATTCATCAATCATCCAACAAGTAACTGCAATATTTTGAAGCACATCTCCAAAGAGACGGTTGATCCACAATAGCTTCAACTGGAGACTGAAGGAGTATACAAGAATCCTCTCCCAGTCAGAACCTTTATACTCTTTGAACAACCAGTCAAAGAAGCAGTTCAATCGTTGATCGAGCATATCTGTGAAACTGCTCTATCTGTCTAAGACACAAAGGAAGGACATGTTCACAACACCAAATTACATTGTGTCAGACGTCTATCCATCCTGAAAATACTCCTTGAACCTTCATCCACAGACAAGGAGATGCACGACTGGGGACTGCTTACCACAGTCCATCTCAGAGGAAATGAATTTGGAAGAATGTTGATCGATGCTGACACCGCCATCAACAACATTCCACTGAAAACCATCAGATCCGTAGGCAAGAAGCTACTCATGATCTCATCTCAATCAGAGACCTTGAAGGAACGTTCGGAAATATTTATCGCTACATCGCTCTCAAAGTGAATATAAGTTCACCCTGGACAGAAACCAAGTTTTACATAATCAGGAAGATCCAGGATATGACATGTTTTTCAGACGAGCGTAGATCCACGCTGAAAAGATGGGTACTGACAAAGCGCCTTTGGTTGCACATCTCTCCAACGAAGAAAGTTCTGATCCAGAAGATTTGGCGGACATTCCATCATCAGAGCACTTGGAGGAATTTCGAACTTTGACGAGGTTGAAGCAAGACCCTGAAAAAGATGCATAGACATTCATCAAGAGGTTCCGTACTCAGGAAAGTCTCATCCTTTCCATGTCTATGTCATTTATTTCCTCACATGCTATCCTAGCATGGGGACTCAATTCTGCTAGCAACTCTGCAAGACGTTATGAATGGTAGCTTCACCGCATTAGTATTTTACCAAGTGGTTGAATCTGACATTTCTCCGAATCGAGCAATGAGACGTTCATTACTGAGATGATGTCCAAGCATGGCAAAGAACACTTTGGGGCGTTTCTCCATACTCCATAGCCTTGCAGGAGTGTCCATGTGTGCCACAAAATCAGAAAGCTTTGATGTCTGCACAAGTGTTGAATCCCACTACCACAACGAAAGGAATGCTGAATCAACAGAAGATACTCATGGCCGAGACGATCAAACCTAAGACATTCGATGCTTAAGGGATATGACGCTTCAACGCTCAATCATCTAAAAAGCCTTAAACTGTACTCCCAATCAAAGAGTACACCTTCGATAATGGTGTATCTGGCTTCAGCACAAATATCTCGACGATTATACACTGATTCAACACCAGCACGATCAAAGTGTAACTGAAATACAATCGATAAGTCTTCATTATCCCATGATAAGACTTCTGAAGCAGATGCAACATCACTCATCCATGGATGGCACAAACTCCTTCAACATACACTGGGGATTTGATCTTATTGGAGAAATCGATTATATTTCAATAAATGTTATCCACATAACAAGTTATTGCAACCTGATGTGATTCCATGAAACTTCATCAACGAGATATCTCAACATCACAAGCCCCTGCACGACTGAGGAACTTCCTCTCTTCACCGATCACACCCAGAATGGAGACTGCTGATGCAATCTGCCGCAACAACGTCGACTCACTTACGACTCCAGTTCACAGTAAAATCATATTGTTCAGGAGAATTCGTGTTGAACTCCTAGAACACCTTCATCTTAGAGATGCTCAAGCCACCAACTAGTTCGTGAGTGTAAAGGCTCACTGGATGGAGAAGCAAAGACTATGTGGAGCATTTTCAGTCTCTGGAGCAACTTCAACCATAGTATTGATAGACGCATTTATGTGTCTATTTTCATCTCTATTGTGTATATTGTTAGTACCCATTTTTGTACTTATTTTGGTATTTTATCTCTTTGTAGGTGTTTTTGGAGAAATAAGCTTTTGCGGTGAAATTGGCTCGAAAAGTTGATAAATGCAACCCAAGGGACGAGTGTTATGCGGACTCCAGCAACGGATAAGGGGTAACCTTTCCCATTCACGTTCAAATTCTGAATTTGGGCGGGAAAATATAAACACATTCCTGGCAGTTTTGGTGATCGTGATTTGGAGGAGTTTGAGGCCGACTAAACCTCTGATTTTCATAGGGTAGACTCCTTATGGGTCTAGGAATCTAACATGGGTGTTGAAATCGATTAAACTGGGCTCAATTGACGGATTTTTATCTCAACAGCAAAATATGGAAAACCTTCCCAAAGATTGGTATCTATCTAAGGAAGAGTTTAGAATCAAAAGGTAAGCTCAGAAACGCGTAGAAATTCTAAAACAAGAAATTTCCGCAACTTTGCCGTGAAGAGAAAGGAAGAGATTTTGGAGAGATTAAATTGCTCTTTTTGATATAAATAGATTGGTTGGGTCATATAGAAGGGGTGTCGAAAGTTAGGGAAAGTTTAGAACACGACAGAGCCGAGAAATCAAAGGTGCAGGAAACCGGGTTCTGATGTTGCTGCTGAAGAACACGAAGAACATTGACCCACACGGAACAGTCGCAAACAAGTGTCGTTCTTCAACAGCAGAACCAATTTATCGTTTATTAACAGCACTTCATTGTAACAGTGATTTCTGTAACTCCAGCAAAGCGTTGCAGATTCGCTGTATTATTATTTCTCTTCAATAAAAACACTTTCTGAGCCATGAATCAATCTTTTGAGCATGTTTTTACCATGAGGAGCTAAACCCCAACACTGGGATGACGGAGGAAGCCATGTTTCACAATTGATGGTAATTATAATTGATTCTTATGACTTTTTGCATTTCTTTTCAATCGATTTATGATTTTCGTTGATTATTTGTGATTTTGTTTGATAGTGTATGCTTAGTCTAAGAACTTTTGATGCACTATGCTTATGATTTACATCTAATGCTTTATAAAATCTACTTTTGGCAAAGGAATAGAGTCTATAAAAGAGCTAGTATTGTTATGAATAATCGTATGAACCAATTGATTGTGAAGTTTGGTGGAATCCTAAGTCCCAGTCTCTCGTAATATTGATATCATCTTTGTTTATTTGCTATTTTAATCGGAATATAAGTCTAGAATCGAGTCTACACAAGTCCGAGTGAACGACAACCTTACTTACCACTTTAAAATCACATCAATTTTTGGCGCCGCCGAAGCGGACTTGCATTTAGATTTGTTTTTAGGTTTTTAGGTTTTAATTATTTATTTGTTTTTATTATTTTTGTTCTTCTTTACGCGTTTGGTATTTTTCGATTCTTTTTCAGATTTGGAGCGAAGCTAAAAGGAAAGAAAAAGTGTTATAAGAGGAAAGCATCGCCAAAGAAGGAAAGAAAAGAGGAGTCCAAAGGAGTGAAGAAGAAGATTTTTGTATATAGTTATTTTATTTTATTTTAGATTTTATTTCTTTTTATTTTTAGAAACTGTAATTAGGGATTTATTGTTGTAATCTTTTATTTTTGGACTTTGAACTTTATTTTTGGGACATTATTTTGGACATTATTATTTTTAAACCCTAAGGAAGGGTTAAAATTAAATATAAATGTTTGCAGGGAAGGACGACGATTACGATATCATCTCGGCCCCTCGGGTTCGCACATTGACACAGGAGTCAGTGGTCCGAGTCGACTATAGCGGTTCTTCGCCCGTATGGTACGGGAGGTAAGCTTCTAAACACCCGCGAATCCCCTGTCAGCGGGTTTACTGTCTTCCTTAAGGTGCATATATGTTGAGGCTTTGAATACAGATTTTAATTTCCTGGTAAAGGGCAAGGCCAGGCCATACAAGATAAGGGTTCGGATTTCATCACCGTTCTCTTCTTGCCCGTCTTAGGAAAACGATACCTAACGCGAACCTAAGCATTAAAATATTGACTAGAACGAGACCGATAGGGTAACGAGCTTAATAGGAAAGTCGTTCAAAAGGATCGTATTGGGTATCTTGTTAGCCTAACTCAAAGTTCAGGAAGATTACTGTAAGTCGATTAAAGCCGCCTTGTAACCCAGGGAAGCGTTTCCAAAGAGGTGGGGTTATCAAAGCTCCTCTGAGCTTCTCCTACTTCTCTTCGACTTACTTTATTCGGATCGTCCTACGAGGTTTGCTAAAATTGTACCCAGTTACATCTTGGAAGAGTAGAAGCTGGTCTAGAAACAATCTAAGGGAGCCATCATGCTTGTTGTTTACTAGATTTTATAGGTTTGATTTGGTCAAGTCAGCCTTGTTTGTGATTTTTTAGAATTCCCTTGCAGTTAGAATGTCGAACTGGTATTACAATAGCCAATACAATGAATATCCGACTGAGTTTCAAAATGGACATTATTCATATTACGACCATAGTGTAAATAGTGGTTGGGAACACCAACCTTTTGAAGGTTATGGTTCATACCATGGTGAGCCCAATTACTATCCACACACACACCGGTCATACGAGCAAGAAAATAAGGATTATTATAGTGCTAGTACCTCATCTTTGGAAAATACAATCAAACTGTTGAAAACTAGTCCTTATTATGATCCTTCTGTTCCTATTTATGATCCTTCCGTATCTTTAGAAGAGTCTCTTAAGCAGTTAACTGAGCAAACAAATAGGTTTGTGTCGGAAATGAATAGACGAACTGCACCATTGAGTGAATTTTCTATAGAGGAATCCCTCAAGCAAATGGCTGAGACGAACGAAAGACTTGCTCAAAATAATCTTGATTTCCAATACAGTGTTTCCAATAGCACCCTTGAAAATGAGGATAGTTATTTGCATAATCAAGATGACGAGGTTAGCATTGGAAACACTAGTTTAGATGAGGTTCGACCATTTTCATGTAATTACAATGATGATTATGACGAGGATAGTGTTGATGAAGAATCTGAAATATGTAGGCATAGTGATAAGGAATTTTTTACTCCAATTGAGCTTTATAATGATAATATTATTTCTAGTTCAAATCCAAATAATTTTAATAATTATTCACCTATTCAAAAGGACGAGGATTTAACTAGAGATACCCCCATTTTAGACGAAGTAGTATTTCCTTTTTACGAAGCCGATGATGGTTTAGGGGAACGGGTTTATTATGAGAAATTAAGGAGATTGTGATTAGTCTATCTAGAGACACTGAAAACTCTAAGTTTGGGGGTGATTATCATTCTCCATGTGCTTTAACTCTTAGAAAGGTCTCTCACTTGGGACTTGACATATGTTCCTCAACCATTTTAAAAGATTATCTTCAAACACGTTTTCCTAAACCTAGTGATGTCCATAAGGAAGTTCAGTTGTTAGAAACCCATCCTATGGTTGATGGGGTTTACCCAGGCTATGATACCCAGATCGATTTTGTTTTCCCACCAAAAACTTTTCTACCAATTGTGGGAACGTATGAGTTTAAAATGTGTCAGTTATTTAGTTTTGAGACTACGCCTAAGTACTTTAGCAGATTAGAATTGACACATTTGATTAAGAATGACCATCACTTTCATTGTGGTCAACTTTGTAAGTCAAATCTGATTGACTTTAGGAATCCTCAATTATTCAGGTTATTATTGTGTGCTTCTAAGTTTTTAGTTGAGTTTTTCCAGACTCTTAAACCCGAACTTTTGGATCTTAGCTATGAGGAAATCCAACCCATGAAAATATTTTATATAGATCCTTTCATAGAGCCTGAACCCGAACCACAACTAGATGTAGTTGTCTTAAACAGGAAACTAGATAAGGGTATGCATTACATGTTCATTTTCTTGGCTTGTTGCAGGTTCCTTTTACTTGTGATAGCTTTATTTGGTTTTGATAACCCACAATTATTTCGGCTATTGCTATATGATTCGAGTGACTAATCCTTTCTTAGTCTGGCAGAAGACATTAAACTTAGCACTTCTTGGGAGGTAACCCATGGTTCATGCAACACGGTAATATCTTTCCTTAACTCTTTTCCTTCAAATGGTAATAGTTTCTCCTTGTTCATGCTTTTAATTTTATCTTTAGAACATTGAGGACAATGTTAGATTTAAGTTTGGGGGTATGGGAGAAACTTTTTAGTTGCATTATAAACTCCAGAGCCTAGAAATTTATGCCTATTAAGGATGGCACTAACCAATCTAAGTGGATGGAAGCATTTTGGTTTTAGGAGTTGAGGAACCAATCTGAGTGGATGGAAACATCTATATAGAGTCTATTCATAAAAGCACGGAGCTCAGGTGTTAGAAATAACATGATAGTTTCACCGTATCTCGGAATCATCTTATTACTTCTGTTTTTTTTTTTGCAAATTTTTATGTTGATGTCTGCTGGGTTGAAATAGGGTGATTGAGTTACTAAAAAAAAAAGACCAGACCAATTAGACCAATAGGAATAAATATTAACACTTGGATAGTAATATGTGTGTGTTTTCCCTGTCTTCGTCTCCTAAACAAGCGTGGAACGCAGGATCCACGGGAATTACCATGTAATCTGCTGACAAGAAGCATGCGCTAGGATCCAAAAGATATAATCATGTCGTTAAAATAAATAAATAATAATAATAATAAATAAATAAATAAAGGTTTATTATAAAGTCAACCACTGGTTCCCTTGTATATGCCAGCTGAGTTGATGTAGATTTAGGATTGTCGACCACTGGTTCCCTTGTATATGCCAGTTGTGTTGATATTAGTCCAGACCAGTATCTCAATCCACTAGGTCATAGGTTCATCTTGGCATTGAAGTCCATTCGCAACCATCTATTTCTATATCCATCTTCTTAATCTATTCATGTGATTTGTTTGATTCTGGATATGGATGTCCATAGTGCGACTATCTGAGTAGAGCTCTGTCACTTATATATGAATTTTAGTATGCTTGAGTGCAAACTCGTATACAGCAATTGGAATTTCGCATCAGGGTACTTCCTCCCGTAATCAATAAGTATGCCAACCAAGGAGGTTCTTTAGTGCATTCCAAGGTTCTGCGTAGATAGCTAGGGTCTGGAGTAAAGGTTTTGTGGGTATATCTCTAGTATACCCTCCCGAGACTATAACTCGGCCACTAGGGCCACCTAGGGGTTTAAAGGCTTGTTGCACATGCTAAGTGCAATCGACGATGCCTGCGACAGTGAGTTAGGATTTTATTTTGTAGTTTTGATTTGCTCGGGACTAACAAATAATAAGTTTGGGGGTATTTGATAGACGCATTTATGTGTCTATTTTCATCTCTATTGTGTATATTGTTAGTACCCATTTTTGTACTTATTTTGGTATTTTATCTCTTTGTAGGTGTTTTTGGATAAATAAGCTTTTGCGGCGAAATTGGCTCGAAAAGTTGATAAATGCAACCCAAGGGACGAGTGTTATGCGGACTTCAGCAACGGATAAGGGGTAACCTTTCCCCTTCACGTTCAAATTCTGAATTTGGGCGGGAAAATATAAACACATTCCTGGCAGTTTTGGTGATCGTGATTTGGAGGAGTTTGAGGTCGACTAAACCTCTGATTTTCATAGGGTGGATGGTCAATTATGTAAGTCAAATCTGATTGACTTAGAGGATCCTCAGTTATTTAGGTTATTATTGTGTGCTTCTAAGTTCCTATTTGAGTTTTTCCAGACTTTAGGACCTAATGATTCAGATCCCACCTATGAGGAAATGCAGCCAATGAAAATAATTTATCTAGACCCTTTCATAGAACCTGAACCTGAACCGCAGTTAGCGATAGTTATCAGTAAACTACTTAAGGTCATGCGATACTTGTTCACTTTCTTGGCTTATTGTTGTTTCCTATGGTCAGCTCAATTTGGTTTTGAAGACCCACAGTTATTCCGACTACTGTTATACGATTCGAGGTGACTAATCCTTTCCAATGTCTGGCTGAAGACTTTAAAATTAGCACTTCTTGGGAGGTAACCCATTCTCATGCAACACGGTAATATCTTTCCTTAACTCTTTTGCTTCAAATGGTAACAGTTTCTCCTTGTTCATGCTTTTAATTTCATCTTTAGAACATTGAGGACAATGTTAGATTTAAGTTTGGGGGTATGGGAAAAACTTTTTAGTTGCAATAAACTCCATAGCCTATAAATTTATGCCTATTAAGGATGGCACTAACCAATCTAAGTGGATGGAAGCATTTTGGTTTTAGGAGTTGAGGAACCAATCTGAGTAGATGGAAACATCTATAAGAGTCTATTCGTAAAAGCACAGAGCTCAGGTGTTAGAAATAACATGATAGTTTCGCCATATCTCGTTGAGACCTTTTCACTTCAGTTTTTATTTTATTTTATTTTTAAAATATGTTTCTCTAAGTGATTAGGTGGGGCTCACGATTCAAGTTGTTACCACTGCTAGGGTGTAATAGAGTGATTGAGATAAAAAAAAAAAAAAAAAAAAAAAAAAA
>JAJJMB010017069.1:979630-1112756 GCA_023531105.1 Papaver atlanticum
AAAAAAAAAAAAGACCAGACCAATAGACCAATCGGAATAAATTTTAATACTTGGATAGCAATATGTGTGTGTTCTCCCTGTCTCCGTCGCCTAAACAAGCGTGGAATGCAGGATCCACGGGAATTACCATGTAATCTGCTGACAAGAAAGCATGCGCTTGGATCCACAAGATCTAATCATGTTGTTAGTTCTAAATAAATAAATAATGTGTGTTCAATAAATCGACCGCTGGTTCCCTTGTATATGCCAGACGAGTTGATCTAGAATTAGGATTATTGACCACTGGTCCCCTTGTATATGCCAGTTGTGTTGATATTAGTCAGACCAGTATCTCAGTCCATTATGATAGGTTCATCTTTGCAGAAGCCTTCAGACAGATATAAGAAACACCGTTCACCTAGTCAACATCAAAACCATCTATGTTTTTCTATATCCATCTCTTAATCTATCCATGTGATTTGTTGACTCCGGATATTGATGTCCATAGTGAAACTATCTGAGTAGAGCTCTGTCACTTATATATGAATTTTAGTATGCTTGGGTACAAAGTCGTATACAGCAATTGGAATTTCGCATCAGGGTACTTCCTCCTGTAATCAATAAGTATTCCAACCAAGGAGGTTCTTTAGTGCATTCCAAGGTTCTGCGTAGATAGCTAGGGTCTGGAGTAAAGTTTTTGTGGGTACACCTCTGGTAAACCCTCCCGAGACTATAACTCGGCCACTAGGGCCACCTAGGGGTTTAAAGGCTTGTTGCACATGCTAAGTGCAATCGACACTGAAAACTCTAAGTTTGGGGGTGATTATCAGTTTTCTAGTGCCTTACCTTTAACTCTCAGGAAGTCCCCTCACTTAGGACTTGATATTTGTGCCTCAACAAATTTACAAGATTACCTTCATACTTGTTTTTCCGAACCTAGTGATGTCCAGGAAGAAGTTCAGTCGTTAGAAACCCATCCTATGGTTGATGTGGTTTGCCCAGGCTATGATACCCAGATTGACTTTGTTTTCCCACCAAATTGTTTTCTTCCAACTGTGGAAACGTTTATATTTCAAATGTGTCGAATATTAAGTTCTGAGACTAAGCCTAAGTACTTTAGGTTAAAAGAATCGACACATTTACTTAAGAACAAAAATTAATCAAATTTTAGATAGTGGTAAGAAATGAGGTTGTCGTTCACTCGGATTTGTAGAGATTAAGTTTTTAAAAATACTAAATAAATATATACAAAGATATTTAACAATGGGCGAGAGGTACTGGAACTAAGGATTCGACCAATTTTCATAACATAAGGTTCAATTATTTATTCTCAACAATTTTAGCTCAAGAAATGTAAACATGGACTCTTATTTTTGCCAAGGTAGATTCTAAAAACATTAGTTATAAATCGTAAGCATGGGACATCAAACATCTAAGTAAGCATGACCCATCTAATAAAATAATAACTAATTAATCAAAATAATATTTCAATTAATATTAGTGCAAAAGTCATTAAAAAAATAAAATAAATTTACCCATGTATGAAGTTCGGCCTCCTCCGTCGTCCCAGTGTTGGGGTTTAACTCATCATGTCGAAAACACACTCAAAATATGTATTCATGGCTCAAAAAGTGTTTACAAGAAGAGAAAATAATGAAACATGAAATCTGCAACAGCACAGGTGCGTTACAGACCGACTGTTTCAACTCTCAACTGTTATGATGAAGATAATCGTTACAAATCTGAAGATAAATGTTGCAGAAGAGGTTGAAGAAACTGTTACAATGAAGATAAATGTTGCAAACCAGTTGAAGAAACTGTTACAACGAAGATAAATGTTGCAACCTAGTTGAAGAAACCGTTGTTGTTTCCCTGTTCTTCACGAGCAGCAGCAGCAACAACAACAGAGTTCTGAAAACTCTTGATTCACGCCTCCTGAGCTCTCCTCTCGACCCCCAAACTCTCGAAACCCCTTCTATATGACCTGGGTAATCTATTTATACCCGAAAGATGCATCGAATCTCCTCCATAACTTCAAAAAATCTTCTCTTTATTATTTTTATTCTTACGACAATAATCTCCATTTTTTTTATCTTCCACGCGCATGCAGCTGTATTTCTTTCATTCTATACCTTATTCACGCACCAGGATATCGATTGAGTCTTCCAAACACGTGCAGTACACGTTTAAATTTCTCACAACTCGTGCAAGCTCATGTTTTTCCTCCAACTCCCTGTTTGGATTAAAACAAGTTATCCAGCCAAATTTGATCGATAAAATCACCCATACTAGCTTTATATAGTCATATCACGTCTACCCACTAAGTTTCAGGGATTGAATCTCACTAAATCACGTCCAAACATCCGATTGAAATTCTGCCAGTGAAAGGGAATATTTTCCCGCCAAAAATATTTTTTTAATTTGAGAAGAAAATGTCCTCCCCCTAATCCTGCATGGGTGTCCCTTTAGCACTTGTCTTATGGGGTGCAAATAGTAATTTTTGGGCGTAGATAGTAATTTTTCCGGGGTTCCTCCGACACATTTTTGGGGTGCTTCCGGTGCATTTCTGGGGTGCCTTTAGTACTCTATCCTGGGGTATAAAACACCACTTTTCGAGCCAATTTCGCCGCAAGAGCTTATTTCTCTAAAAATACCTACAAAGACATAAAATAACAAAATAAATACAAAATCGAACACTAAAAATATATACAATTGAGACATATTAGACACAATAATGCGTCTATCAGTAGACTCCTTATGGGTCTAGGAATCTAACATGGGTGTTGAAATCGATTAAGCTGGGCTTAATCGACGGATTTTTATCTCAACAGCAAAATATGGAAAGTCACGTGTGTGACCGATTTAAAGAAATTTTAGAGAGATTAAAGTGCTATAAACCTTCCCAAAGATTGGTATCTATCTAAGGAAGAGTTTAGAATCAAAAGGAAAGCTCAGAAACGCGTAGAAATTCTAAAACAAGAAATTGCCGCAAATTTGCCGTGAAGAGAAATGAAAAGATTTTGGAGAGATTTTGGAGAGATTTAATCGCTCTTTTTGATATAAATAGATTGGTTGGGTCATATAGAAGGGGTGTCGAAAGTTAGGGAAAGTTCAGAACACGACAGACCCGGGAAATCAAAGGTGCAGGAAACCGGGTTCTGCTGCTGCTGCTGAAGAACACAAAGAACATTGACCCACACGGAACAGTCGCAGACGAGTGTCGTTCTTCAACAGCAGAACCAATTTATCGTTTATTAACAGCACTTCATTGTAACGGTGATTTCTGTAACGCCAGCAAAGCGTTACAGATTCGCTGTATTATTATTTCTCTTCAATAAAAACACTTTTTGATCCATGAATCAATCTTTTGAGCATTTTTTTACCATGAGGAGCTAAACCCCAACACTGGGATGTCGGAGGAAGCCATGTTTCACAATTGATGGTAATTATAATTGATTCTTATGACTTTTTGCATTGCTTTTCAATCGATTTATGATTTTTGTTGATTATTTGTGGTTTTGTTTGATAGTGTATGCTTAGTCTAAGAACTTTTGATGCACTATGCTTATGATTTACATCTAATGCTTTATAAAATCTACTTTTGGCAAAGGAATAGAGTCTATAAAAGAGCTAGTATTGTTATGAATAATCGTATGAACCAATTGATTGTGAAGTTTGGTGGAATCCTAAGTCCCAGTCTCTCGTAATATTGATATCATTTTTGTTTATTTGCTATTTTAATCGGAATATAAGTCTAGAATCGAGTCTACACAAGTCCGAATGAACGACAACCTTACTTACCACTTTAAAATCACATCAAGTATCGACATCAACAAGGATATGTGGAGGAACTCCGTCCATGGTATCAGCATCAACAAGAATGTCTGGAGAAAATTCAATCGTGATCTCGGCATCAACAACGGTCACAGGAGCGACATCATCATGACCAGCTTCACCAACTATCCATTCTCTGATGTGTTACTCGATGGAACGAACTTCTCCAAGCACTAATGATTCATATCAAGATGTGTAGACATGGTAACATGTTCACATAAAAGTTTCCCCAAAGCTTGCACGATTGGTGGGCACCAACCAAAGTCTTCTACAAGATATTCTCATCGCCTCTACAAATGAAGTACGACATACTTCAGGCCAAGGGTTTACAAAAACGTACTAATGGGTGAGGAATGGGACGATGCTTCCTCAACGAAAGATGTTCGTCTATGTCTATGCTACAACATACCAAAAGGGAGCATCAATCGGACATTCAAGCTAAAAGATATGGCTTTTATTGTCAGGTCTATGGAATCTGAAAATTTGCACGGGAATACAAGTTATGAATGTGCATGCGTCATTGACTGACCTACACAACTCCAAATGGAGAGAATATTTTCTCATATGATAACTCAGTCTCTTAGCTTCAAAAGTTGGGGTCAAGCATCGAATTCCGACGTCGTATGAGGTTCCTACAGCTTCCAGAGCATACAACATGCAAGCAGCAATTCTTAGACGGGATTCATAACTTCCACAGTCGATCGGTGTCCACCAGGTCTTTCCACTAAGTCCTTCATCAAGGTACCTCCAACTTCGACCGCCTTGGTCTTTACATCAATTTTTCTACCCGGGTCCTCTATCTAGGTCTTGCCAGAAGAAGGGAAAACGAAAGGGAGAGATTTAACAAAATACTGGGGGCTGACGGTCCACTGATCATGACGATCAATTTCACAGTCCAAGAATCGTAGCGCCGGGATCTCCAGTGCTAATCATTCGTCGTAAAAGGAATGCTACCACCGGGACATGCAACCATGGTCATTACATCATCCTCTCTTGAGAGCAACCTCAGTTATGGTCCCGTGACCAGGGTTTCAGAAGTGATGTTTCTACGACTGACAGAAACAAAAAATGGTACTGCAAGCACCAGGCTCATGTATCAACAAAGGGTTTCAGGTTGCAAATTAATCAATGGCATTGAAATCCTTCATCAAGCGTTCAAGACACAAGCGAATGGTCTAAAGACACAAAAGAGACGTTTTACCACTTCCCTGTACAAAGCGATGAGCTGGGAGCAATTGGTAAGGAATCTAAGCTTGAGTCATATGTAATTCTCTTCGTATGGATGTATTCTACAACATATCCAAAATTCATAACAATTGGATAAACGAGCAAAGAGATGTGGCCAAAACATTGGACTACATGCCAGCTGAAAATTTTCTGGAAGTCTCCTGGAAGTTTACTGTCTCGCCTATTTAGGCCCATAAACATGCTCAAAACTCAAAAAGATTCTTTAAAGCTTTTAAATTTCCTGGGAATGAAAAAACATGGGTAGATCGCGAAAATCCGACATCGGACGAAGATTCTACAGCGTTTTTACTGAAAGACTGAAGTCTGGATTTTTCTGGTGACGTATTTCGGCAAAATTTCTCATTCGTTCATGTGGGTTCTCATTTATTCATCGCCAAATAATCAATTTCATTCTTCTATGAAGAAAGTACAGGGTAATACTTACTTGAGGGGTCTCTAAGCCATTTGGAGGATCAATATTGCCGGAATCACCGTTAGTTGCATTATTTCCTTCACTCGATCCTGGGTTTTGAGAATTCTCCGTCTCACCATTTTCCAAGGAAGAATGAGCATTTTCAATACTTTATTCATCCACGAAATCTCCTCCTGGATACATCAGCAACAATTATTAATATTTCATTCAAGGAGTGCTATGAACGATTATACGAAGAGGTACTTACATCAACTTCTTCTTCAACGCTCGATTCAGAGACTGTTTGTTCGGCAGCAGTGAATTGAAGACCGTCAAGGCTCGATGGGGCAAAGTTCTGAGACGAAGTAACAAACATTGGTTTCATGATCCTAATTGCACGGACAACAAAAATTCATGGTATAGGGAACGCTAACAATTCACCAAAGAGACAGCCGGGGACTTTACAGTGTTCGATATCATTCTATAATCCTATTTCTGGATTCTCCACTCCGAAGAATTACTGCTATTTCTAAGTAATCCACATCAATCGAACAAGGACCCATTTCTCGAGCTGCTTTATCGATGTTATATTCCTCCATCAGAGACTTCATGTGCATTACTGATACTAAGTAACCAGGAGTACAACTCAGTATGAAGGATCTCTCACCAACACTCAGAGGTCCCAGAAGCACCATTTCTTGAAGTTGCATATGTAGAGATGTCATCTCTGGAAGTATCATCTTTGGAAGTGTCATTATGGGAACCAGTCATTCTTGCAAAGTTGTTGTGACGTCCACACAACATTCCTACTTCAGTATATCATCCGTCGATGCAGATTTCATCAAAGCAGTGGAATTAAAGAACAACAAAAATAATAAAGGTGCTCACATCAACGTCTACAAAAATGGTAACTCTCAGACTCTTACCTGTTCACAATTTCACTAGCTGTAGTGATTATAACGCATAATCGCAAGAACTTGCTCGTTTCTTCAAACTTGCAAAGACGAGCAAAGTCCATTATTCAAAAATCACAAATTGATTTTCATAAAACCGTGAATAATCCACATGAATTTTAACATCCACTGGTTTTTCAAATATTGGACGGACGTCCATTCTACAATTGTAAAAACTCACATACAGACATTATTTCACCATGTATAATTGTCTACCTTCAACAGTTGGTCAAAATCAAAAAAATAATTTTACAACATATATATATATATATATATATTTAATGTGAAATTCACGCAAATTTGAAATATATATATATATATATATATATATATATATATGCTCCCTCGCGTGAGCATCCGTCTTTGAAACGAGAGTATATTTTCAAAGATCTAGACAAAAAAATTATCATTAGACGCATGTCTATTTTTTTTTTTTTAAATCTCTCTTATGCTAGGGATTATTGTTTATTTCTTAAACTAACAAACGAACGAACGAACATCCGTTCCTAAAACAAGGATTTCTTTTGGCCGGGCCCGTAAACGCTAAACCGACCAAAACCGGATGTCCGACCATCAAAATCAGCAGTGCTTCATCTGTCCGTGCTCACGAGATGACACTCTATCATACTTTCAGGGTCCTTACTTGGGCATTTGCTCGTACATGACACCATTGGAGCAAATCGGGGATTCTGAAAATACCTTTGTACAACCGAGTTTAACTGCTTATCTCATCAACCCGAAAATCACCATCTAATGCTTACTGCGGAACATGATTGTCCCTCACTAAGCAGGGGACTTAATGTTGATGGTGGATTTTCGACAAAGGTCAAAATCGTAAAATCATGATACTGCATGTTTCTGACCCGGCTTCAGGAACGCATGTGACGATTCATATTTTACGATCCGTGAACCGTTTCACGATCTCTGATCGAGTTCCTCTCAGAGCCATGATGAATATGTTTCTTGAAAGGCCTCCCACTAGCTGAGCGTTCGATGCTACACATTTCATCGTGACCTTTATGTAGAATAACATGATTGGGCGGTCCTCTGGACATAATTGTTTGTCGGAGGGCTTAACGCCTTCCGGACGTAGGTGATACTCGTTGTTCCCTGACTACATAGAGAGACCCACCTCTACATAGAAGAACGATTGGGCGGTCCTCCTACATAATTGTTTGTTGAGAGGGCTTAACGCCTTCAGGACGTCGGCGACACTCATTGTTCCCTGACTATGTAGAGAGATCGTGTATAGATTCAGGCGTCTCTCCTACATAATTGTTTGTTGAGGGGGCTAAACGCCTTCAGGACACCAACGCCGCACATTGTTCCCTGACTATACACCTTTCAGAACGAGTATGATGCTTCAACTATCTCATATCTCGATTCTACAATAGATTAATTCTACCGTGACATTCGCCACTGAATTCCTAGAAAATAATCTATTATATCTCATTACTCCGTTCCATGGCTATCCTCGGCTGATTCCATGGATTAGTAATAGATAACCATCTTATCTCATTACTCCGTTCCTTGAATTCCCCGGCTGGATTCATGGATTAGTAATAGATACACAATTCATTTATTACTCCGTTTCATGAGTCATTCTCCGCTGAATTTCATGAATTAGTAATAAATATCCAACAATCGGGCATCTGGACTATCACTGAGTAAGCCCCAATAAAATGGTGCAAGTGTACTCAACAATGATGCACGAACGAGCATTCAAAAATATGGACAAATGAGGAATCCTACACAAAATATGAGAGAGAAAATAATAATAAAAAATATAAAAGAGGCACCTAGGGACCGGGCCCACCGGCTGGCCGGCCATGCCGTCGTAGCCGGTCCCCCATGCCCTCTTCCTTTATTTTTATTATTTTATTTATTTTCATGAACTCAAGAAAACTCCTTCGTTCAAGCAACTTTCCTTGTTTGAGCAAAACTCACGGTTTCTCCATATTTTCAAGGTTTCATGAAAAAAGTAATAAAATAGGGAAACGTGTTGCGGGACTGGGATACCTAGCCGGCCGGCCATGCCCTAGACGTGGCCGGTCCCACACGTTGCATCCCTTGTTTTAGTAATTATTATTTCCCTCATCTCATGAAACTCCTCCGTTTGAGCAAAAATCATGGTTTCTTCATATTTTCTCAAATATCGCTCAAATCGTGAAAAAGCCAAAAAGTCAAACGATCACACGACCGACTAGGCTACTCACGTCAAATATTAAATTATTATTATTTTAACATTTTCAAAATATTGATCGAACGAGCAAAGTCCTACTTGCTCATTCGAGCAAAATCAAGAATTTCAGTCAAAGATCAAACTCTTCTGAAAATCCAAGATATTGCTCAAACGCACAGAAAATACCAAAACTCTCAAGACTAAGACACGGACATTATGGTGACACGGGAATGCTTCCTTGACCGACCAAGGATGGCCCTAAGGCTTGCAAGGAGCCGGTCCCACACATTCTTATAATCTTGACCTAATTTTCTCAATTGCTCATATTGGGTTTAAACTTTTTTCAACCAACTTGGAATTTGCTCAAACGACCATCAGCTGGTCCCACGAACACCAAGGGCCGGTTTCATGCTCCCTTGGACGGTCCCTCACTTCCCCATAATTAGGTTTCATCACCTAATGTTCATACGAGCATTATTCTAATGAATGATTAAATCAGCATTTAATCGTCCTTTCACCAACCAATCAACTAAGGACTCTGGTGCACGCTCACTCGAGCACTTGGGCATCACATGGTCGTCCATCATCCCATGTGGTCGGTCCCTCCTTCACTCAGTGACCTATTTTCAGCAATTCATCAATTGACGAACAATTGATCAAAAATCAGGGTTTCGAACAAACGCTCCACAAATCATCATTCTAAGCAAGTTCAAACACTAATAAATTTTTGTTGATCCAGTAATCAATATTAAGATTAATTACATAATATTTGGTAGGCTACCAATATTTTAATTAATATTTTATTGAGTCACGTTACTAATAATTCATCGAATGAGCAATACTTGCTCAGTTGCTCGAATATTGATCCAACTATCAATATTCAGTAATTCGTCGAATTGAGCAATACTTGCTCAGTTGCTCGAATTTACAATATTTGCTCAAACGAGCAATATCAACATAAGAATATTACGTCTGACATGTTCAATCCATGAATCACTGAGCATTCATTACTCATGCTCAGTCAACAAAACTTAGATTCACTGTCTAATCAAGTCAATGACTGACTAATCAAATACACGTCTGCTTTGCAGACTCCAAGTTCGTGAGACATCAATCACGTCACATGGGGGGATTTTACTTAGGGTTTTGGTATGGCGGCCTACGGCACGTGTGTTCATCCACGATGAGAAATGTGAGTAACTTGTGCAAACGGTTGAAGGAGTTAGCAAAGTAGTGGGTGGACGGTTAACCAAGTCTCCACACGACCTGGAACTGGTTTAACCACGAATTCCCACTTTCCCACTCATTCACTCAAGAAACCGTCACACTTACTGGGATCAATGTGTTCACTATTCTGACAATATAAATAAGTCGCTAAATCCATGATTGAAAAAGGACAGAAAATCCACGAGATATAGAACAGACAATCCAGCGTCTAACCAAGAATCATCGTGTGAGCAACACTCTCTCTCATTCGAAACTTATTTACACAATCTTGCAGAAACCTTCAACACATCCACAATCCTTGATCATCATTGATCCCACAATTCTCAGCTTCCCTCCTACAGATCAACCCATCTCCCTCTTTGTGACTGAATTGACTCTGGAACGGCCATTGACTTGGTTTAGGATGGAGTCATACATATTGATCTCTCGAACTCAAAGCACTCCCGTGCAGTGCATCTGTTTGAGGTTAAGCAGTTTGCTTGGTTGAGGAGTCTCGTCCACATGGTCGTCTCTTCACTTTCCTAAAAAACCAGCCCATCGTTTTTCCCCATCTAAAATGTCCAAATTTTCCACACTGAAAACAGGTCTTTCCTATGTTAGAAAACGGTGAGGACTTACACTTACTCATGATCAATGCAATGTGTTCCAAGAACTTAAAAGTTTTTTCAAAAGCTAAAAAGAGATTTTCTACAGACCCTTTTTCGTTGCATTCCTTAAAGAGACTGTTTAATAATCTTTTAAGACAACGTAACTTATTAATTTTAACAAGACGTTTCTTGTTTTTCACCTTTGCATAAGATTCTTTATTTTGTCCTATAGATTTTTACCCTCAACCAAGACATTGGTTGAGTCGAGAGCATTCTGAGGAACAGACGTTCCTGAAGAGAATAAACTCTGAAAAATCTTTAAGGAATTCTGGTGTACATTACAGGTGAACAAAAAAAGTTTCCCAAAGTATTTTCCCATAAGAATGTAATTTCAGGATCAACCAAACACAAACTTATTAGGTTTCTCGTGTTTGCCTTCTCTGATACCAATTGAAAATATGGGGGTACCAAAATACACCACCAACTCTTTCTTAGGCAACCTGTATAGACTAAACCTAAACACAATTCCGAGAATTCAACTTAATGAATCTCAATCAAGGAATAATATTCAGAGTTTATATCTCTTTCTCTCAAAATTAGAATGTTACAGAGATAAGTCCGTGAACCTGATTATGCGTGAGAGTAATTGGTAGATTCCAAAGATCAATATCCAAGAATCAATCAAGTCGTATCCAAAAATTGCGATGGACATATCTACGTGAATTGATTTCAATGTACAACATGTGATATTTCAATTATAAAGATAAACAATATAATGCGGAAAATAAATAACACATACACCAGAAATTTTGTTAACGAGAAAATCGCAAGTGCAGAAAAATCCCGGGACGCAGTCCAGACTTGAACACCAAACTGTATTAAGCCGATACGGACACTAGCATACTATCAGAACTTCGGACTGGAATGTAGTTGAGACCGAATGAAACCGTCACAACAATTCAATTAAAGTTGCGATCTTTATTCCTCTTGAATCCCAGCAGGACTCCGCGTGATAGATTCCCTTAGCTGACGTCCTTTACAACCTAAGAGTTGCTTCAACTTAATTGAATACTTTAAATCAATATGTCTCCCACAGATAATCCTATATGTGATTTTCGTTCTGATCAAAGATCAAGATGAGACAAAGTCTAGCAAACCTCAAAATCCGGTTTTATGACTCCCGAAGAGCAGCCTAGATTATTATTCACCTCACAGGTGTAAACTTGTGGAATCACAAAGTATGAGACGAAAAAACTTTGTGATTTCTATCTATCTTGTTTTGCTGGAGCAAGACTCAACAATCAAAACAAGATCAGGATACAAGAACTATCAAGATAACAATAGTTGGACCTGGATTCACGAATCCTTCGGTGAAGTACTTTTAGTTGCTAAACCCTAGAAGGGTTTAAAGGAGAAGACGACTCTAGTTTACAACTAGGAAACACAAAGATAGTATAAGGGATACAAAGATCCCAGTTGTTTGAGGTTCTCCTTTTATAGACTTTCAAGATCAAGGTTGATTTGGATTTAAGCTAAGGTATCTTTGGAATCAAGTAATCAATAATCACCGTTAGATGAAAATCTTGACTTGAGATTAACATAATACAATATACACTCTGGTTAGGATGTGCCGTAACCGAACCGTGTATAATGCTTGATTCATAAATGGTTAGCCGAAACTAGCCAATTGAACAATAAGCTTAACCATTTTCATATAACACTTTAATACTTTTCTTGAGTCACAAATGTGATCAATCATGTCTAGATATGTTCTTAGAGAGTTATTCAAATGCCGATTATCTCATAGAAATAATTCCGATGCATCTAAAAATATTCGAAAGGGTAAGTACGTGTACTGTACCTATTCGTGAATATTCTTGTCATAGTACGTGTACCGGGTATGTGTACCCTTAATACAAAATCAAGTTCAGGAACTAACCGCTCTTTTATGGTATGCGTACCTTTCCGGTTTTGAAACCAACAGATTTTTTCCGGTTTGCATACTAGGTATGCGTACCTTTCCTGGTTCATGAGTTCAAAGACTTTTTATGTTATGGATATCATGTATGCGTACCAAGAAGTCGTTGCCGAACTATAAATACGCCAGTACATGTACTAAGTACATGTACTGCAGCTCTAGACGTATAACAGTTCTCTTAGTATGTGAACTAGTATGCATACTGTCATGTATCCAAATTAACAATAATTATATACTCTCTAATAATCGATTTGAAACATTCCCGAATAACATCAATAACACATCTCACTAACTTGTAACTAAAATCTCCAAATCTACTATAGGAATTGTACTAACTACAAAGCCTCCGAACTTCTAGATCAATAATACCACTCAAACGGAAACAGTGCTCATACCAAAATTCCACAAAGTATTAAATGAAAAATGCATGAGCTCTCATGAAACATCGAGGATCTGAACACAATGAAGTCTAATTGATTAAATTAGTAAACTAGAACATGACAAACTAACTTACGGACTGCTACCAAAGGTACTGGAACCTAAAAGCCCCAGCTTTCTAATTAATTGAACTACCAAACATAAAAGCACCCTAGTGACTAGCTTAAACATCCATTAAACTAGACTTTTCATCAGCA
This sequence comes from Papaver atlanticum, assembly GCA_023531105.1. NCBI lineage: Eukaryota > Viridiplantae > Streptophyta > Magnoliopsida > Ranunculales > Papaveraceae > Papaver > Papaver atlanticum. The sequence goes on from JAJJMB010017069.1 coordinate 992,645, forward strand.
GAACATCCATTCAACTATGATTTATATGTTGGTAGTAGATAGATTAATAATAATTAATAATGAAACCCATATATAAGTAACTAATTCAAGTTTTTACTAATCTTAAAGAGCCAAAAGTTGTTGTCTCACAAGCAAGACCATCAGCTGAACCTTATATATATGCCTTAGACTAATATTTACCATTTTCATTCTCCATATCGGCAAATGTTAATCTAAAAGATACTAACTTGTCCCATTGATCATTCTTCAGTTCAGTATACCTTATTGACATCCTAATGAACTCATCTTCCTTATTAACAACCTTCATTTATGTTAGCATCGTTCATAACTCATCGGAACATAATTTTTAAAAAAAAAAAAACACAACAGAAATTATCTTTTGTGGAATTTTATCAAACAATTACGGTGCTGACCGTAATTCCAAAATTTCAATCAATTTCTGGCGTCCTAACACGAACAACTATATCATTCTTAACATATAAATCAAAAATAGCAACAAACACATATCAATTTTCAGAAAATAATCAAAAAAAAAAAAGTTGAATAGATAATGGTTTGGAACAGAGGGAGAGAGGTAGAGTACCTGTTGATATAGAGGAAGATGAAGAACCTCTGCAAAATAAAATAAAAATAAAAAACAATTCCGTGATGAAAAGCTTATAATCATAACCCTTATGTGGTGTAGAAGAAGAGGAACGTATTTATAAACCCTTCCTGGGTTTAGTAGTGGAGTCTGTTGCACTATTCCTAGACGGAAAACGGGGAGAACGAGTTTATGGGAGAATACCAAAATCCTTTTTTCTTTGGTGTTCGAAAATCACGGGAGGTTTTGAGGTTTTGATATCCCTGTCCACGGTTGGAATATGCACGAAACAAACACAAAATAACCGTATTTATTGAGATAACCCAACCTAGGTTGGGATATCTGGGTTCCAAAACACGCTTTATGTATGCGTACCTTTCCTTGTTCACGAGGTCACAAACTTTTTATGGTATGGATATCGGGTATGCGTAATGAAAAGTCGCTGCCGAACTACAGATACGCCGTAATGAGTACATGTACCGCGGATTTGGACTTATAACAATTCTCCCAGTATGTGAACCGGTATGCATAATGTCATGTATCTAGATAAATAATAGTTCTATATCTCTCTAATAATCGATTTAAAACATTCCCGAATAACATCAATGACACATATCACTGTTCCAGACTATTTTCAAATGATTAAATCTTGAATTATAATTTTGGTCATAAGCAATAAATTTTTCTTAACCAAATTCATCAAGTATGAAAAAATGTTTTTAAGCTTAGCATATTTCGAGAACGATATTCAAGATAAACTTGACTCGAAATTCATCTTATGCATATATGTCTAATTTAGTCATGCAACAATGTCTCATTGATAGAAAGGTGAAAACTTGAGAAATAAGTGGTTCAGTCTTCACTTACCTTTTTTGAAAAAGTTCTCCAGAGCTCATGTTGATCTTCGCCTTCAAACGGTAGAACGCAGTGATATCCGAATCTCAACTACACACTTCTATCATAATCCGAGACTTGACAAAATGTAGACTAGAAATCAAGATATAGTTTTGACAACTAAATTTGAAAACTAAATTTGACAACAAGCTTGAGATAGCAATACTTGTGAGTTCGACCGAGAAATGCTCTAGCAAGTCCACTTGAATTAATTCTGTCTACTTCTTCTCTCTCATTCAATTTTTCTTAGTTGTCTCTTGTAGTGCTAGTTCGCTTTTGATCCTCTTGTTTGCCAAAATTTTGGGATTCAATCCTCACCGAAATCCTAAGGTTTGGATTTTCCCACTAATCCAGCCAAAGTTTGATTCAACTCATATAGAAGGACAACTGAATCTGTCCGTATACATTTGGTAAGTTTTGAATTTCTTTTCCAAGTTTACCCCTCCAGCAAAGTTAGTAACCAACCATGGTTAGGATTTATAATTGGGTTAGGAGAAACGGGTAGGTCTGAGAAAGTGATTGGAATATGGGTAATAGTACATAGTAGAGGTGTTTTTCTCTCTCTATCACAAGTACTTTACCCAAGAATTGGTAACGCCTTCCCCCATATGTTGCATAGGTATGCTTGGTAAAATGCAGGAAAACTTTGTCAGAGTTCAGTGTACTATATTGCGGATGGATTGTTATGGTGTATGTCCCAATTTTTAATCTGTTATTCTGCATTTGATTGCTAATATTTGGCCGTACCCTTCCTGTTTATTTGGGTGCATCAATTTACAAGATACAAATCATTTCCAAATATTTAACACAACACTTGATCATCATCTTGTTTATTTGGGTGCACCTGTTTAAAAGGTACAATGCATTTCCAAATATTTAACACAACACTTGATAATCAGCCTTATGTGGAACAAGTGGGTACATCGCGAAGTTCACTTTAATAAGGGAAGTTGGTCCTATAAAATCAATTGGGTACCTCAGTAAACACAGTAGTATAATTTCAATGGGTTCTCTATTTTTCAAGGTACTATAAATCATGACGGGTAATTCATTTTGGGTGTCGTATAATTTTAACTTGGTACCCATAGAAGTCTGTAGTATAAAAAAACATAGGGTAAAATGTTTCAAGTTCCAACAGAATAGCATACTGTTGTTCGGAAAACCACCCCAAAATTGACTCTCTTTTGTTAATGATAGAGGACTTGGAACGTGCATAAGCTTAAGTAAAAATCAACAAATTTATTGATGTGGGAATACAAAAATGCGCATTTAATTCATAAATGAGCGGAAAATTCGTTATTACATGGATGTTCCATTAGAAGGGGCAAGCCAAATCACCCTCGGATGACATACTGCGAGCTAACTGGCAGGCCTATCTGGAAAATCAAAATCCTAGGGTGATACCTTCGCGAACCCGAGTTTGCCGTCAGTATGTATCTGAAGTCTAAAGTTGCCTTGAAAATTAGTCATATAACTCATCATATTAGGAATTAATATAGGCATTCCTAGGACTTTTAGGATTTCATATAGCCATTCGAATGGCCTGTTTTTCATTTAAAGAAAGTTGTTAGGGGATTCTAAATTTGGTCACTGAATGGAGAATGATGAATGAAAACAAACGTTGTACACCTTAATACATGGTCCTGGAAACTACACTATTCAACATAGCTTGAGGTCCTACAACAATAAAAATTAGAAAACAACCTTCATATCAATAATTTTATCTAGCGATCATGAAGCTCGGGTTGCCATAATACTTAAACTTATATACCTGTAATATAAAATAATAATAGTATCCCGTCAAGTACCATCCATCGTCCCAACTTCTTCAACAATATAGTCATTGTAAAGCCTTGTATGATATTTTACGTTCTTTACAACTATAATTCAATTGCTAAGTTTTGTACTAATAATCACTGCAGCAACAATATTTAGGATGGTTAGTTAACAATCAACCAACTAAGAAAAATAACAAACCAACCATGCATCTGTAGATAGTCATCTAACCCTTATGTGGTGTGATGAAATCAACAGGCTTTGCTACTATGCATTTCTATCGCTATAAGCCTACAACCCACCGGGAAGAGTGATTCTAAAGAAAAAAAGATGGATATCCAATATTGTGCAAGTGGACTCCTATAAATAGAATTCAGGATGGATAACCCTCATATTGGGTCATACATTATGAGAAAGAACACAAGAAGATGAATAATCATCATACACCTATTTAACCAGAGTCGCACATGGGGGACATGTGAATACATCCTAACATATGGTCAAAATAAAGAAGAAGAAAACAACACCATTTTATCTAGATATATAACTCTTGTCCATCACCTAGACTACGTATATACCCGAACAATGATATGTTATTCCATTGGAACGTTAATCAATTTGTTTTATACTACACACTGGTCCGGATACCTAGTTAAATTTATATGAACCTCAAAGTCACTTATATATGAGGAATACTTCCGTTGATGCTTTGTAATGAATATGTTACATTTTTCTGCACACCAAAAATATTACCATTTGAGGCCATGTACAATGCCTGTCATTGAGGTCCGGAATTGCAGTTAAAAACCTTATGTCATGGAGATCCGGAAACGGGATAACATGTGATGAAGTTCGAAGATAGAAAACATCATTTGCACATAGTGTTAGAGCACTGCTCGGTCGAACTCGCAAGCGTTGCTATCTCAAGCTTGTTTGTCAAGTTTAGTTAATCAAAACTATAAGTCTTGATTTCTAGTATACTTATAACTATGTCTCGGATTATGATAGAATGTATAGTTGAGCTTTAGACTTCACGACGTTCATCGATTGAAGACGAAGATCTACTGAGGAGAGCTTGGAGGAACTTCATCAATAAAAGGTATGTGGAGAATAAAACTTATCTATCACTCAGAAGTCTATTCTATTCTATCTCCTATTGAGACTAAGTCTTATAGCTATATAGACTTTTACATTATACACATTTGATATTTTGATATGAGTTTAACTCGCTTATATCTTTCTCGAAGTATGTGTTGGTAAGCTTTTTGCTTTAGCTACGTTCATCATTATTCTTGACGAGTTTAGTTGGAAATAATTTATTTGTTGAAAACTAAATAATAAGTCAAAAGATGATCATGTGAAAATTTCCTTGAAACATCTTACATGATTTGTGTGAGACAGTCGTTTGATGTAGACTCGGAATGTTTCGTATTGATTATTCGATCACTTGAAAATTACTTATAAGCTAATAGTTTGTGTGAGACAGTTATTGTCGTCTTCTAAGGATGTTTCAATGATTGAAATAGGAGTTTAGAAAAAATAACCATTGTCTGGATATAGCACGGTATGCAAACTATTGTGGTATGATTCAGGTCCGGAACCAAGTTTGCATACCAGTATGCGAACGGTTTTAACTGTCAAAGTTCGAGAACCAAGTTTGCATACCAGTATGCGAACGGTTTCACCTGAGTTAGGTCCGGGACGGTAATATGCATACCGGTTTGCGAACTGTCGGACGTGAGCAAAGTCCGAAACTTAAGTTTGGGTACCCGTTTGCAAACTGAGTTTGTTTAATTTCTAAAATCGGTGAAGTATGCATACTCATGAACAAGTATATTTATAAATTAAGGAATGCAATCTTTGCAAATCATTGCTTAATGTTCATGAATTGATTCTCTTGAATCAAATTCGATTTTGTTTAAATTGTGTCTTGTATACTTCTATGAGAATATAAACAGTTGAACAACTCTATGAGTAACACAAATAGATTCATTTGATTATCATTTGATCTAAAAGTGTTCGATGAATGTGGTTAATACAAAAGTGTTCATATGGCTAACTTCGGTTAACTGTTATTGAGCCAACTCAATATACACGTTTAGGTACGGTTACCCATATCTAAATGAAGTTATATTTCATTTGTGTGTAACAAAATAAGACCATCGTTACCATCTAACGATGGAGACATATTTCTTTGGTTTTAAGAAAACTTAGCTTGAATCTTAAATCAGGTTTTCATCTAACAGTGAATATTGATTGCTTTGTTTCAAAGCTATCAAACTCTGATTTGAAGACTATATAAAGGAGAACTCTAGCAACTGGGAAACATAATCCCCACACCTTGTGTGATACTAGTTGCGACTAGAGTCGATTCTCCTTTAACCTAGGTTTTTCCTAAAACCATTATAGGTTAACGACTTAAAGACTTCATTGGGATTATGAAGTCAGACCCAACTATTTTCTCTGTAGTTGCGTGTTCTGATCTTACTTGTTCTATCATATTGAGTACTATCTTCTCTAAGATTTGCTCGAGATTTATCTCCAATAGGTAAGATATAAAAAGTAATCACAAAGCTCTCCGTCTCATTCTTTGTGATTCCACAATAACTTGTTCTATTACCATATAGTTAAGTTATTGTGAGGTGATTGATATTTCTAGGATGTTCTTCGGGAATATAAGACTGAATTATCAATTGGTTCATGTTCACCTTGATTTATCAAAAGACGGAACGAAAACTTCGTAGGTATTTCTGTGGGAGACAGATTTATCTATCAGAATAGACTTTTCTGTGGGAGACAAAAAAAATTATAAAGTCTTCGACTTTGGGTCGTAGCAACTCTTAGTTGTGGATGAGATCAGCTAAAGGAAACAAGTGCGTAGAGTCCTGCTGGGATTCAGAGGCGTATGGAATGCGACTGTACCTTAATCGGTGTTAGACTTGGTTAGGGCTCAACTACATTCTAGTCCGAAGTTAACTTGTAGTAGGCTAGTGTCTGTAGTGGCTTAATACAGTGTGGTTTTCAAACATGGACAAGGTCCCGGGGTTTTTCTGCATTTGCGGTTTCCTCGTTAACAAAACTTCTGGTGTATGTGTTATTTCTTTTTCGCATTATATTTGTTTATATAATTGAAATATCACAGGTTGTGCGTAGTTCAATCAATTGGTAAATCCAACCTTTGGTTGTTGATTGAAATTGATTGACACTTGAATATTGGTTTTTGGTACCGTTCAAGTTATTTCTCATATCAATCAGGCTCACAGATCTCTATCTGTTCGATTGCAGATTGTATTGAGAAATTGAGATATAACTCTTGAATATATTTCCTTGATTGAGTCTGACTGTCTAGTTGATTCTCTTGGAATTATATTGGAGTTAGTCCATACAGATTTCCGAACGAAATATTGGGTGTGGTTGTTAGACCCACGCTTTTTCACATAGTAACTGCATGATTGGATCCAAATAACCAAAACCATGTGGCACATTAACTGGTGGACTCCTGAAAATTTTCATAAAAAATTGTAAGCAAAATATATAACGTGGCTAAGAACTACAATACATGGCTTCCTAACCTAAAGGAAAAATGATTCTCAACTAGTTCATAGTCCCATATAGCTTCGCTAAGAATTTGAGGGATATGAATAGTTTTACTACTACTTGTTCCCCCAAGAATGATGGTAGTAGTATGATTCTCAACTAGCTAAAGAATGTGAGAACGGTATTTGTTTACTGGTAGTCTTTGTTTTTGCTTGTCACTACATGGGATTGGGAAGCTTGAAAAATCGCATGGATACATCTGCACCTAGTAAATCACTTCATCGGTCTCTGAAGTTACCAAGAATCATATAGCCATCGTCATCATCTCACTTCTTATCTCTGACTAATAAATAGTCATTGTTTCTGTATGGTCCTCCCATAATCTGCATACCTGGATTCCAACGGTAAATTAGTGATTTAATTAGAGGAATTGAATTCAGAACAAACTACACTAATAAACTTGGACTTATGCCATTTTGCATATTTGATAAGACATTAAGATCCAAAAGTATAAGCCTCTCAAACACAATACGGAAGAATCAAGAATGAATTAGCTCTATATGTATTATAACTCCTAATTGGTAAAAGTTCATATTGATACCTTAGTAATAGTTTGTCTCATTTCTAGAAAACCCTTGCTCTTTTCTCCTCTATCTCCGCCATTACATCCACCACCACTATTATCACAACCATCCAATTTCAATTTTGTTTCTTTGCCAGAATTTTTAACTTTGTCACATTCAATTTTTCTAAGACACCTACGGTTTTGAAATTGCTTAAGATTTGAGAAACTATGGATAATAATTGCAGAAGTATTAACATTTAGGGTTTTAGAGATAGGAAGATTGAAGTTAAGGATTTCAATGGAAGAAGTAACTTTAGTTAATTACAAACAAGGGATTTTCAACAAAGAATTAGAGGTAGAAGGAAATATATGTGATAAACTTATCTCTTCTCCTCCTGCAGGAAAACACTAAACCAAGAAACAAAAAAAAACCTTAACAAATGAGTTCTTTGTACTGGTAGTAAGAGAAAGAGAAGAAAGTTTCGTATCGGGTTTAGATTAAAACATGCATCGGTTATTTACTTCGCCCATTCTAATTAAGTTACCGATGAAGGGATAGGAACGTAATTTAGATGCGAATTGGTCCCAACCAGAACGGACCTGTTTGACTATATCCGTCAACATAAATTGACTAAAATGTTGTCCGTTTGTAAGAGAAAAACGAAAGGTTGGGATTTCCATGGCGATTGCTCCTTTTTTCTTTTTTTTATAAAAACTCATGTAAAGAGTACCAACATGATTAACAAATTCTTTGTGTGACAAAAATAATAAAAGAGAAAAGGAAAGAAAGACATCCGCTTTTTATGGGACATGGAAGTACTTTCATCTACTGATGCAGACAATAGATCCTCCGGTAAATAATAGCAACAAACTTAACTTTTCCAATTTTGGTTGTGCTCCGCTTGTAACAAATTTTCAAGGATGACGAAGACGAAATTTATCTAGTCAGCCCAAACTAAAAGGAGATGAGATTTTATTACAAATTTTCCAATACAGCAATAGAAAAGGAGATGAGATTTTATTACAAACCTCAGTATTACATATTTAGCAAAAGAAAAGGAGATGAGTTTAGCAAAAGAAAAGGAGATGAGATTTTATTACAAACCTCAGTATTACATATTTAGCAAAAGAAAAGGATATGAGTTTTATTGTTCTTTTCCTTAGGCTAAGTCTTATGGGCTAGATTGAATGTGCTAGATTAGCAGTAAGTGTTGCAATTCAAAAAAAAAGTGTGTCCTAAAAGTTAACACTAGTTCTCTCTCCTACCAGTTGCTAGCATGTGAACTAGCAGCTAGATAGTTTCGCTGAATGATTCAGCGCCTAAAAAAACACCTTTTCGCTGAATGGTTCAGTGCTGGGCGATATATCTTTTAATCTGACGACTGAGATTTAAAGCGCTGAACCATTCATCGCTGGGCTGACGTGGACTGCTAATCTAGCTGCTAGATTAGCCCTCCCATAAGACTTAGGAGGTAGTCCTAACTGACGTGGGCTGCTAATCTAGATGCTAGATTAGCACACCATAAGACTTAGCCTTAGTGATTGGTTTTGGTAGGTTGGTAGAGAAAGTAATCAATTTCATTTAGTAATTGTGTTGCAGTTCTTCATTAGTAACGTGCAAAACGCATAACACTTGCAGTTCTTCATCAGTAACGCAAAACGCATAACACAAACCAAGAGAAATAAAAAGAAAAAAATGTCACATTTTGGAGATGCGGGGTATCGATCCCCGTACCTCTCGCATGCTAAGCGAGCGCTCTACCATCTGAGCTACATCCCCTCTTTTGTTTTGAAAAGTTGTACCACCATACATGTACTCTTTGAAGTCTATCATCTGATAACCAAGCTCAGTTCGGGGGGAGGTTTGGTGCCGGGAAAAAAGATAACCAGCGAATAAAGATAAGGTAATCCAAGAAACCGCCGGAAATGTACCAACGACACCACTCAATAAGAAAACCTACTACTAAAACCAAGATTTATGAAGAAGATGAATTCTCCAAAAACTAAAGCTCTCTGGCAAAATTCTCAATCATAACTTTGAAAAAATGAAAATGGAAATTCCACTACAAATTTGACCTTAGAGGGAGCCGCAGACGGAAAATGACATTCATCGGACTGAAATTATTTAGGGGTAACTAAACGCATAGTTTAGTCAATCTTCGAATCTTGATAAGAAAACTTAGATTTTCGCTATGAGCAAGTAATTAAGGAATACTCCAAAAAGAAAAAAAGACTATTAACGAAATTAGTATCTCCGAACGAGGATAGCTACATAATACTACCTCCGTTTCAAAATAATATGCAGGTTTGTGTATAAATTTATACACAAACCTGCCTATTTTTTAGAGACGAAATTAAAAAAAACGCATATGCCGTGACGGGAGTAAAAATGTTGGCAAATTCTTTCGTGGGGTTGGCAAAAAGAAAGTAGAGGAGGTACCATTTTCATTTTCTGATATTGACTACGTGATGATAGTGGTTGACCACTACTTTTCTAAAGGGTCCCACAATCTTTTTGGTACTGTATCTAAAATAATGTTCTTCCGGTGTCAGTGAACGTACTTTCTATATTTCTCAAGTCCGACTATCTTTGATTCTTTGGGTTTCATAGAAAGGGAATATACAGCCGGACATATTCGGATCACGGTATGGAGATCGGAGATAAGAGTCATAACTCAAGAGTCAAGACCTTTGTCTCTATTTTCCAAGACTTGCATTTTAAATCATCCATCACACCTGTCATTTGATCAATTCAAATCACTAAACAAAGACTCTTAGTTAAGAGTCATGCATGTAGAATAAGCAAATCTCAAATCATATGAACTCAAAACTCTAAACCGCCGCTAAACACGACTCTTATGGCACCGAAGTCGTCTTAATTTTTCAAACGAAGAAAGAACGGCAAGCATTACAAAGAAAGTAGGTTGAAACTCCGCTGTAAAAATTCACGCGGTAATCCACTTACCATCAAGGCGGGACCAGACCGTTACCAAAAAGTGGGTCCCAAAACTCAAAAATAGACAGTTAATAATAGTTGTGGTAGTACGGTTATTATGATGACTTCAGAAGTAGCACAATCAACTAAGACTTTTCTTTGCTCAATTTAGAAGAAATTAGAAAAGCTTCAAACTCAACAAAAGAAAGAAAGAAGTAAAAAAAAAGACACCCTGGACATGTCACCATGACGCGGACGAATCATCGTTTTACAGCCCAACAACGTCCTTTAAATAGCCATGGAAATTCATCTTTTTAGAGGAAGAAACTAGGATTATCAATTTTCTGGTGGGAGGAGAGGTCAGAAGTGACCAGAAAAACCCCTACTAGGGGTGGGGTATAAGTTCAGACAGGGAAGGAAGGGGATTGATGTCGAAGAAGAATACAGGGATTATACCACGACCATCTCCATTATGGAAACAGAAATCATGGTCACCGGATACGGATCGTGATGATGCTTGGTTGAGAAGGAAAGGGATTAATAAAAACAGAAGTAGAAGAACAAAAAGTGTTACGGATGAAGATCTTGAAGAGCTTAAAGCTTGTATTGAATTAGGATTTAGTTTTGATTCTCCTGATGTAGAATTAAATCATCGGTTATCTGATACTTTACCTGCTTTAGGCCTTTATTATGCTACTAACAAATCTTCGTCGGCGGTATCTTCTTCGTCTTCGTTGTCTATACCCGAATTTGATCCTGCTTCACCTATGGGTAGTCCTCATACAATTCTTAGTCCAGGTAAATTCAATTTAATTTGTCTGAATCCATTGATTTTAGTCTTGTTTTTTTATTTAGATTCTTAATCACTGTGATTGTATTATGTAGGTGATAATCCACAAATAGTGAAGACAAGATTGAAGCAGTGGGCACAAGTGGTGGCTTGTACGTTAAGACAATCTTGTTGATGATGATCATAATCAGGCAAGAATGTATAATTAATCAAGGTTTTTATTGTTGTTGTAATTGGAAAATTTTGATGCTATCATTTTGCTGGAACTGTTTTTGTGGCTGAAAAAGATAATGGAAAACGGACGTGTTTTGGATTGACTCTTGGTTGGTTTGGTAAAAGAAGATGATAATAACTTCTAATTAATTATTATTAATTAAATAATTAGTTCAAAGATGCTATAAATATATGATTGGAGATTGCAAGGTATATGCGTTTCTTGATTAGTTGTATATTCTTTTGTTATGCCTTGCTTGATTTAGTTGTTGATCAGTTAGAATATGATTCTTTTAGTTAATTAGTTTCAACTTGAATGTTTGTTTGTTTGGAAATGACATCATGAACTAGCTGTATCCAGTTTTGCTTAGTTTGCCGGTCATAGGACCAAAAAGATCTAATTTTCAATTCATCTTGATCAGAATTTCCTTTCTTTTTTCCCTCTCAACAAATTCATGAATGGAAATTAAGTTTGATACTATCATAAATTTCATTGTATAAATCTTCTGTGGAATGAAGATCTCAGTTTTATAGTTGATGATTTATAATCATGACTTTGTTGGTCAATCAAAATCACCTAGTTATTTCAAAGATTTTTGATGTTGAGAAAAGACTTTTGATGTCCACTTTACAACCAGAATGCCTATGACAGAACACCTCATTCATAAATGAACTTAGTTGTGGCGGTGTACCGATAGTTCATTTAATTGGATAGTTTCATCGTAGGACCAACCTCTGATGTCAACTTTGTGGGAGAAAAAATGCGACGAGTAGTTAGTTCGCTTTGCAGGGGCGGAACTAAAAATGTCGAATACCCCAGACTTTGAAGAGTTTTATACCTAGGCTTAAGCCAAAATACAAAGCATAAAATTTAGGCCCAGTAAGCTTAGGTGCATTTGTCACTTGGTTAAAGAAGAGAAGTCGTCTGTTGCGCAAACCTTTGACCGTCGTAGGCTCGTAGCACAAAATGCTACTTCGGGGTCGTAAAACCATATCTTTCTTCCTCCAGAGGACATAAAAATAAGAAAATCATATTTTTTTTACAACTCTGGCATCAATGTGAAGTCAGTTCTCTATAATTATTCTGCGTTAAGAAGGGTAATAACAATGTAAAACAACGAGAGGTACGGGACGAATAAAGCACGTTGAAGTTCCACTTCCATGCTTTAACATCCTTCGATGTGGCTCAGAGAGCCAAAGGTCGTTGTAGCTTAGAGTCAAAGGACTTTGTATAAGGAATGAACCTTGTTACACCCTGGACAACAGGGGCTAGTCTAAATTTGGGATATGACGTGTCACAATCTCAATGATGATTTAATTTTAGCATTGAGATTGGTAGAGGGGTGAAGATGGGAATGATCAAACTTCCGGATTGATTATTATGGAGAATTTCAATGCAAAGAAGTGTTACGAGGTTTTGATAAGAACCTATCCCCCTTGTAACTTTGATTCTCATCTATGGAAGTACAATATTCCAAACAAGGTAATCTTTATTCTTTGGGTAAGTTTTCACGATTCAATCCCTACTAGAGACATGTTAGTTCATCGTGATATGAGCATTCAAAGTGACTTGTGTGTTTTTAGTAACGACGAAAAAAAAACTTCAGATTACATGTTTCTTCATTTCCCGTACTCTTTTGCGATATGGGATTATTTTATCAAGGCATTTAAGATATCATGGCCGACGCCGAGAACTTTGTTCCAATTATTTGAAGCTTGGTTACTAATGTGCTCCAAGGAAGGGGAAAGGAGGTGTGGAAGGTTATTCCCTACGCCATTTGTTGGGTTTTATGGAAGGAGCGAAACGGGAGAGTTTTTGGTGGTCGTCGGAAAAATAGTATGGAGAATATTGATCTAGTTAAGAAACTTGTTGTTTTATGGTCTTGTGACACTGATACTTTTATTTTTGTTCCCCCTAGCCTCATCTAGAGCAATTGGGAAACTCTCATGAGTGAGTGATTAGCTATGTAACTGTATTCTTTTTTTCCCTTTAATATAACCTTTTCTTCGAGAAAAATAAATGCCCGGATTGATTGTCCCAGGTTTGGCCCATGCTACTAGTCCAAGTTTTAGAGTTTTCCATAACAAAAATGCGAATGCAAACCAAAACCATGGTATGAAAGCTAGAACTCTCCGTGGAGTCAGAATTAAAGGTTAGAGGGGTTAAATAGAAAATCATCTATATGTGAGGACACAGCTCGAATAAAAAATCAAATTTATCAGGTTTTATGTAAAACCATATACAACAAACTTTTAAATTATAGTTGGTATGGTTTTGCAAAATCGAACACCCCACATCTATTACTCAGATGAAGAACTTAAAGTAAAGAAATCGAAGAGGAACATTAAATCACAAAGCTATACGTGGTTCGGTATGATTACCTACGTCCACTGGGGTGAAAGATGATTACATTGATAGGAATTATGAGCATCCAATGAATGGACTGCAACTACCTCATCATGTATGGAAACAATCATCTCTTGCATCGCTTCACCGAGCTAGATGATATGAGTTACCAAAATGTCGCATTATCTTCGATGATATGAGCGACAAGTTGATGTACCACCAATGTTGCATCTCATTGTGGATGCCTACGTACCCTTCTCTGTACCTTGAAGGGATTAAGCACGGACCATAGTTCATCAACATCGTGACTAGCAACTAAAACCAACGCGTGTTGCAAGGCCAAAACCAAACATATCCTAGTCCGTTTAGGACAAAAATACCTTCACAAGATATGCACAAGTTCGTGCATAACTGATGCTTCCTTGAGGAAACATCCTCACTTTTTTGAGAAAAACATTCTCAATTTTCAGCTTTTAACCAACATCTCTTACATGTATATATTTTATTGACATTTTTACAACTCAAATTCTGGAACCACTTGGACGTATTCCGATTTTAGATGCTTTTGCGACAAGAATAGTTCATGATACTTCCCTGAAGAAAGAAAATGATGCTTCCTTTAGGAAGCTTCACTGGATAATAGTATCACTGCCGCATCATCATTAATATTTCCACTAGTAAGGTACAAACATGTTGCATCACAATGTTTCTTAAGCAACATATAGAAATGTTACGTCTATTGGTACGAGACAAGCATAATGATGTTGTAGGATCATGACACATGAAAAACATTTAACATGGATTTTTTCTCCGAACACCATAATAACAACAAACTACAAACACTAATTGATGTTTTGAATTAAAATCCAAGTTAACCAACCCTAAGGAATTTTGCTACTTATCCTCGAGAATTAGGTTAAATTCTGGGATGACCAATCTAAAGAGTAAAGAATTGATGAAGATCTAAGAAAGCAATGATCCTTCAAAATTGAGGATTCAAAAATTGCTTATTCCTTAATGTAGCGAGAGAAAGCGGGGGAAGAATTAAGTGACTCCATAAAGAATGTCAAAGGAATATTACTAGAAAGATTGACATCATATCGCCTGATTTTAAAGTCCAATCGAAATAAGTTTTCATTCATCTAAAAAGATATTTAAGGTACCCGATCTTCGCTGCCAAGAGAGTTGGATGACACAGGAGGGATCATTTATGTTTGATAGAATTGATGCGATTTTTTCAACAAAAAAAAAATCATGATTCGCATCATTCTTTTGTCTAAGTTTATTTTTATACCTAGATTCAAAAACAAAGAATTTAGTTTAAAAATTTAATACAATTAGCCAACAAGTAATATGTCATTTTCAGTTTTTAAAATTTCTATAGAACTATACTTCTTGTGCCTTCTTCTGCAATGGTTCTAACATCAAAATATAAGCAAAGATTGATGCAAAACCATCTACAACAAATAGGCCATTACTTTGAGGTATATACACTTTGAATGCTTGTTTGAAGCAGTTTAACAAATAATAATAGTTCAACAGTTAGAAATATATTTTTAACAGTGGGAAACATCGAAAACAGACCTCATTCAAAACATTATACCATTAATCAAAACAGATAAAATTTGTGATTAGAAATCATAATCTCATTCAAGAACTGAATATCTCTGCAAATACCTAAAGAAAGAAAAAAATTGTTGGAAGTTTAAACTATCAAGATAAGCTTATCCAAAATATTGGATAGAATTCAGATCATCACATGTAATGCCTTTCTGAATCTTATAATGATTTTTTGGTTTAATAACATAATTAGTCTGCAAACCGAAAAAATCAAATTTAACTTAAAACTTCGGTTCCTTCTCTGATCAAAAACCAAACTTGTTAATACAGAGGTTAGTTTTGATCACAATGGGTGGGAAGAGAAAAAAAATAAAGATTGGCGGTTTGAAAGATCAGTTATTTTTTTCTTTATCATCGGTAGTTACATAGTTAGCGTCGAGGAAGTGGGGGTTAAGATAAAACATGGATAAGTGGGAGACGTAAATGAGGTGTAACAAATTCAATATTGATGTTAACTGTGGGGCTAGAATCAATGATAGAACGTTATTTTGTAATACTCTCACCAGATTTGTCCACTTAAGATTTTTGTAGGGCCAGAATAAAAGAGAATTGATATTTAGGATTCAATTATTATCTAGTTAGATATTCACAAAAGGAAATGTATTTTAAATTTTAAATGTTATAGACAATTGGGCTTAAATTTAATAAAAAAATCTGTAAATAGGCTTCTTTAATTTCTTGTGCTTAGGTTATCAAATTTTCTAGGTCAAATTACGCAGCTAATCTTTCTATTGTGATATCTTCTTCCTCCGATGTATGAATCATGTGATCTCGTTGTCAATTTCGCATAACTTTTTTAAATCTATCTAAGGATACCATTTATTTGATCAACTCTTTTTTACTAATTAACATAAATTAATATATTTTTTATTAATTAACATAAATTAATATCTAAATTTAATTAATTATGTCATTAGACGATGTAATCGTCATTTGGCCAGTCAAACAATATTGTCGTGCTTGAGGGTATTTACATTCTCCACATCTTATAAACACTTTCGGTCCTCGAAAATAGTTTTGAATTAAACTGTGAAGCTGTAGTAAAATCTCTCAATGAGAATGAAGTGCAGGTTTATTGACTTATTTTTCATTTTAAATGTGCTAGTAGTTTTTCTTTTTTTTGAAACATAAAACAGGGAATATCTGGATGGAGTTACATAACCGATAAGTTTCTTTCTTCATGCCTGACAAAAGCTTGTAAAAATTGAAGAAAAAAAATACGTATCCCAATTTCTGAAAGTCGCAGAGGTAAAACGTTTAGCCTCCATTCCGAAATAAGGCTAAGAGCTTTCTCCTTCCGAAATGTTTAGCCTCGGGTCATTGAGTTTTCTCCTTCCGAAATAAGGCTAAGAGCTTTTCTATCTATTAATAATGAATCCTATTTTGAAGTCAATGGTCTTTTGGTGCTTTATTGAGTTCTAACATTCTAATATGGATAGGGGAAAACCTAATTAATAGTAAAAGTCAAATATACCCTTTCCTATTAACTATTATAAAAAAAAAATTAATCTTCTCTTCTTCTTCATTTCATCATGATTTCATCATAATGAAAATGGTGATCATAATTTCATCATGATGAAATCATGATTATTAAAAAACTTAAATCTATAATTCTTCTTTCTCTCTTCTTCTTCTCCTCCATCACATTGTGATTCTTCGTCGCATCGTGATGAAGATGATGATCATAGAAACAAAAATCAATTATTTTTCTTCCTTTCTTCTTCTTCATCTTCTCCATCGCATAGAGATGATAAAAAAAAAACTAAAAAATCCCACCATTTATTTTTACTTTTGATTGACTTAAAAATTCAATTCGATTAATTTGAGGGGAAAAAAAACAGTTTCTGAAACTGTATAACGGCTGGGAGTTCATACTTTCCCAACCGTGAATCTTATATTACGGTTGGGAAAATACATGTTTCCCAACTGTGAACCCTGAACCTACCTATACGGTTGGGAAAGTAAGAACTCCCAACCGTAAAATAGTGTTTACGGCTAGGTTTTCCTAGCCGTAAGCTATTCTGATAATCACATAAAATAAATACAAACAAAGGTCTAATTTCGGTTAGGTTTTCTCCGCCAAAAATGCTTACTTTCGGCTAGGTTCCCCAACCGTAACTTGAACTTTCGGCTTGGAAAATCTAGCCGTAACTGATACTTACAAAAAAATAGAAGAAAAAAAATCAGTTGGGAGTTCTTATCGACCCAGCCGTGAAAGTAATTTACGGCTGGGATATCTTCAATTCCGAGCCGTAAATTATTATTCACGGCTGGACAATATTTCTCAACCGTAACTACAAAACAAACCCAATTTTTTTCCAATTTTTATCGGTATTGAATCAACAAAATTATTATTGGGAATCAAGTATAAGGTTCTCCTGAGTGTTTTAAAAAAAATCAAGAAAGTTTAATTATTTTTTTTCAAAATCATCTTCTTGGATCAAAAAAAAAATGAGAAAAAAAAATTGATGAAAAAAAATTAGTCGTATGATTAATCTTAGGCTAGGTTTGGTAATGTTTTTCTTTTTTCAAAAGCACTTTCAAAACCTATATATGTCAATAATTTATGAAATTAGTGTTTGGTAAAAAAAAATTAAAGTGTTTTTATCCAAAGCACTTCTCAAATTCCTCAATTTTTAAAAGATGGGGTGGAGGAGCTTTTAAAAGCTACAAAAGCATAAGCTTTGGTCCCACCTAAATTTAATGTTTGATTCATCTTTTTTGTCCATATTTTAAAAGTTACCCTTAAATCTATGTACAATCAATTTTTTATTTCTTATATTTGATTCTTTAAATATTTTTATTTTTTTTCAAACTATTTTATATGCCATTTCATTTCATTTATCAATAATAAAACTAAAAACAAATAGTATTAAATAATTACTTAAATTAATTTTAGTTTGATTTTTCGTTTAAATAAAAATATATATTGTTTAAATAATAGTAATAATAATAATAGCAATTAGTCTCACCTTTCACTAGTGCACGTACTCGGCTGTTCACCCCTGAACAAGCCATTACCACTGCTGTCACACGCAAAAATAATAAATATCTTGACAAGTGCATTAGTAATGGTTGTGGTTTCGGTGCCTTGGATTTCACTACCTTGGGAGAGTTGAGTGGTGACTTTATTGTATTTCTAAAGAGGTTGAGTAACCGCCTTGCTAGTCACGATGCGAACTACAAAGTTGGTAGTTTACTCTTCCATAGACTAGGTATTATTATTCAGAGAGGAGTTGGAGACACTTGTGATTACTCTATTATTAGTTTTGCAATAAAATTCCCCCTGGTGGCTCCTTTTTTTTAAAAATAAAATAAAATAATTAAATTGTTAGTATTATTTAATAGTAAATTTAATATTATATATATATATATTTAATAGTAAAAAAATAATTATTTTTGAACCCAATAAAATTGAATAAAACTATTTTCAAAGATATGTTTGTTTTTGTCATTTGCTACAACAACAATGGTTGAATATGATATTTTACCAAACACACTTTGACTGTTTTTTTAATCAGCGTTAACTTTAGTCAGTATTTACCAAATGCCAAACTGTTTTTTTCTCACAGCACAACACAACATGAAAGTGCTTTTACAAAAGCTGCAGCAATACCAAACTAAACCTTAATCTATACACTAATTATTATTAATTTTGGTTAATCACCATAATTAACACTAATTAAATTGGGGGTACTTTAGACATTATTGAAAATAATTGGATAAGGGGTTATAGGATTACTACTAATGCCAAAAAAGCCCCCAAAAGACCATTGACTTCAAAGCCCCAAAAATAGGATTCTTTATAATAGGATAAAGTTTTTTTGTTGCCTCCATTCAGCACAAAAATGTTCTGGTAACAGTGTAGCAGCTAAAAAAATAACTAGAGAGAAGAATAAGTTTTCAATTTATCCGGATCTGGATGATATATCGGAGAATGATTTTTGTAATGAAATTCTAAGTTAAATAAATTTATACTCTTAGTATCCACTTAGTTGTGGTTGTGTAGTGCCCTGTGCCGTCGGAGGAAAATATAGACCTTATTGGGAATGTGGGATAGACAAAGATAGTTTCATCGTGGGACCAGCATCTCATATTAACTTTGTACTTTTGTAGGCGAATATGGGGCAACCGGTAGTCGGTTCGCTTTGTAAAAGAAGAGAAGTCATTTATTGTGCAAGCATTTTGAGGGTTGTTGGTTAAGCGCAAATAGCTATCCAGGCCCACGGTCGCCTATTTCTCTCAAGAGAATTTGGGTTTCACAGAATTACGTTTAGCCACATTCTTTTTTTTCTTTTTCTCTTTTTCCTTTTATTCGGTAAATGAATTTATTAAGAAAAGAGAAAATGTTCACGGAGCATGAACACAAGATGTAAACTATCTCCGACCAAAAGGAAAGACAGTGAATCCACCCAAAAGCAAAAACAAAACAAGTACAGCACCCTGAGATTCCTCGCACCTAGACCAAACTGAACTGAAAAGAAAAGATCATGGAGGTTTGAACACGACATCTTTCCACTTCAACATGAATTGTCTCAACGACACCTCTTTGAAAGCAGGCTGAAGGTACAACCAATAAGCAGTGGTGATATACATAAAAGACATATGTTCATTTCTTTCGCCAACTCTAGCATCTAGAGTTGTAAAACGTGCCGTCCCAGCACAGCACAGCCCACGAAATCACGTGCTATGTGTCATGTTGTGCCGTGCTAGAAGGCGTGCTGGGCTGGGCTGGGCTGTGCCAGAAAAATAAACGTGTTGTGTCGTGCTGTGCCGGACACATCTATTTTGTATTTTGTAATATAAATGTTTTCCAAATATTTAGGTATTATATGTGCTATTATGAAAATAAGTCAACATAACGATAATAAAATATCATTAATTGGCTAGAATAAAGGCTCTTTTGTGAAATATACACAAAATGTGATGTATTGTGCCATGTTGTGTAGTGTTTTATACATATTATGACGTGCTTTCTTAATTGTTGTGTTGTGCCGTGCCACGTGCCGCGTGCTGCGCTGAGCTACTGTGCCGATTAATCAAACCCAGCTTGTCCCATGAAATTAACGTGTTGTGTCGTGCTGGGCTAAGTCACGTGCTGGGCTAGACTGTGCTCAAATTTTAGCGTGCTGTGCTGGCAAGGGTGCAAATTAAACACGGTGCACGGGCAAGATATGACTCATATGAGGGAGACTGGCTGAAAATCATGTTCTATAATAATTGCTCGTAGAGTTATAGGGTTCCACAACGGTAATAACGGGCAAAGACAGACCTAGAAGCTGGAACCAATGCCAAAGACGGAATTGAGAGTAAAAGAGAGCTAAAATGAAACCCCACATTCCCAATATGTGGTGGTGCAAAATATAAATAAATACCCACTTAGCTCGTCAATGTGTAAGACAGTAAAAACAAATATAATAAAGCCTTTTGTAAAACTAGTTGACAAGTGGGGAGTAATAATTAATGTTTAACCGTCCCCCACTTACCCCAACTGCCAAGCTGCATCAACCCCTGAGAAAGAATGAGTTGAATTAATAATGAAAACAAGTTCAGCAAGAAAGCGAGATTTTGAATCTCAGAGCAACTCTTTGGCCACAATGGTTTTGAGTAGAAATGCATATTTTTTTAGTCAAATGGCAGAATTTTTTTATCATGGTGCAAATTTTTGGCCACTAGGCACTAGCTAGAAAAAAGTTGTCTACAAAACTTTCGGACCGCGAAAAATTTTCTTATCACCACCCATATTTACGGTCATATACAGATTACAGAGGTCACAGACTCACGATGGCAAGTTTGATCTTTGAAAATGTCAATTAATATTAAATTTATTAGAGGAGTATGATCATAGCTTAAGCTAGATGAGTGACAGGCACAGACTGTTGCCTTCAAAGATGTTTGTCTTTTTCCTTATAATAGGTATTTCTTTCGCATGTGATATGAAGTTCACAATTAACAATAAAAAAACGTCTTTATCTGCTGAGCTATATAGATTACATGTGCTTGGTTACACATTTAGACATATTGATGGATGAGACTGTGAAAACCAAATCCAAATCCAAATCCTAAGTTTTTTCCAGCAGTAAGTACCGGATCGATTAGAGAACATCTCCAAAAAATATAACATAGTTTTTACGCCGGCTTGTTAAGCCTTGCACAACATGCACTACGGCAAGCATAGGAGGTCTTATGACTGTTTCATTAATCTTTTTGGAACTCTAGCTACCTTCAAATATCTAATTAACAGGTTGCTTGTCTTTTCTGACACAACTTATTAGCCTGGAGCTAACTCATTACTTCTGATATTGGCTTGTTATATCTGACTCAAAAGTTATTAATCGATAGAGTTATTATAAAAATGCTTTTAAATCGAGTTAGATATGTGTCTAGTACAATATCCTACCCGACTCAAATAGTCTCGAATTAGATGTGTTAGCCGAGACATGCCTCGATTCACATGTCAGAAAAAAGAGACAACCAATGATATGGCATTTGACTTGTGTCGAGTCAGATTCGGATCAAGAGCTGGACCCAAATAAACATGGTGCAAGAGAAAATTGAAGTATGGTTTGGTACTCCCAAAGCATATTCTAGGACCCCAACAGCTTGTTTTAGTCAGAAATGTAGTTTTGTTTTTAATCCCTTATCTGCATTATCCTAAACAACCCAAGTGGTCCGTAGAAAGAAAGAAAAAAAGATAAGCCCCAAAATGTAACTCTAGTCTGAAGCTCACAAGGAGGATAGAATGCAACTATTTTTGGGCATATCCTATGTCTTGTTTGGCTGGGATGCTTCTTTCACGTCATACCAATTTTACACACCCCCATCCCGAGTCAACTAGATCAAAAACCTATACAATTCAAAATGATCCACTTGATCAATTTCCTCTCTAAATCGTAAAATCACACAACCCTGTCCCGATTTCAACTCAATAAAAACCGTTTTGACTCAAAATAATTTAGATGATTAAATTTTCCTCTAAAAAAATCTCAAACTTTAAAAAGAAAACCTAACCATGGCAAAGATTATTCCTCAGTTCCAAACATACTTTGAATATCAAATCAAAAC
Source organism: Papaver atlanticum (assembly GCA_023531105.1). Taxonomy (NCBI): domain Eukaryota; kingdom Viridiplantae; phylum Streptophyta; class Magnoliopsida; order Ranunculales; family Papaveraceae; genus Papaver; species Papaver atlanticum. Next base: position 1,014,970 of record JAJJMB010017069.1, read on the forward strand.
AAAAACTCAGTGCGGTTAAGGACTTGGGCAACATATTTTTAGGGACATCATTTTTTATTATTTTTGTTAAGATACATTGGATTAATGATATAAGTTTTTAACAAAAAAGTCAACCTTTTTAGGGGTGTATTCAATTTATAGATAATTGAGAGTCTGTATAAATCCGTGGTATTCAAACTAGAATTATATGGTTTTATACAAATCTGAGGCATTCAAAACCATGGATATTTAATTCCACAAAAATTCGAGGTATTCAAATTAGATGTTTTAATGATAAAAAAAAAATTGGTATTCAATTTATTGTGCCGGCCGAGCGAAGCGAGGGATGGAGGACCTTCTATATGGTCGCTTTTTTGTAAAATGTAAGTGATCAATTGGCACAAAAAGATTGGAAATGGTCCAGGCCGAAAAACCAAAAATGTCCCTGTGAATCAATTTTTTCTCTTTTTTCCTTTAGACATTTTTGTATATAAACCGAAGAGGAATGACAAAAAGGTATTAGACATTTTCGTAAATAAACTAAAGAGAAGCATAAATAGTTATAAGAGTCAAATTGTATTATAATTCAATTTTTTCGTGCACCATATTTATTTGGGTCCGGCCATATTAAGTATTGACAACAAATATTTGCAATGCTTAAATTCATAGCAACGAAAACAAGCGTTCTAAAATGATTGTTTTGGTGCAATTTCTTTCTTTAGAAGACCGACATAGAGAAAAGACATCCGTTCGTTTTTCCGCATGAATGTGAAATTCGTTCATTCTCCTTAAAGAAAGATATAATGACGCAAATTTAACGAGTTGCATAAGCACGAAATGAGGAAGGCGGGCTGACGTTCGGACATAGGGAAAAGACGTTCATTTTTTTTCTCTCCGACTCTCGCATGAATGTTATGGTCATTCATTCTCCTTCAAGAAAGACTTAAGGATGCAAATTTAACGAGTTGCATAAGCACCAAAATGAGGAAGGCGGGCTGAAGTTGACACGAAAGCTCGCGGAGTGCAAGGACCGTACAAATGAAATTAGCGTTCAAAGTTGACATGAAAGCTGAAACTAGAGCCAAAGCCATACTTAAAGATCGAAAAAGGTTAAGATAAAACAAAATTTTAAAAAAGGGATGGGCCCCACAAAACGCGTTTGTAGCCAATTTTAAGGTAGTCTGAGAACACGGATTGTCCAGAAAAAATAAATTCTCTATGTGACGCAATCCTATGTAAACCAGTATTTATTCCGTATATAGCAAAAGCTAGTTTAACTGAGGCTAGATGAGCAGTCCCAAAATTGACACCCAAATGGTCCTAAAGAAAAGAAAGACCATCCCCAAAATGGTTTAGTGAAAGGTTCACAAGAAAAACAAAAATGTTACTCTTTTTAAGTACAGTATATCCTATTCTACCCCACTTCATTTAAGCAACTCAAATATATATCCATTTCTCAAAATTGTTGGGCCCTCATCACGTCATATCGAGTCGACTCAATAAAAAATCGTTTGAATCGAATCAGATTTGTGCCCAGCGAGTCAGCTGTCTTATAAAATGATAGCCGGCTTAAGTAGTCCCGAATCAGATGTATGAGCCGAGTTAGATCTCGAGTCAAGTATAAATAAGATGAGAAAGCAAGCTATTTAATTTGTGTCGAATCAAAATCAAATCGCGAATCGGTTCCAAACAAACAAGGTGTCAGAGAAAATTGAAATAAAAGGAATGTAAAGCATTCACTAAACATATTCTAGGACACCCCAATAATGGTATTATCACCGAAAGTTTGTTTTAGTCGGAAATACAAATTGATTTTCGCGTCTTATATGCATTGTCCTAGGAATGATCCAAGTGGTTCAAAGAAAAAATAGAAAGATGAGCAGCTGCAGCCCCAAAATATAACTCTAGTCAAGCTCACAAAGCCTTGTTTGGCTGGCATGATTTTTTTTCACGTCAATTTAACACCCCCATTCCGAGCCAACCCAATAAATCCGATCTAACTCAAAATCGTAAAATCATACACCCCCATCCCGAGTCAACACAATGAAAAACCGTTTAACTCAAATTTCCCTCTGAAAATAAAAAAATCTCAAACTTAAATAAAAACAAAAACCTCACCATGTGAAGTTTGCTATAAAAGTTCAAAGTTGTGGGATTTGCAGAAATAGGATAGTGCTAAATCTAGTAAACTTTCAGCTTCAACTTAATTATTAAATTCAAGAAGATGAAGTGGGTGAAGAGTCAAAGAACGGAAAAAAAAAATGGAGAGAAGGGTTTTTTTCCGTGAATTTTCAAGAAATTAGGAATTTCGATCAATCTCTGGTTTCATCAGATCTTTTTTAAATCAGGTAAAATTTTCAAATAAATGAAATTGGTGAATTTCATGTGCAGTTTGAAGTTTGATATCTGATAGAAACTTTTGTTTTATGATACCAGCAAGGGTGAGTTTTGATCAATCTTGATTCTTTGTTCATCGTTCCAATTTTGAGCAGGTAAGATCTATGTTCTTAATTGTAGTTCATCCTCTTGTTCTATCTTTGTTTGATTGAGTGGGTCATTGTATTCCTAAACTTGAAAACCCATCACCGTGATTAATTCATAATCTAAAGCTACCTTCGTTCATTTGTGAATAAGATTAATGATTTTTTGATTTCATTAATTTAGTTATGAATAAGATTTCTTTAATTTCATCAGATCTTGGGGGGGTTTTGATTAACCAATCTGGTACTAAAAACGTAGATTGTGAGGAATTGAAGAAGCAGTTGAATTTGTCTTAACCAGTTCTTCTAACAGTTGATTTCGCTCATGTTTTAGGGTCATCTTGGGGAAATTCCAGTCTCTAGTTCTTCTTTCACAATCTGCACTTGTTCTTATATGATGTTATATTGTTATTGTTAACCAGACTGGAATTGCAATGGCGTTAGAGTGACTTTATGTGGTCAATCATACAAAATCTTAGATCGAATTCTTCTTGTTAATTTCTTATTCCAGGGTTAGTTTTGAGTCGATCTTGGTGTGCTCGTTAGATCTTATATCAATCAAATCATCAGGTAAGTGCTCTATTACTAGTTTGTTTTTTTGGTCACTCATTGTTCTTGTAGTACCGCCCAAATCATCAGAATGGTAGTACAGATTCTCCATTGGCCATTACACAAACTCACCATTGCATTCACATTCTAAATGTTTGGCACCCACATTAGTTGAAGAAAAGTAGCTTGAAGTTATTACTCCAGTTCATGGTTCTTAAAAGCAAGGAGATACAAAATAATTTTTTTGAGTTTTTTTTTCTTACAATTATAACCTTATAGATAATAATTAGTAAAATTTAGGAATGATTTATCTCTCAAGTTATGTCTCGGATATTCATAAATTTTATATCCATGAAAAACATTTTAAAATACCTACATAACGGATATAAATATGTATATTAAATTATACATATTTCTTTTATCAACAATAATCAATTAAAATGATAATTCTAGAATTACCCTCATGTTTAATGATATAATCAACCTGTAAGTGAGATAAAATTTAAAAATGATTAGCTCATCTATTAAGGGACGGAGTGAGTGTATATAATCAGGAATAACACTATATTAACTAGTTAAGCTAATCACACTTATAAGTTTTTTTTTTTTTTTTGTAATAGAGAGTTAATTATGATTTTAGACATAGTATTTAGCATAATTATTTTCTCTTTAGACGTAGATAGAGGAGGTTTTTGCTCTAGGATTCTTGCCAGGGACCGAGGGTCGCGATCCACCTGATCAGGAGCCGGGCATGCAGTGGTGGGGTTGGGTACTTATTGTACTTGGATTAGGGATCATGATTGGAGTTCCGGTCTACGTAGCCGTACGTGCACGTCGTCAGGCAGCTAGGCGTGCAACGCGCATCGGACCAGGACCTCGAGAGGGACCTCCAGTTTGATTCTATGAGTTTTTCTAAAACTGGATATTTGTCGATGGAAAAACCCTATATTAATTATTATAAAAAAAAGTTATTTCCTTTGAAGCATTAGAGAATCATTTGTAAACCTTATTGTGCTCTATAATTTTTATGTATGGGATACAAATTATAATAACTAGTTATTTGAAGATATACTTTTCAAAATTAGTAATTCATCTTTCATGATTGTAGTATATTTGTTTTTGTAGAACCACATGGTTTAGTCTGTGTAATCACTCTGGTAATTTATCTTATCGTAGGAAAATGACAACTCATGTGAAACAACGAGAGGTTGAAATCAATGTTGGTTATATATTATCATGGTCTGGTTTTATGAATCATGACCCAACTGGTTGTATATTTTCGGAGATACTATATTATTCACACAAATTCTCGATTACGGAAAAGATTAACAGGAAGTAAGAAGAAAATAGTAGCAAAATAGAAAGGGAAAACACTTAAACTAGGGAGACAGGCAGAAAGTGCAGGAAAGCAGTGAAGTTTTGTCGCATATACATGGTCAGTTAATGCCTAACATAATATTCCTTTCTCCTGGCGAATTGAACTTCACAATGTTGGAAAACCTTCAAGTCTTCTAAGGAATCACATATGAGGCCTCTTATACTCGAAGAAATCTGTTTAGGCTTATACAGAAGAAAGTTTCTTATATGCTTGGAGTCTCCTTCAAGATTAAGATGAGTGAAATTTTTCAACTTCGCAAGCTATATTCCAGAGATAAAGGCATGAGCTTTAGCAACCAGGGGATCAATTTAAAAGAGTTCAGATCCTGCACCTTGGAACTTGCCGAAACCGAAAACCGAAAACAAATCCTTTTTTTTTCCCGAGCAAGTCAGGGAAGGGTAGGGACGAAATGAATTCCATCTCATAAATATATAACAGATTTTACGCCGGCTTGCCAGAGCCTCGACACAACCTACTCCTATTTATCCTGGCTTGGGTATAGGTTGTGCAGAACACAGGTGGAGCAACATCCCTTGGCTCATTTCACGTCGGGTTATTTTTCGTATATTGAGTGGTCACACCATTATAATGGGTTTACGTATTCATGACCACCAAAGTGGGCACATCCAATTTATCCCTGTCCGGGCTGCAGGTCTATGGGGGATTCTCCCCTTCACAATCCTGCTAGCTGCAGAGCTATGAGGGGGATGTGGGTGAGAATCCCCCTTCTTTTTTTTGCTATGATGGTTTTACACGTTCGCTGGTTTTAGTGTGGATCCTATGTCCAAGTTCAGATCACATACCTCTTTCAGGTGGATCACTGTTTTCCACGCACTTTTGTCCAACTCAAGTTCTTCCGATAGGTTCCGCTGGCTCGGGTCCATTTGATTACTTCATCCCAGGTCAGTTTCGGTCAACCTGTATGCTTCATCCTTCCTTTCACACGCTTGATATGTCCCGTGCGAAAAGGTGCATCTCGTGATTTTCGATGGAGATTCCCAAACTAGCACAACCAATATTAGATGACCATCTCCCTAATAGGTGCTACCCCAAGTTTCTTGCGAATATATTCGTTCTTGATTCAGTCATACCTCGTGTGCCCGCAGGACCACCTCAGCATACGCACGTCTATTGCATGTATCTCTCTTATGTGTTGGTTTTTAGTGGCCCAACACTCCTTCCATACAGCATAACCGGTCGAATCGATGTATTGTAAAACTTTCCTTTTAACTTTAGTGGATTTTTTTTTATCACAAGGACCCCTATTAACATTCTCCATTTTTCCCACCCCTCTTGGGTCCTATGTCTAATGTCCTTATCGATTCCACAATTGTTTTGGATTATCGACCCCAAATACCAAAAAGATGCCTTCATTGGTGCTAGATGCCCGTCCAGCAAGATATCCTCGTCGTTAGATCCGGTATCTTTCAAATTGCACCTCAAATCCCTTCGATCCTAGGGTTTGGAGACACCACTCTATTTTTTTTTCCGACATCGATCTTGGACTCACCAATTAGTGCCTCATCATATGCAAAGTGCACACACCAAGATCTCTCTCCCCGGATGTCCCTCGTAACCTGGTCCATCATTAGACCAAGGATGTAAGGACTCAAGGCTGATCCTCGGTGCGCCCCAATCTTGATCGCAAAGTCTTTTGGAACCCCAATGCACGTTTGGACACTGATTACCGCATATCGCACATATCCTTGATTAATTGTCTACCAGGAATATCGCTTTTGTGGTCAATCTCTCATGCATAAGTCTGAACTGATTTTTCGTTACCTATGTTTCCTTCGTAAGCAACGATCAACGACTCTTTCCCGTTGATTCATCGTATGACTCATCAACTTGATGCCCCGGTAGTCCGTGCATCTTTGGATGTCCCCTTTGTTTTGAAGATCGGTACTATTATGCTTTTTCGCCATTCATTCGGCATCTCGCTTGACTGGAAGATGTTATTGAATAACTTAGTCATCCAAGTTATCCCTTCATTCCCCAGGCACTCCCACACCTTAGTAAGGATGGTATCAGGTCCGCACGCATTCCCTCTTTTGTAGTCCTCCGTATGGCCTCCTTTACCTCACTCTCGTTGATGTTCCGACAATAATGTCCTCGACCGGGTCCGTAAATTCGACCGCAGGAGTTTCTCCCTCATCATGGTAATAAACTATGACCGGTCCGTCAAGTGGTGCACAATGATTGCGCATCACAACATGGCGTCCAAGTCAGTGTCCGGCAATGATTGCGCAACACAACATAGACTGTCAAGTGCTAAGAATAGTAAGACTCTGCAAGGCCAGTGAAGTGAAAAGATGGCACAAAACTGTAAGAACCTTGGCCAAGTGATGGTGCTTGTTGGCCAATACAACGAAGCCTCATTAAAGGAAAGGAAAGACAGACCAAGTTGACAAATGCAACATGCGATGTTGGCATTGACGCATATCCATGGAATTGAGTTGGCCCAAACTCAAGGATGATCCAAGAGTGTAGAATAGGCCAAAGGGTTGGCTTATGCATAAGTACAAGGTTGTCCAAAGCTTGGGAAAGTGCAAACAAGTTAGTAATGCAAGGAGTAGCATTGCTATTGTCGAGCAAGTTGGCAAAGTGAAGCATATGAAGCATAAATAACTAGATAGAGCTAAGAAGTTGGCCGAGATGAAGGTGGTTAAATGTTGGACACACATTGGCATAAGCCAAGAAATGTTCCGAGCCAAGTTGGCTGAGTTCTGGAGCTGGCCAAGTTCAATAAAGCGCAACAGTTGCGCAATACAACTCAAAGTGACGGTTAGAAGTTGGTTATTGGCTTTACAAGTGTGCCAATGGTGTGAGACAATTTAGGACGGTTATAAAGAAAATTTATAAACAATGGAGAGTGTCCGTAACTTCCTTGGAACAGGTGTTGAAGGATTAGGCGAGTTAGAGAAGAAACTGGCTTAGTGGGCACAATTATTGGAGGTTATGGAACTGCCTAATGGGGTAGATGGCTGTCTCATGCATGTGCAACAGTTGTGCACAGTTTTTGTCCAAGAAAGATGTTGTACAAATAGTGCTAAGTTATTGGAAAATAAACATGCTTACATAGGATATTGTGAGACTCATTTGAGAGAGTTTTTCTAAGACTAAGGCTTGGTTAAAGAGGAACAAGTTTGTGTAAGTCCCTAAGTGGGAAAGTTTTGTATTATTCCCTTTGATGCAATAAAATGAAGTGTTGTGTCATGTTCTAAGTGTTTTTGGTTGGCTGATTTATGTTAGTGAATGTATGGAAAAGTTGAATGTTGTATGGTAAGCATTTGAGAAGCAAAGAGAAGAAGAAAGAAGGCTAAAGACTTCCCTTGTAGAACTGTTGAGTTTAGTTGTTTGTATTGTGCAAACTTATAAGGATGAAGTATAGGTAGGTGAAGCTTGATTCACTGAACCACTATGCTGCCGGGTTACATTTTCGCAGAAATTTGCAAGGTGCATTTGAAGGTGTGACAATTCTGGTATCAGAGCCATGTTTGGTACACATTTCAAGTGTATTTGTTGGATAATACGCTAGTACTTCTTTCTCTCTTAAGCTATTTTCTAGTGAGCAAGTAATTAGTGCATTATATTCAGATAAATTGCATTAGAAGTTGGTTCTAATGGCACTGTGATTGACGAAGAACTACCGGGTACGTTTGATCAATTAGAGGAGCATGGTGATCTTGGAAACATGACCATTGACATGGGTTGTGATGGACTTGATATTCCTCTTGTTTCTGGAGATAATGACAGGCTATATTTACTTGAAGGAAGAACATCAGATTGGTTCAAAGAGTTCGACGGAAGAATAGGTGCAGCAGAGGACAAGGTGTCGGATGCATCCTTGTTGAACTGCGAAACATAACCGAAGTGACTGAATTGATTGGGAAACACAGTGACATGAAGTCCATACTAACATGACATGCGAAGTTAATGTCCAAGGAGATGGCTAGGTGATCAGTGATAACATGTTTGCAGGGACAAACGTAAATGGAAAAAGCTTTAATCGAGTGTCTGAGACAAGAATGTATGCGGGTTCCATAAATGCTAGAGAAATTGAGAATTTCTTGTATGACGTTGAGGCATACTTTGAAGCGAATGGAAATGGGGAAGACCAAAAGGTAACTCTCGCAGGCAATTACCTAGGTGGTGATGCCAAGGATTGGCGGAGAACTATGCTGCAAGAAGATGAAGACGCTGGTTATTCCAATCCTATGTATTGGAATGACATGAAGGAAGGGATCAGATGTCAGTTCTTGCCAAGAAATGGTGCTTGGTACCCAAGGGAAAGTTTACGTCGGATAAAAATGACGGGTACACCACAGGCATATGCTGAAAATTTCCTTGCATTGGTGCAAGAAGTGCGTTGCATGAGTGAAGAAGATCAGATGTTCCAATTTCTGTCTGGTGCGAGTTCTTTGGTTGTTAGGGAACTCAAAAAGCGCAAAATTCAGAGCGTTCAGATGGCCATTCAAGTGACAAGAGGGCTTAATGATTGCACAACAACTAAAGATGTACAAAGCTATGAAGGAAAGATCAATGGAAAAGAGAAATCTATAGGAAGTAAGCGTAAGCATGAGCCAAAAGAATAGGAACAATTCCTTTCAGCACGGAAGTTCAAGGTATGTTTCATTTGCAAAGATTTGCATTATGCTAGAAGCTGTCCACTCAAGGCAAAACCCAATGCATCACTTGGGGATGACTACGGGAGTCATCCTAGCATGATTCGTGAAGGCTGAAGTGATGGTACAAGGAAGAAACCACGCAACGAAATTGTTTCTCACTTCGACAAAGGAAGAAACTAAGCTAGAACAAGGAAGGGTGTTGTTGTCTCCATTGGCAACCCCTATTATAGAAAACATGGTGTTTTATGATCTTGTTTTATATAGCTTTAGTTTGTTAGTTGTTGCAAACTCTGTGCGTATATTTTGGTTGTAGAAACTTTTATTTGAATCTTCAAGTTTGTATAGACTTTGCTTTGGTGTAAGCAATTTGCTTTGTTAATGAAGTTTTAGCTTCCCAAAATGATCGGTGGATCAATCATGTAAGGATACATGGTCTTACTATGTAAGAGCAGCAGTGAATGAAGGTGTCTTCGTTTATAAAGCCTTTCCTCTTTATTTACAAGGAAAAACTAGTTCACAGGGAAGTGCTGCAATAGCATACTCATCCTAAGGTATGCAATAGTGAGACAAGATGAAAGTTAATAAGCAAAGCATAGGACAAGGATCCTAGTTGATACGAAAGTGATATTTCTGTTTGGGAATTTGCAAAATGGCACAATGGAGGATGGGCAGTGATGGTGCAAGCAATACATCAAGTTAGAAATCATTTCATCAACAAGCATGAATTGGGAAGAACTCATGGACAAGAGAAATACACACACTTTCCAGGCAACAAGCAATGCAGTTCAAAGAAATAGTTGGAGACATATTAGTTTGAAGGCGATGCATATGGACAGCTGATAGGCGCATTTATGTGTCTATTTTCATCTCTATTGTATATATTGTTAGTACCCATTTTGTACTTATTATGGTGTTTTATGTGTTTATAGGTATTTTTGGGCAATAAACATTTTTGGAAAAAATCGGCTCGAAAAGTTGTCTAAAGGCACCCAAGGGACATTTGTTATTCGGACTCTCACTACTGGATAAGGGGTACCCAAATTACTAAGGGGCACCCAAATTGTTAACCGCACCCCTTCACTGGTTAAGGGGAAACCATCATCCTCTTTGTTTGAATTCAGAAAAGTGGCGGGAAAAATTGGTTTTGAACTGCCAGAATTAGGGTTAAGAATTTGAAGGAGTTTTAAGGAGATTCAATGGCTGAATTTGATTGGGTTTGTTCCTTTGAGTGTAACAGGCGTGGTATAGTCGTTCGTTTCAGCTAGATTTGGCTGGAGAATCAGTTAGAAGTGAAACAGGGAAGTTAACCTTAACCTACACCTGCGAAGAGTGGAGCGTGTTTTTCACGGGATATTTTAATCTTTCTCGAGTTTATCTATAGATGGCACAAGGCTGGAGTATGTACGAATCATTTTGTGGCAAGATTGGAGCGTGTTGATCACTGACAGATGCGTGAAAATCAAACTAAGAGTTAAACAGGGAAATGATATCTTGGGGTGTTTGAACGGAGTGAAGAGAGGATTATTTCGCATTAAACTCAAGAGATTTGGGTACTGTTGCGATATAAATAGGTGTATCGGGGTCACAGAAGGGTGAAGAGAGAATTGGGAGCAGTTTGGAGCATCACAGAATCGAAAAATCAAAGTTGCAGGAAGAACAATTTTTCTGCTGGTGAAGAACTTACGAAGAACATAAGACGCTCAAAGACAGTCGTTCCTCAATAGTGCTTGTGACGGTTATCTGTTATCGTTTCCTGTAACAGTTGAGTTTGTAACAAATATAAGTGTTACAAACCCGGTTTTTATCATTTTTTTCTCCCATTTCATCATTTGTGAACCATTTTTGAGCATTAATAAAGATGAATTTTGAGCATGTTTCCATGATGATGATGAGCTAATTCTCGCGTAATCAAGGCACGGAGGAAGCTATTGATGCATGAATAATTGGTAATTATTTTACTTTTCTCTAATTTGCATTTTATAATTCACTCAAATCACTGCTTTGCAGAATTTTAATTGTTCGCATAATTTTCTTAATTAGTTGTGATTCAATTAGATAGGTTATACTTTGTTTAGATAATCTATGCTTAAGGGATACAATTAATGTTTGAGAATATGCTTGATTATTTGTGAATTAAGAAAAAGAGATTTTAAAGATAATTAGAGTTTTGAAATTTTTACCATCATTCATTCATGTGTAATAGTGGAATCTAGTGTCTTGGTTATTTTCAATCTTAAAAACAAATTTGGATTTAAATTTTCTCTATTTTTAGTTTAAATAAGTCTAAAATCAATTGCTTTCACAAGTCTCAACGAACCTTTTACTACAACAAAGTTGAAATCACATCAATTTTTGGCGCCGCTGCCGGGGACTTGTTTTTAAGTTAGAGTTTTTAGATTTATTATTTTTTAGTTTTTTTTTTAGATTTTTATTATTTTCTCTTTGTTCTATTTTACATTTCTTTGGGTATATTTCTTTGTGCTACAGGTTTGGAGTTTGGACCGAAAAGAATTTAAGCCAAAGACTTTGGTAACTAAGAGATTAGGAGCCAAAGATAAAAGTTAAAAGAAAGGGAAAAGAAAGACAAAGAAATTTTATTTTATTTTATTAGGTTTTTAGATTTTATTTTTATTTTAGTTTTTATTTCTGTAGATTTTCTTTTTAAAAATTGTATTAGGATATCTTTTATTTTTGTAATTTTTCTTCTTCTTTTGCACTTTATTTTTTTGACTTTGAACTGTGAACTTTGGACATTATTATTTTATTTTTAAACCCTACGGAAGGGTAGTTTTAAATATAAACTGTTTGCAGGGAAGGACGACGATTACGATATCGTCTCGGCCCCTCGGATTCGTACATGACATAGGAGTCGTGGCCCGAGTCGACTTCAGTGGTTCTTCGCCCGTCTGGTACGGGAGGTAAGTTTTTCGAAACACCCGCGAATCCCCTGTCAGCGGGTTTACTGTCTTCCTTAAGGTGAATATATGTTGAGGACTGAATACGTATTTTAATTTCCTAGTAAAGGGCAAGGACAGGCCATACAAGATAAGGGTTCGGATTTCATCACCGTTCTCTTCTTGCCCGCCTTAGGAAAACATAATCTACGCGAACCCAAGCCTAAAATATTGACTAGAACGAGACCTATAGGGTAACGATCTTAATAGGAAAGTCGTTCGAAAAATATTGGTTGCTCTTTTAAGCATACTTTGAAGTTCAGGAAGATTACTGTAAGTCGATTAGAGCCGCCTTGTAACCCAGGGAAGCGTTGCCAAAGAGGTGGGGGTATCAAAGCTCCTCTGAGCTTCCCCTACTTCTCTTCGACTCACTTTATTCGGATCGATCCAGAGAGGTTTGCTTAGATTGTAACGAATTCCTTTTCGAAGGATTAGAAGCTGGTCTAGAAACAATCTAAGTGGAGCCATCATGCTTGTTGTTTGCTAGAAATCTATAGGTTTGCTTTGGTGGAGTCAGCCTGCTGTGTGTTTGCTTAGAACCTCCCTTCCTTAGGATTTTTTTTATTTTTTTTTATTTTTTATAGTGTATGCCAATATCGCTCAAGTCCATTAGTAAGCGTGCTTGGAAAAGAGACACTTTTGGCCGTTTGATTAGTGACGAGCCTAGAGGTTTTTCTTTTGTAGACGGGGAGCTCGAAGACTCTTCTTTGGAGAGCCCTGTTTTTGGAAACTTCAATTTTGAGAATTTAAGTCTTAGTGAGGAATTCACCCCTAGGATTTTTACTGTGCCAACAATGACAACTTTGAAGGAGTACATGTTCCCAACTAGGACCAACCGACCATCGTGCATTAAGTTGCCAGCCTCTACGGCTAGTTATGAGTTGAAACCTGGTATTCTTCAGATGATCCCTATATTCTTAGGAAAAGATGATGAAAACCCTTACTTTCACATTAGGGACTTTGAAGAAATTTGTGGAACAATTAATATTAAAGACCTTAGTGATGAAGTCTTGAAACTTAGGATGTTCCCCTTTTCCTTGAGAGATAAAGCCAAGACCTGGTTGAACAACCTACCATCTGAATCCATAAAAACATGGCAGGAACTTATTGCTGCTTTCTATTTAAAATTCTACCCCAAGCATAAAACTGCAGCTGTTAGGAAGAAAATTAGTGCTAGTGTTCAACAAGAGGGAGAATCGCTTTATAGGTTTTTAGAGAGATTCAATGATCTCCTAGCCCAATGTCCTCACCATGGGTTTGAGAAAATGAAACTAGTAGAGATTCTTTATGATGGTTTAGACTATTCGACTAAAGCCACGGTCGAGTCTTTCTGCGCTGGTGAGTTCACTAGTAAAAATGATGATGATGCGTTTTCCTTCTTAGAAGTTGTCGCTGAAAAATCCCAACAGTGGGAGTCTTGTGTTGAACCCCCTAAAAGACTCTTGATCAATAGAAGTAGCACCAATGTGGTTGATACAGGCTTTGGGTCTGATGCTAAGTTTACTGCTTTGTCTAGAAGGTTAGAAGCTTTGGAATTGAATTAGTCTAAACATAGGTCTTTTGTTGAACCTGATAATAGGATTAGAGCCTCTCAAGTCTCTAGTTGTGGAATAGAACCCAATAACTCGTTTTGGGAAGGTCAGGTTAGTGAAGAGCAAGCCCATGCTGTCTATAACAATGCTAGATTTGAAAACCGTCAGAAGTTTGACCCCTACTCAGAGACCTACAACCCTGGTTGGAGAAACCATCCTAATTTCTCTTGGTCTAAAGGACAGAGTCAAGGACAGTCTAGTAATTCTCATCCTCCCTCAGGTTTTGGTGATAATAAGGACCCTTCAGGTCAAGCCCAGTTCCAGAACCCTTCTGAGAATAGAATAACTAGCTTAGAGAAATCTCTTAGTTTATTACAAAAGTGCCAGGACATGTTCGTAAAGACCCACGAAGTATTACTAAAGAACCAGGCTATTTTTCAAGAGGAAACCAAGCAGAATTTTCAACATAATGCCAAGTCTCTTGCTAAGTTAGAACTTCAAGTTAGTCAAATGGATAAGATTCTAAGTGAGAGAGATAATGGGAGTTTTCCTAGTCAGACTCAACCTAATCCTAGAGGAGTTCATGAAATAGGAGGAAGATCATCTGATCATGTGAATGCAATCAAAACCCTTAGGAGTGGTAGATAAATAGACAATAAGGTTTCCATGCATGATAGTGAACATGCTGTAGTTCACCCTTCTGAATCAGAAGCTGAAGAGATTGATGGAACCTCTAAGGAGACTGATGAGGCCCCTGTTAATCCAAACTTTGTTCCCAGAGCCCATTCCCATAATTGCTGGTACCAACTAAGAAGGAGTCCACTTTTAATGATATTTTGGAGGTTTTTAAGCAGGTAACTATCAACCTTCCATTATTTGATGCAATTAGGCAGATTCCTCCTTATGCCAAGTTCCTTAAGGACTTGTGTACGCGAAAGCGTAAGCTCAGTGTCCATAAGAAAGCCTTCCTAGCTAGTCATGTGAGTTTTATTATTCAGAATACTACTACTCCTAAGTATAAAGACCCAGGTTACCCTACCATTGCCTGTACAATAGGGAAATACCGTGTTGAGAAAGCGCTGCTTGACTTAGGAGCCAGTGTGAACTTACTCCCATACCATGTGTACCTTAAGCTAGGACTTGGTGAGATGAAACCTACCCAGATAACACTTCAGTTAGCTGATAGGTCCATAAAAATTCCTCGTGGTGTGATCGAGGATATTCTTATTGAGGTCGACAAGTTTATTTATCCAGTGGATTTTGTTATCCTAGATACCCAACCTGTCCCTGACCCAGAAAACCAGATACCGGTAATTCTAGGTCGCCCGTTTTTAGCTACATCCAATGCGATCATCAACTGTCAAAACGGTATTATGAATTTGTATTTTGGTAACATGACCATTGAGATGAACATTTTTCATATTAGTAAGCTACCCTCTGAACTAGATGACTCGAGCATAGAAGAGGTCAACATGATATGAACATTAGTCGAGGAGTCATTACCAAACACTTTGTTAGAGGATCCACTAGAGAAATGCCTAGCCCACTTTGGGATTGATTTTGATGATGATAATGTGTTTAATGAGGTGAATGCTTTGTTAGATTCGACCCCTTTGTTGGACACTAGTAATGTTTGGAAACCTAAGTTCGAACCACTACCAGTTTCTGAGTCTACTCTAGTTCCTTCGTTAGGAAATCCTCCTAAGTTGGACCTTAAACCATTACCAGATACCTTGAAGTATGTGTTTTTAGGCCCATCTGAAACTTTACCCGTGATTGTAGCATCCAACTTGGATAGTGATCAGGAAAGTAGGCTAGTAACCGTCCTTCAAAACAATAAGGAAGCTTTAGGATGGACCATAGCAGACATTAAGGGTATAAGTCCTACTGTTTGTATGCATCAGATTTATTTAGAGGAAGATACCAAACCTTCTAGGGAGATGTAACGTCGACTAAACCCTAATATGAAAGAGGTAGTTCGAACCGAGGTTCTTAAGTTGTTAGATGTAGGCATTATCTACCCTATTTCAGAGAGCAAGTGGGTCAGCCCTGTTCAGGTTGTCCCCAAGAAATCTGGTATTACGGTAGTCCCGAATGAAAATAATGAGTTAATCCCAACCCGAGTGACCACGGGTTGGCGTGTTTGTATTGACTATAGGAAATTGAACAAGGTCACTAGGAAGGACCACTTTCCCCTTCCTTTCATCGACCAAATGCTAGAGAGATTAGCTGGACATAGTCACCACTGCTTCTTAGATGGCTACTCTGGATATAATCAGATCGTTATTGCCCCTGAAGACCAAGAAAAAACTACTTTTACCTGTCCCTTTGGTACCTTTGCGTATAGACGCATGCCTTTCGGTCTTTGTAATGCCCTTGCAACTTTTCAGCGTTGTATGATGAGCATATTTTCTGACATGGTAGAACGGTTCTTAGAGGTCTTTATGGATGATTTTTCAGTATTTGGTTCGTCTTTTGATGAGTGCTTGCATCATTTGTCATTAGTTTTGACTAGGTGTAAGGAGAAGAATTTAGTGCTTAATTGGGAGAAATGTAATTTCATGGTTCGTTCAGGAATTGTTTTAGGGCATATCGTATCTTCTAAGGGTATAGAGGTAGATAAAGCCAAAGTTGACCTTATTAAGACTTTACAGGTCCCAAAAACCGTAAGAGATATTAGGTCATTCTTAGGGCATGCAGGTTTTTATCGTCGATTAATTAAGGATTTGAGCTTGATTTCTAGACCTCTTTGCAATTTGCTTTCAAAAGATGTTAAGTTTGTCTTTGATGATGCTTGTTTAGAGGCTTTTGAGAAGCTTAAGACTTTACTCACTACCGCCCCCATAGTCCATGCACCCAACTGGAACCTACCCTTTGAGATCATGTGTGATGCTTCAGATTTTGCTATTGGTGTTGTGCTAGGTCAGCAAGAAAACAAATTACTCCATATGATTTACAATGCTAGCAAAACTCTGAATGATGCCCAGTTGAACTATACTACTACAGAGAAGGAACTGTTAGCCATTGTGTTCGCCTTAGACAACTTTAGACCCTATCTTTTAGGTTCTAAGGTTATAATCTTTACTAATCATGCTGCTTTGAAGTATCTTCTTTCCAAGAAGGATACAAAACCTAGATTGATTAGATGGATCCTATTGTTGCAGGAATTTTCCTTAGACATTAGAGACAAAAAAGGTGCATAAAATGTAGTAGCAGACCACTTGTCTAGGCTTGTTGTGGATACCCCTGATGATTTCCCTCCTGTTAGAGATAGTTTTCCTGATGAACAACTGTTCTCTGTTACCCAATTACCTTGGTATGCGAATATAGTGAACTATCTTGTTACTGGTCGAATTCCCCAACATTGGGGTAAACAAGATCGTTCTAGATTTTTAGCTGAGGTTAAGCACTTCTTTTGGGATGATCCTTATTTGTTTAAGTATTGTCCAGACCATATATTAGGAGATGTATACATGAGATTGATCAGTCAAGTATTATTTCCTTTTGTCATGATCATGCTTGTGGGGGTCACTTTAGTGCTAAGAAGACTGCTGTTAAGATATTGCAGTGTGGATTCTATTGGCCTTCGTTGTTTAAAGATTCCCACAGTTACTGTGTTACTTATGAACGTTGCCAGAAATTAGGAACCATTTCCCGTAGGAACATGATGCCCTTGAACCCTATCTTAGTTGTTGAGGTCTTTGATGTGTGGGGTATTGACTTTATGGGTCCGTTTCCTAATTCTTTTGGTAACCTATACATCCTTGTCGTTGTAGACTATGTCTCTAAGTGGATTGAGGCGGTTGCGTGTAAAACCAATGACCATAGGGTCGTAGTCCAGTTTTTGAAAGAGAATATACTTACACGTTTTGGTACACCGCGATCTATAATTAGTGATAGAGGTTCACACTTTTGTAATAGACCATTTGCTCTTTTAATGAAACATTATGGTATTATCCACAAAGTAGCTACCCCATATCACCCACAGACTAGTGGTCAGGTAGAGGTCTCCAATAGGGAAATTAAGCGTATTTTAGAGAAAACAGTTAATCCCAATAGGAAAGACTGGCCATTGAGGCTTACTGATGCCTTATGGGCTTACCGTACTGCGTTTAAGACACCAATTGGAATGTCACCTTATCGTTTAGTATTTGGAAAGGCATGTCACCTGCATGTTGAGTTAATGCATAAAGCCTACTGGGCTATTAAGCAGGTAGACTTTTCACTTGACAAGGCAGGAGCTCACAGAAAGCTCCAGCTCAATGAGTTGGACGAGATTCGTAGAGATGCATACGATAGTGCTAAGGAGTATAAGAACAAAATGAAACTTGTGCATGACAAGAATATTTTACGAAAGTCATTTTCTCCAGGTCAAAAAGTTCTTCTGTATGACACTCGTTTGCATCTATTCCCCGGGAAGTTGCGCTCTCGGTGGACCGGTCCTTTTGTGGTCCGTACTGTTTTTCCTCATGGCGCTATTGAAATTCAGACACCAGGCGGTAGTAGTTCTTCAAAGGTTAACGGTCAGAGATTGAAGCCCTTTTTAGAGCCTTTTCCTACAGGTGATGTTGAGGAGGTCCCTTTGGAGGACCCTGTTTACCTTGATTGACCATCGAGGCGGTTTGTATGTTGTATATTATTTTTGTAGGTTTTTGATTCCACTTCACCCAGGTACTATCTTTCTGACTTCTCTCTTTACTGATTCCTTATGTTATTTATACTTTTGGTACTGTTCTTTAATTAGAAACATTGAGGACAATGTTAGATTTAAGTTTGGGGGTGGGGTAGAAACTTTTTGTTACCTTTTTGTTGCAATAAATAAATAAACTCCAGAGCCTAGAAATTTATTCCTATTAAGGATGGCACTAACCAATCTAAGTGGATGGAAGCATTTTGATTTTAGGAGTTGAGGAAACAATCTGACTAGATAGAAACATCTATAAGAGTCTATTCATAAAAGCACAGAGCTCAGGTGTTAGAAATAACATGATAGTTTCGCCGTATCTCGGAATCATCTTATTACTTCTGTTTTTGTTTTGTCAAATTTTTATGTTGATGTCTGCTGGGTTGAAATAGAGTGATTGAGTTACTAAAAAAAAAAAAAAGACCAGACCAATTAGACCAATCGGAATAAATATTAACACTTGGATAGCAATATGTGTGTGTTCTCCCTGTCTCCGTCGCCTAAAAAAGCGTGGAACGCAGGATCCACGGGAATTACCATGTAATCTGCTGACAAGAAGCATGCGCTTGGATCCAAAAGATCTAATCATGTCGTTAAAAAAAAAATTAATAATAAAAAATAAATAAAGGTTTATTATAAAGTCGACCACTGGTTCCCTTGTATATGCCAGCTGTGTTGATATTAGTTCAGACCAGTATCTCAATCCACTAGGTCATAGGTTCATCTTGGCATTGAAGTCCATTCGCAACCATCTATTTCTATATCCATCTTCTTAATCTATTCATGTGATTTGTTTGATTCCGGATATTGATGTCCATAATGCGACTATCTGAGTAGAGCTTTGTCACTTATATATGAATTTTAGTATGCTTGAGTGCAAACTCATATACAACAATTGGAATTTCGCATCAGGGTACTTCCTCCCGTAATCAATAAGTATGCCAACCAAGGAGGTTCTTTAGTGCAATCCAAGGTTCTGCGTAGATAACTAGGGTCCGGAGTAAAGGTTTTGTGGGTATATCTCTAGTAAACCCTCCCGAGACTATAACTCGGCCACTAGGGCCACCTAGGGGTTTAAAGGCTTGTTGCATACGCTAAGTGCAATCGCGATGCCTGCGACAGTGAGTTAGGATTTTATTTTGTAGTTTTGATTTGCTCGGGACTAGCAAATAATAAGTTTGGGGGTATTTGATAGACGCATTTATGTGTCTATTTTCATCTCTTTTGTGTATATTGTTAGTACCCATTTTTGTACTTATTTTGGTATTTTATCTTTTTGTAGGAGTTTTTGGAGAAATAAGCTTTTGCGGCGAAATTGGCTCGAAAAGTTGATAAAGGCACCTGGGAGGACATTTGCTATTCGGACTCTCACTTTGGATATGGGGTAACCCATTTCCAAGCAGCTACTAAACACAGACCGGTGCTGGATAGGGGGAGGTCACTTTCTTCTCAAAATTAAAAACAGAAAATTGGCGGGAAAACATGGTTCTCACGGACAGAATTAGGGTTGGAGTTGTGATCGATTTTTATGGAGA
Source organism: Papaver atlanticum (assembly GCA_023531105.1). Taxonomy (NCBI): domain Eukaryota; kingdom Viridiplantae; phylum Streptophyta; class Magnoliopsida; order Ranunculales; family Papaveraceae; genus Papaver; species Papaver atlanticum. The sequence goes on from JAJJMB010017069.1 coordinate 1,034,689, forward strand.
TTAAAGGGATGAAATTGATTGGGTTTACTCCTTAGGCCTAAACAGGCCTGGTAAAGTCTTTGGATTGAACCCAAATTGGCTAGAGATCGAATTATAGCAAAACAGAGGGATGAGTTTACACGGGTCTGTGATGAATTATTTTTGGAATTTTAGGGAGACTAAAGGCAAGATTTTCTTTCCAAAGATACGTTTCTATCTAAGGAAGAGTTTGGGATAAGTTGGAAAGCTCAGAAACGCGTGAAACAAGTAAAACAAGAAATTGCCTCAACTTGGCCGTAAAGAGAAAGGAAGAGATATTAGAAGATTTTGAAGAGATTTAATCGGTCTTTTTTATATAAATAGATTGGTTGGGTCATATATAAGGGTTGTCGAGAGTTTGGGGTCGAGAGGAGAGCTCAGGAGGCGTGAATCAAGAGTTTTCAGAACTCTGTTGTTGTTGCTGCTGCTGCTCGTGAAGAACAGGGACACAACGACGGTTTCTTCATCCGTCGTAATGGTTTCTTAAACTGGTTGTAACAGTTTCTTCAACTGGTTTGCAACATTTATCTTCATTGTAACAGTTTCTTCATCCTCTTCTGCAACATTTATCTTCAGATTTGTAACGATTATCTTCATCATAACAGTTGAGAGTTGAAACAGTCGGTCTGTAACGCACCTGTGCTGATGCAGATTTCCTGTTTCATTATTTTCTCTTCTTGTAAACACTTTTTGAGCCATGAATACATATTTTGAGTGTGTTTTCGACATGATGAGTTAGACCCCAACACTGGGACGACGGAGGAGGCCGAACTTCATACATGGGTAAATTTATTTTATTCTTTTTTATGACTTTTGCACTAATATTAATTGAAATATGATTTTGATTAATTAGTTATTATTTTATTAGATGGGTCATGCTTGCTTAGATGTTTGATGTCCCATGCTTACGATTTATAACTAATGTTTTTAGAATCTACCTTGGCAAAAATAAGAGTCCATGTTTACATTTCTTGAGCTAAAATTGTTGAGAATAAATAATTGAACCTTATGTTATGAAGAGTGGCCGAATCCTTAGTTCCAGTACCTCTCACCATTGTTTATATTCTTTGTATATAATTATTTAGTATTTTAAAAACTTTAATCTCTACAAGTCCGAGAGTTTGAACTCATTTACTATAACAACTTTAAAACCACATCAATAGGTCTAAAAACAAGCCTACAATGATAAACTACAAGTGCACAACGTATATAGGAGACATAGCAAATACAGGTCGAGATCCCATAGAGACTAGGGCGATGTAGAGTTGATTCTAAGGTCTTTTTATACAGATTCAAATGAGAAGTAACAACGGGAGATTTGTCGATACGACTAGGATGGTTGATGATTATACTACAGAATAAAGATTAAAAGGCAAATATATAAGATAAAATAGGGGGTTCGAATCCACCGCTTAATCAAGTAGAAAATCCAATTTTTATCTATCATTCTCCTTTAACTTGAGAAGAGTTAGCGATGCTAATCTCTCGCTCTCTTGAAGATATTATCGTGACATAACATTTCTTTCATATAAATGGATGAATCAATTTCATGAGCTAAAGTATTAATCCCTAGCATTGATTGTATTTTTAAAGCACAATCAATCATAGACTAACATATTTCAAATTATAATTGGCTTGAACTACAACATAGAGAGACTCAAACTACCAAGGATGCTGGACATACTAGGTGAAATCAATATGTTGAAATTCAGAGATTGAAACATGCTTAATACATTCATATCATTTGAGAATAATATGATAAAAAGGGAAAATCTATTTCGATTAAGAGTTTCATCTCATCCCTAATTAACAAACTAAAACATCACTGCAAAATAGAACTGGAAAATTAAAACCTAAAACTACAACTTGCACCGGCTAGTCCGGGCTTGGTTTTCATTCCACAATTTCTTCCCCTCTTTATACAAGTTTTCTCCAAATCATCAATCCCATCAAACAATAAAATACAATTAAAAAGTTAGGGATTTGATGTTTACAAAACTCACCACTGAAGCAGACTTCAAAATAGACATTTATCTCACAACGTCTCTTGAATTTGTCTCCATGCCTCTTGAAGTCATGCTTCCAACGGTAACTTGGATGTGAAATGGTACTAGAAAGCTAGTGAAATAGGGGAAAAGAGGGATGAGATTGACAGAGATAGGGCTGTTTTTGTTTTCCATTGACAGAGAAGGTAGTGTCGGTGGTGAAAGAGAGAAACAAATTTGTTTCTGACCTTGGAAATAACGATGATAAAGTTCCATAAGGCATGTTTTGTTTCTTACTTTAGATTTAGGACTTCTGTTTGGGTATTAGAAAAGGGGCTTGCATTTTCTTTCAAAACCGTGAATGTAAGATCAGCTTGTATTTTGGCCCATCAATTATATAAAGCAACCCACACCTGATTTTCCTTCCACTTCTTAGCCACCTTTCCCATTTCCACTTTCCATGATGTCTCTGCAAATTCATTATCACGAGCTCACTTTATGGACTCCATATTTATCAATCCTACAAAATGAACACAAAACATCAATATTTACTACACAAAAAGATCATTGATACCTCGAGACGCAAAATACATAATTTGACTTAAAATGGGACATTAAGGCACTTGAGATGTGATAAAAGACAACAAAATGACCTAGACTTATGCATTATTAGGCACCGATCATATCTTCACCTCAATTTATTTCACATCTCACCGAATTCTTGGTATATCCCTGCAGCCGCCATCGATTTCACCAGAAAATTCATCAGATTCAATTTGAGATTCAGTTGCAGGAAACTTTATCAACAAAATTGATTCAACCGATTCTTCTGTGACTCGTCGATTTCATATAAGATTTAAGCTTAATTGAGTCATCACAGAAGGATTGAGTTTGATTAAGATTTCTGAATCTATCAATTCTCCTGGGTTATCTTCAGCTAATTAAGGTATTTCTTTTATTGTTTTCTTAGTCGACAGTTTTTCAACATCTGGGGTTTATTAGTTTTAGAAACTGTGGATAATAGATGTTTTGTGAATTGTATTCTACTGAAATATGTTGATACATCTGTGACATTTTTAGGTTTAGTTGATAAACTTAGGTTACTAAGACATAGTATTTTGCTTGTTTGTAGGATGTCAAATTTTGTGGATAAATCTTGGATGCATATAACAGACAATTATAGCCCAGAATACAGACAAGGGGTTAGAAAAATCATTTTGCAAAAACGTGTTCTTTCCCTTGTAGGAAGTGTGAAAATAGACATCGACATGTATTCTCGGTAGTTAGGACCTATCTGTTTGAGCATGGTGTCGACAAGACATACACCACCTGGAGATTACATGGTGAGAGAGCGGATGGTGCTTCAACAAGTCATTCCAAGGGGAAGGCCGTAGTCGAAGAAACGCCTGATAAGCAATCAGATTGTTTGAATTTGAATGATTTTATTGACTTTTCCTTTGGTATTCATCATGACCATGATGGAACACAAATTGGAAATTCACCCTTAGAAGATCCAAATGTCGAGAAGCGTTATAATAGGTACAAATCGTTAGCGGTAGAGAAGTTGTACCCTTCATGTGAAGAGAATCTCACAATCCTCTATGCTATGGTAGAACTGCATAATGTGAAGAAAACTTATAAAATTTTGGGTAACTGTGTCAACAGTTTGTTGGATTTGTTAAGAGAGTGGCTTCCGAAACCTAACAAGTTTCCCAAAAAATATGATGCTATGAGGTCAATGCTTAAGGATCTGGGAAAGAAAGCAAAGGTTATTCATGCTTGTGATAATAATTGTATTATGTATTTCGAGGAGAATGAGGATTTAATAGAGTGTCCGGTATGCAAAACTCCAAGGTTTAAGTTGAAAGCTACCAAAGATGGTCCTGTGGTGACAAATTAACCTTGCAAAGTGCTGAGATACTTTCCTATAGACGAAAAACTAAAGAAAATGTATTCTCTACCTTGGATATCAGACGCGATGCTGTGGCATGATCGAGCGCAAGTTTCATCTGAATATATGCGTCATCCAATCGATTCATCTCAGTGGGCACAAATGAAAATTAAGTTTCCGTTGTTTGCCGCGGAAGGAAGAAATGTTTGGCTTGGAATATCAACAGATGGGTTTAATCCTCATGGTGTACAGACTTTGAGTTGGAGTTGTTGGCCTGTGATCCTTGTGGTTTATAATCTTTTTCCTTCTATGTGTATGAAGTCTGAATTCCAAATGATGATTCTGTTGATACCTGGGCGTAAAAGTCATCGAGTCAAGACATTGATGTTTTTTTGCGGCCACTGGTCAACACGCTAAAAAAAACTTTGGAGTTCAGGGGTACAAGCTTTTGATTCTTTGAAAAGGGAGTATTTTACTCTAAAAGAAACTCTGATGTTTGGGATTCATGACTTGCCTGCTTAAGGTGTTTTAAGTGGATGTACCACTCATGGCTACTGTGCGTGTGTTTGCTGCGCAGACGAAACCCGAAGTACTCATCTAGGTTACGACAGCAAGATTGTGTACACTAACTATCGTATATTCCTCAAGTCAAAGCACCCATTTAGGTATGGGACTCTTTTGGTATTAGAGACACAGGAGCATAAGATTTTACCGCTGAGACTAACAGGAGCGCAGTCGCTTGAGAAGTTGGCCGATGTTCATTACGAACCTGGTAAGTTAGTTGTCCGCAAGACAGGTAAACGAAAGAGATATTAGTCTGATGAAGAGGAAGGTGATTCTGAGCTTGTCACAGGTGCTATCTTCAAGAAGTGTATTCTTTGGAAGCTTGAGTCGTATTGTGCCCTTACTATACGGCATTGTGTCTACGTGATGCACATGGAAAAGAACGTCATGGAATGCATTATCTACACTATCTTTGATAAGGATAATAAGGCTATTTCTGCATGGAATCATCGTGACAAATTGAAGGAGAATAAACTAAACTGTGGAGAGTGGAAAGAGAAGAAAACAAAGAAAGGAGTAGAGATGGTTCCGCTGTTTGTTTTGAGCAAACAAGAGAAAACTGATTTTTGTCAGATTCTTAAAGATATGAAAGTTTCCACAAGCTTTTCGTCAAATATAAGTAACAATGTAAATATGGAGCAATTGAATTTGAGAATCTTGAAGTCGCATGATTACCACGTGATTATGGGGTACTTATTACCTGTTCTGCTTCAACATGCCTTTCCAGGAGAGAAAGACTTGCGTACTACGCTTCAACAAGTCAGTTTGTATTTTAGAATTTTGTGCTCAAAGGTGGTTAGCAGAGAGTATCTGAACCAGGCAAAGTGGATGATTGCAGAGGCCATGTGTGTGCTCGAAAAGTATTTCCCAGCTGGATTTTTTTACATAAGCGTGCACAACATGGTTCATTTGGCTGATGAGGCCTTAGTCTGTGGACCTGTAAGGTATCGATGGATGTACCCATTCGAAAGGTGAATTGTTATTTTACCTTTTTGTCATTTATTTTTATTTATTTTTGTTGTTTTTGTACTGAAATTTACACGTACATACTGAATCAGGGAAATGAAGGAATGCAAAAACATCCCAAATAACAGTAGATACATTGAAGGGTCAATTACGAAGTCGACTGAAATGGATGACTGTGTTATATTTTCCATGGAGCACATGAAAAATACTGATCTAGGAGGTCACAAAGCAAATTTGGAGCCCTTCTTAAAGGATGAACATGAATACAACGATGTGGGTTCTCTGCTTGATGAAAAGATGGTTCAGGTGAGCCATATTCAATGGATGCAGATACGTCGGTGGGCAATTTTTCGGCAAAATCCAGAAGGTCTCGATGTTTATTACAGGTATTGGTTGGCCGTGTTTTGTTTGTATGTGGACAATGGGTTATTCTATTTAGATTTTTATACTATGTATGCTAAATGTAGAGATTATTGCGAGAACTGTGAAGCTGATGGGGTTGCAATGGAGGAAGTCGAGATGCAAACCAAGTTCCTTAGTTGGCCGTATGAAAAGGTTTGCATTGGCGCTCCTGTTTGTTAGCGTAATAATGATGTAATATGTTGATGTGTTGATTTTCTTTTCGCTTTCATAGCTTAAATCAGAAGACAAAATGGATACAGATTTGTGGCGTTACGTTAGAGGTCCGGTGTCTCTGAAAGAGTACAAAAGATACCGTGCGAATGGATTTAGTTTATGTTCCTAAGCAAACCAGGAAAAGGCTAAGACCCAGGACAGTGGTGTCACCCTGGTTGCATCGACCACTTTTAGGAGCTCGAAAATGGACAAAAGACCTGTTACTAACCTAACCCGGTGGTATGGAGTGATCAGACAAATCCTATAGTTGAACTATGGTATATTTAAAGAAACTGTCTTCTACTGAGATTGGGTGAAGGTAGAGAATGGAATAAACTGTCAGGATTCAGATTTTCCTTTTGTAAATCTTTCAAGATTGAAAAGCCGTATCAATATTTAAGACGAGCCCGTGATTCTCACTGAAGAGGCTTCCCAAGTTTTCTACTCCAGAGACGTGAAGCATCCAGATTGGTGGGTTATTATTAATACGCCAAGAGGAATGACTGCAGACGTGGACAAAGCAGAGATACCAGGTCGCGACAGTTTTCAAGAAATTTTATCAAAGGAACCACATCTACGTAAATTGCTGACGCAAAAGCGTCTCCCTAAAAGCAAGAAATGAAAAATCTCCAATTTCTGTGCGATCAGTAAGTTTCCTTTATAACTATAAATATATTTTGCTTGTCATATGCAGATTCCAATTGCAAGATCTGGTCTTGAATGTATGCAGATTCCAATTGCAAGATACTTTGCATTTGATCAGAATGCTGGTCTTGAATATATGCATTTTCCTCATGTTTGACTCTAGATTGTGGAATAACAATTTGTTGTTTTTTTCACCCCCCCCCCCCCTCCCCCATTTTTAACACATATTTGCTCACAGATCCCTATGTAAGTTACTTTATTGTTTCCGCCCCACTTTTTAGTCGCCCATAAATTAGAAGACGTTGTTTCCACCCAACATCTCCTTTTATCACTACCAAACAAACACTCCCTTTCCCAACAAAATCATCTTCTTTGGGAAAGAAGTTTATGTTTTCTACTCAGAGACAAAAAAACCAGCAGTTATTAGTTGCTCTTAGTTTAGAAGCTGGAAAACAACAACAAAATCATCTTTAATTTTAGTTGCTTCTGAATCTTTGAATAAACCATACTCTTCAATCTTCATCTACACAGGTATGGGTTTGTATTCTTTTAAGTGCTGTTTTTCTTCATCTTCCTCTGCATGATTGCATTAAAATGGATTCTTTTTCTAATGATCCTTTTTTCTTTGTTGCAAAGAGAATGCAGAGAAGTGTAATAGCACTTAATGTATTATTTTAATATTTCTTTTACTCTGTTTAGTGGTACACTATCTAGTGTGAACACTTTTTTTTTGTGTTGGTGGTGTGTTGTTGATTTAAGAATTAAGTGTAATCATGATATGGGTTTTGTTTGAATTACATTATTCTACTACGAAGATGTGTTGATTTAAGTTTTGTGAGTGTTGTTAACTTTTTCTTATTTCTAGGGTTTGATCTGTTTTTGAGTGAAATTGCAGATTGTTTCTGTTGTTGTTTCTAGGATTCGATCTGTTTTTAAATGAAAATGCAAATTATTGTCCCTCTTGCAATGTATTTGGTTATGTTTAACACCAAAGTAATTGTTTTGCAGCAATACTTTTTATACACTGCTGTACGGCGTCAAGGAGGAGCCGCAATCCTGATTCGTCACATGAGAGGGAGAGAGACAAGAAAGAAAAGAATCCTAAGGTCTGTTGTTCGGATGATGAACCAGAGGTAGGCAGCTCCAAGGATCCTCTTGCTGAGACTTATAAACTGATTGAGCTCATGACCCCTGAACAGTTGAAACAGCTCAAGAAGCGTGTGAACGACTTCGTCACATGTCATGATATATGGCTAAAAATTAAAGAGGAAGAAGCGTCATGCCGGAGGAAGGCTGCTAAAGAAGCTGCTTTTCAAGAGGAGTATGACAAGTTCAGAGACGAACAGTTTCGTCGTGCATAGGCATTACTTGTAGCTAATATGCCGCAATATCCTCCATAATAAGATTTTCTGGCCTCTGATGCTAAATCAGAGGCTGAACAAGATTGGGAACCTTTTCAGCATGTGTCTGAGCCATACTCACCAGATGAGGAGGTAGAGAAGCTCGCACAGGCTGATTTGGAGGAAGAAATAGAAGCAGACATGTGGCATGACTTTCTCATGGGGCATGTTGATCCAGAAGAGGAGGAGTATGCTCAAGCACTAGTGGATGTTGAAGATAATGCCGATGATGATGAAGACTATGAGGAAGATGAGACAAGTGAAGTCATCGACGAATACGAAGAGGATGAAGATGAGAAAGAAGAGGAAGAGGAAGATTAAGATGAAGATGAGGAAAATAATGGATATGACTTCTATGAGGAAGATTATACAAATGATTATGACTGATGATGGTGGATTATAAGATTGTTCTAAATGCTGATGGATGAACTAACTTTTTGGGGGTACATATTTTGGTATATATATACTTAGTGGTGATACCTATGGGTATATTTTTTGGTTTAATTTTTTGTAAATGGTTAAAAAAACAGAACGATTGCCATGTGGATGACGGTATATGTACGACGATGGTATATTTTTGTTTAGAGATCGCTATGTGGAGTGATCTATGTTTTTTTGTTTTCCTGTAACACATCCTTTGAAGACATTTTGTGTGTGCTGTGTAAAACAAATATATATATATTATATACAGGTGTGTGTATGAGTGCTTGTGTGTATGTGTGCTTGTTAAAAATGGAATGGACCTATACCGGCAGGGGTATTTTTGTAATTTTTGAAATCAAGGAGAATTTTATGAACCTGTACCAGCAGGGGTATTTTCATAATTTTTGAAATCAAGGAAAATTTGATGCACCTATACCGACATGGGTATTTTCGTAATTATTGAAATCAAGGAGAATTTGATGGACTTGTACCGGCAGGGGTATTTTCGTAATTTTTGAAATCAAGGAGAATTTGATGCACCTATACGGTCATGGGATATTTCGTAATTTTTGAAATCAAGGATATGGGTAACTGTACCTAAACGTGTATATTGAGTTGGCCCAATAACAGTTAACCGAATATGATGATCAATCAATCATGAACATTAAGCCACGGTTTGCAAATATTGCATTCCTTAATTCATAAATCTTTTAGTTCATGAGTATGAGAATCATACTTAACCGATTTTAGAACTTAACCAGTGTGTTCATGAGTATGAGAATCATCCAATCTGATATTTGGCATCTCAAACATCACCTGGACGAGAACATTGGGTCTGTATATGGTAATCCTGCAAGCTGAGTTCCATAATATAGGTTGCAGAACCATCCAATCTAATATTTGAAATCTCAAACCTCACTTGGACGAGAACATTGGGTCTGTATATGGTTATCCAGCAACCTGACTTCCATAATATAGGTTGCAGAATCATCCAATTTTATATTTGGCATCTCAAACCTCACCTGGACGAGAACATTGGGTTTGTATATGGGAATCCGGCAACCTGACTTCCATAATATAGGTTGCAGAATCATCCAATCTGATATTTGAAATCAAGGATATGGGTAACCGTACCTAAACGTGTATATTAAGTTGGCTCAATAACAGTTAACCGAAGTTAGCCATATGAACACTTTTGTTTTAACCACATTCATCTAAAACTTCTAGATCAAATAAGATGATCAATCAATCATGAACATTAAGCCACGGTTTGCAAAGATTGCATTCCTTAATTCATAAATGTTTTAGTTCATGAGTATGAGAATCATACTTAATTGATTTTAGAACTTAACCACTGTGTTCATGAGTATGAGAATCATCCAATCCGATATTTGGCATCTTAAACCTCACCTGGACGAGAACATTGGGTCTGTATATAGTAATATTGCAAACTGAGTTCCATTATATAGGTTGCAGAATCATTCAATCTGATATTTGGCATCTCAAACCTCACCTGGATAAGAACATTGGATCTTTATATGGTAATCCTGCAAGCTAAGTTCTATAATATAGGTTGCAGAACCATCCAATCTGATATTTGAAATCTCAAACCCCACCTGGACGAGAACATAGGGTCTGTATATGGTAATCCCTGCAACCTGACTTCCATAATATAGCTAGGTTGCAGAATCATCCAATCACATATTTGAAATCTCAAACCTCACCTGGACGAGAACATTGGGTCTTTATATGGTAATCCATCAACCTGACTTCCCTAATATAGGTTGCAGAATCATCCAATCTGATATTTGAAATCTAAAACCTCACCTGGACGAGAACATTGGGTTTGTATATGGTAATCCTGCAACCTGACTTCCATAATATAGGTTGTCGAATCATCCAATCTGATATTTGAAATCTCAAACCTCACCTGGATGAGAACATTGGGTCTGTATATGGTAATCCTGCAACCTGACTTCCATAATATAGGTTGTAGAATCATCCAATCTGATATTTTAAATTTCAAACCTCACCTGGACGAGAACATAGGGTCTGTATATGGTAATCCTGCAACCTGACTTCCATAATATAGGTTGCAGAATCATCTAATCTGATATTTGAAATCTCAATCCTCACCTGGACGAGAACATAAGGTCTGTATATGGTAATCCTGCAACCTGACTTCCATAATATAGGTTGCAGAATCATCCCATTAATCTGATATTTGAAATCTCAAACCTCACCTAGACGAGAACATTGGGTCTGTATATGTTAATCCTGCAACCTGACATCCATAATATAGGTTGCAGAATCATCCAATATGATATTTTGTATCTCAAACCTCACCTGGATGATGTAGTTTTAAAGTGTGGTAAGAAAGGGATTCGATACTCGGACTTTTTAGAGGTTTGGTTCAAGACAATTAAAGAAAAGCTAGACAAACTAATAAACTTTGATTTTTTTTTTTGTTTACCAATTAGAAAAGAATCTAGGGTTTTGGATTCCACTAATTCCAATGATTGTAAACTCAATAACAATTTCTTTGACAAATACTCATACTTTACTCAAAATAGTTTCGAACCCAATCTCATGCTTTGGAAGATATAACGTTACAAGCTATTTTTATGACTCTCGTCACTATTCTCAGGCCTAATTTTCCTTCGCTTATAAAAGATCGATAGATAAACTACCCAAAACAATTAATATGAAGCATATAAAGAAGAGAAATTTTTTAATAATTTTAAAGCACAAAAAATGGAGTAATTGTCAAAGAAAATAACTACTAAAATTTACGCATCGAAAATAACTTCCTCCAAAACCCTAGAAAAGAAATCTAGCTACTCATGAATCGAAGATTGGAGAATACTTGATTAATCATTGTATTAAAAATAATGAAATTCTGCTTACAATGATTTTTAGTCACTAAAGGTATTCAGCCACAAAAGTGTTGCAATAGTTCTGTTGCGGAAGAGCTACTGCAGCTAAAAGAGTGTACGATATTGTTCTTCTGCGGTTGAATATAAGACTGCTTCTGTAACTGTTTCTGACAGGCTATGTTCTTCGTGTTCTTGAGTTTTGCAGCAGCAGGTAACTTTCTGAAACTTGTGATTTTTCGATTCTGCAGTATCTATTCTCGCCTAGGCTATCTGTAACCCCTGTCTAACTCCCAACAACCCTTTATATACTCATAGCAGTATCAAATCTTCATAATATCTCGCCTTCAATTCATGATTCTTCACGGAATTTTTTTTTTTTTTTTACAATATCCAACGATTTTCTTTCCTTATGTTCCTCTTTCACGTATCTGTTGTACACAGAATTGCTCTAACCTGTTGCATTCTTCTTCCAGTTCGTGTTTAATTCCTCCAGCCACACGCAATCTTCCCAAGTTTAGAAAATCATACCCGATAAAACTCTTCATCCCTGTTTTAACTTAAAGTACGTGGAAAGTTCCTTTTAACTCGATTCCAAGGACCTTACCAGTCCTGTTTAGCTATAAAATTCATGTACAAGTCCAAAACCATGATTGAGTCGCTCCCATACTACTCCAACTCTCTAACGGACCCGAGAACAAACCATCTCTTCTGTTTTGCATCAATCGGGTAAACCAGCCTAACTGGGTCGAACAAATCACCCATATCCTCCCTGTTTACTCTTAACAGGTCCATTGCAAACAAATCCATCAATTGAATATGATTAAATCTCGGTCAAAATTTGAACCCTAAATCTGGTTCGTGAAGAAAACGTTCCCGCCAGAATCCGTGAGATCTGATTCATCTTTTGCCGATTATCTAGCAAATTCTGGTAAAAAAAAAGACCATTACCATCCCTGTTTAGTCCTTAGGAACAAACCCATTTAGTTTCAGAACTTTAGTCTCATCACAACCCATTCAAATCACGAACCCTAACTTTGCAGCCATTAAAACCTGATTTCCCGCTAAAATTTGAAATTCAAACGGAGAAGATGACCTCCCCTTATCCAAGAGGTGTCCCTTTAGCAATCAGGGGTATATTTAGCAATCTTTGGGGTGCAAATAGCAATTTATGGGGTATAAGGATTAATTTTGGGTTGTGAATAGCAAAAACTCCTCCGGATGCCTTTATCAACTCCTTCGGATGCCTTTAGTACTTTTCTCTGGAGGTTCAAGCACCACTTTTCGAATTCTTCCACCAGCAGCCATCTCTTACCTCTCAGATCCACTTCTTTCCTTCATTTGTTCTTCATCATTAAAGATGCCATGTTTTTCAGACATAACTTGCATCACTAAAGCCGACATGCTTTTAAGATAAAAATGAAGAAATAATGAGAAATAATTCGCCTCCTTTAGCAGTTGCACATGAAATGACACTTTCGCACTTTTAAGCGACGTTTCTTCTTCTTTTGCTCCAAAGTTCCTAAAACTCAAAATTAAACATAAGATACATAATTTACAAGAAAACTTAGCAAAGAAAGCATAGACAATAGATAAATATAAAGGTGTTTTAGACACCTATCACTGGACGAGAACATTGGGTTTGTATATGGTAATCCTGCAAGATGAGTTCCATAATATAGGTTGCAGAACCATCCAATCTGATATTTGAAATCTATAACCTCACCTGGACGAGAACATATGGTCTGTATATGGTAATCCTGCAACCTGACTTCCATAATATAGGTTGCAGAATCATCCAATCTGATATTTGAAATCTCAAACCTCACCTGGACGAGAACATAGGGTCTGTATATGGTAATCCTGCAACCTGACTTCCATAATATAGGTTACAGAATCATCCAATTAATCTGATATTTGAAATCTCAAACCTCACCTGGACGAGAACATTGGGTCTGTATATAGTAATCCTGCAACCTGACTTCCATGATATAGGTTGCAGAATCATCCAATCGATATTTAGAATCTCAAACCTCACCTAGACGAGAACATTGGGTCTGTATATGGTAATCCTGCAAGCTGAGTTCCATAATATAGTTTTCAGAACTATCCAATCTGATATTTGAAATCTCAAACCTCACCTGGACGAGAACATAGGGTCTGTATATGGTAATCCCTACAACCTGACTTCCATAATATAACTAGGTTGCAGAATCATCAAATATGATATTTGAAATCTCAAACCTCACCTGGACGAGAACATTGGGTCTGTATATGGTAATCCTGCAACCTGACTTCCATAATATAGGTTGCAGAATCATCAGATTTGATATTTTAAATCTCAAACCTCACCTGGACGAGAACATTGGGTATGTATATGGTAATCATGCAACCTGACTTCCATAATATAGGTTGCAGAATCATCCAATCTGATATTTGAAATCAAGGATATGGGTAACCGTACCTAAACGTGTATATTGAGTTGGATCAATAACAGTTAACCAAAGTTAGCCATATGAACACTTTTGTCTTAACCACATTCATCAAACACTTCTAGATCAAATATGATGATCAATCAATCATGAACATTAAGCCACGATTTGCAAAGATTGCATTCCTTAATTCATAAATGTTTTAGTTCATGAGTATGAGAATCATACTTAACCAATTTTAGAACTTAACCACTGTGTTCATGAGTATGAGAATCATCCAATATGATATTTGGCATCTCAAACCTCACTTGGACGAGAACATTGGGTCTGTATATAGTAATCCTGCAAACTAAGTTCCACAGTATAGGTTGCAGAATCATCCAATCGATATTTGGCATCTCAAACCTCACCTGGACGAGAACATTGGGTATGTATATGGTAATCCTGCAAGCTGAGTTCCATAATATAGGTTTTAGAACCATCCAATCTGATATTTGAAATCTCAAACCTCACCTGGACGAGAACATAGGGTCTGTATATGGTAATCCCTGCAACCTGACTTCCATAATATAGCTAGGTTGCAGAATCATCCAATCTGATATTTGAAATCTCAAACCTCACCCGGACGAGAACATTGGGTCTGTATATGGTAATCCTGCAACCTGACTTCCATAATATAGGTTACAGAATCATCCAATTTGATATTTGAAATCTCAAACCTCACCTGGACGAGAACATCGGGTCTGTATATGGTAATCCTGTAACCCGACTTCCATACTTTAGGTTGCTGAACCCACTCAGGATCCATCCAATCTGATATTTAACATCTTAACTTCACTTGGAAGAGCACATTGGGTCTGTATATGGTAATCTTTCAAACTGAGTATGCCTTGTTTTTTTGTTTTTTTTTCCGATTATGTGTTTGACCATAAATTTGACTAACTTGACAACAAATTTGACCAACTTGTCCACAATTTTTACCAACTTTACCTCGATCCAGACGCCTTTGACTTAGATATTTTGAGAGAAAAGCAAATCTCTCCTCTATTATTGTACTCTTCTCTCTTGTCCGAAAATGTAAGGTTTCAATTTGGGTCTCAAATTTCGTTCCCTCTCAAATCCCCACTCTGATACATCTTTTAGATTTCAATTTCCTCTCAAATTTGAGAAACCTTTTCTTATTGCCTCTCAAATTTGAGAAACCTTTTCTTATTCCCTCTCAAATTTCGTTTCCCCCCTTCTCAAATTTTATGAATGATTTCAAATCTAATCCTTCTCTATAAACAGAGGGAGATGAAGATCTTAATTTCTTTCCCTTCATTCTCACCATCCTCCTTTGCGATTCTCACTCTCTTCTTCCATACCTCTTACCCCACATACATCTCTGTACCTCATTCATTCTCCAGAGGTAATCTATGTAGCTTTTACTTTCGAATATTTATTTCAAATTAGGGTTTGTTTTTTGTTGGTTGGTATCTCCTTCATAGATTTACTTGTGTGTTGTTATTTACTGTTTTGCAATTCTTGGCATTTGGTTGTTATCTCTTTCCATAGAATACAACCAACTCAGGGATTCTATCTGGTTATGAATTTTTTCTTCATAGGTTGTTCTTATTACTTTAAAGTTATAACTTTGTTGGTTGTTATATCCTTTCATAGATTTCAACTAAAAGTTGGGGTTTTCTAATTTAGTGTTCACTGCTAGGTTTGCTCTCATTTTAGTTCAAATGCCTAATATGTTGTTTGTTGCTTGGTTTGTTTGGTATGCAGATGATGTCAAGTCAGGATTTTGACTTTTCAGATCATGTTGTATCTCCTTCTACCAATGAAACTGGTTCTCCATATGATGTTCGTAGTACTGAATCTAATGGTGGTTATGAAAATGGTTCTCTATCTTATGAAGTTTCTCTATCTCATGATGAAACTCAATCTGATTCTGACTTGGAGGAGACAGAACTTCAACCCAGACTCTTGACGGAAATATATGAATGTGTAAGACCATTTGGCGATCATGCGTCAAAGTTTGCAACTCATTCAGGTGATAGACACATTTTTGTGTCTGATTTGTCTCGATTATATATATTGTTAGTGCTCAATTGTTGTACTTATTATGGTTTTTATGTCTTTGTAGGTATTTTCAGAGAAATAAGCTTTTGTGGAGAAAGTTGCTCAAAAATTGTTTTACTACACACACCCCATAATTTACTATTTCCACCCTAGTTTCTAAAGGGACTCTGCTAGCGGATGAGGGGCAACCTTCTTCAACATTCAAATTTCAGTTTTGGCGGGAAAATTTGCTACAGTAAAGAACAAATTAGGATTGCGATTTTTGGGAAGTTTTAAGGAGACTAAAGCTCTGATTTTTTTGGGATTGCTTATTAGCCCTAAACAGGCTAGGTATAGGTGCTGGAATGGACCCAAATTGGCTAGATAAGCCGGGAGAAGAAAACAGAGGGTGGAAAGCTTCACGGGTTGTTAAGATTTCCTGGATCGGATTTGGGTAAGATTTTGTCTGAGATTTTCATGGGACATGACTTGGATTAGTCTGTTTCTACAAAACAGGGAAGGTTTGGTCTTTGGATTCAAACATTCAAGAAGATTTACACCATTTCTTACAAAACAGGGCAATAAAATATTATCGGGGTTTTACTTGGAATATTTGGTAGAATATTTGGCAGTTATGTGAAGATATGGGAAGGATATTCTCTGTTGATTCGATATTATCTTGAAGAGAGTCTTACAGCTGCAATTTACGCATAAAAGAAGAAAGAAAGAAAATTCCGTAACTTGAAGAAAAGAAAATAAAGAGATTTAATCGGAGTTTTAGGGTTGCTATGGTGTATAAAAAGAGTTGTTCGAGTCCCAGAAGTCTTCACGTACACTTTGGGGAAGCTTAGGAATAGAACAAAGAAGAAAGAATTTTTTTTTAGAAAAGCTACAGAACGGGGAAGAAGAAGACACAGAACAACATTTGAGAACAGTCGCAGAAACCGTTACCTTATCTTTCAAATTCAATACTTTTGTAACAATTTCTGTCACATTTATTTAGAGTTCGCAACACTTCTGTTAGCGTTTCTCTGTAACAGTGGATTCTGTAACAATTATAATAGTTACAAACACACTGCTTGATACCTTTTCTTCTTTGTGAACACCTTTTGAGCAATGAAATCAACTTTTGAGCATATTTCCAACATGAGGAGCTAAACCCCTTTGCTGAGGCGACGAAGGAAGTTACTTTCCAATATTTGTGTGGTAATTTTTATTTAATTAATCATTGCAATTCTTTTTACGATTATTTGCCTTGATGATAAAATTGATTTATTGATTTTGGTTAAACAATTGTGGTTTCTTTTGATAGAACATGCTTACCTAGGGTTTTGATGTTCTATGCTTTTGATAAACGGTTGTTATTTCTAAAAATCTAATTATTGCAATATATTAGAATCACTTGAATGTATGAGTTGCATGATTATTATTAATTGGATCACATAAAATTGGGAAATAGTGGAATCCTAAGTCTCGGTATTTTTAAAATCTTGATAACAACTTTCAATTGTGCTTATTTCTTTTAGTTTTAGAAATTTACGTTTAAAATCAAAATCTCTACAAGTTCGAGAATCGAATCTTATTTACCACCACTTCTACAACACATCAATTTTTGGTACCGCCGACGCGGACTTGCCTTTAGGTTTAGGTTTAGGTTTTTATTTTTATTTTTATTTTTTTATTTTTTTTTATTTTTTTTTTAGATTTTACTTTGGTTTTTTTTTTTTGGTGTGCAGGATTGACTCGAAGCGAAAGTTGGAAAGTTAGACTTGCTTGCCATAAAAGGAGAAAGACGAAGATTTTATTTTTAAGAACTTTTATTTATTAGTTTCTTTATTTTCTTTTGGACTTGTAATTTTCCTTTATTTTGTTGCTTGTTTATTTTATTTATTAAAAAAAACAAACACGCACACACCAATTGCATTTTCGTCCGGCACCGATTGTAGGAAAACAAGTGGTTTAGTAAGGTGAACCCTCTGCGCGTTATCATCCGAAAAACCACAGACCTCATCCTCGTACCATTGGGTATATTTCGTTGTAGGTAACCCAAGCTTACCTAAATTAGTGAGCCCAGCATTTGCATGTGCACATATTTTTGTTGAACTTTTGTATGCCAGAACGTAAAAGAGACGCTCTAGGACGGTTTATGCGTGTAAAACCTAGAAGTGATATCTTAGGAAAACAAGAGTCTTGATTACCTTAATCTAGAGAGTCTTATTTTTGAACGTCCTGATTTTAGTGAGGAAAGGATCCCTAGTACTCCGATAGTTCCAGTAATGACAACTATAAGAGATTACATGTACCCAACTAGGTCCACCAGACCATCGTGCATAAGATTACCAGCCTCTTTGGATAATTATGAGTTGAAACCTAGTACTATTTAGACGATCCCTGTATTCTAAGGGAAAGATGATGAGAACCCATACTTTCATGTTAGGGACTTTGAGGAAATTTGTAGAACAGTTAAGATTAAAGACCTTAGTGATGAAATTTTAAAACTTAGATTGTTTCCTCTTTCCTTAAGAGATAAAGCTAAATCTTGGCTATATAATTTACCATATGATTCCATAACAACATGGGATGAACTCACTTCTGTGTTCTTCCAGAAGTTTTACCCAAAACATAAAACCGCGTCTATTAGGCAGAAAATTAGTGCTAGTATGCAACAAGAAGGAGAGTCTCTTTATAGGTTTTCAGAAAGATTCAATGATCTCTTGGCGAAGTGTCCCCATCATGGGTTTGAAAAAATGAAATTAGTGCAAATTCTTTTTGACGGGTTAGACTACTCGACCAAGTCCTTGGTTGAGTCATTATGTGCTGGAGGGTTCTTAAATAAAACTGTTGATCAAGCATATTCCTTTTTAGAAGAAGTAGCTGACAAATCCCAACAGTGGGAATCATGTGTAGAGCCCCCTAAAATACTTTTGATAAATATAAATAGCACCAATATGGTAGACTAAAGCTTTAAGTCAGATGCTAAGTTTGCGGCCTTATCTAGACGGTTAGAAGCTTTAGAATTAAGTAATTCTAAACATAAATATTTTGTTGAAATTGATGATAGGCTTAGAACCTCTCAAGACTCTAGTTGTGGAATAGAGCCCAATAACTCATTTTGGGAAGGACAGATTAGTGAAGAGAAAGCCCATGCTCTTTATAAGTACTCTAGATTTGAAAACCGTCAAAAATTTGACCCATATTCAGAGACCTATAACCCCGGTTGGAAAAAGCATCCTAATTTTTCATGGTCTCAGGGTCAGAATCAAGGTCAGATTAGTAATTCTCAGGCTCCCCCCAGGTTTTGGTTATACTAAGAATCTTTCGGGTTCAACCCAATCCAAAAACCCTTCTGATAATAAAATATATAGCTTAGAGGAAACTCTTATTATGCTATCAAAGAAACATGAAACGTTATCAAACAATCACTATAGCTTTCAACAGGAAACCAGGCAGAGTTTACAAAATAATTCCCAAACTCTTGCTAAGTTAGAACATCAAGTAGGTCAAATAGCTAAGACTCTAAGTGAAAGAGAAAATGGAAGGTTCCCTAGTCATCCTAATCCAAATCCCAAAGAAATGAATGCAATTAGAACCCTTAGGATTGGTAGAGTAGTAGACAATCAGGTAACCATGCTCGATAGTGAACATACTGTAGTTCACCCCTCAGGATCTCACCCCTCAGGACCACTAGTAGCAGATGAGACTGATAAAGTTCCTGATGATGCCAATTCGGTTCCTGGGAGGTCTGATTCTGTTCCTAGAGCTCCATTTCCTCAACTACTAGTACCAACCAAAAAGGAATCCCATTTTAATGACATATTGGAGGTTTTTAAGCAAGTTACCATAAACCTTCCTTTATTAGATGCAATTAGGCAACTTCCTGCTTACGCTAAGTTCCTTAAGGATATGTGTACGAGAAAGAGAAAATGGAATGTCCCTAACAAAGACTCTTTAGCTACTCATGTAAGTTCGATCATCCAGAACACCCCAACTCCTAAATACAAAGACCCAGGTTCACCTACCATTTCTTGCACAATAGGTAACTACCGGGTAGATTAAGCTTTACTTGACTTAGGAGCTAGTGTGAACTTACTTCCGTACCATGTGTACCTCGAGTTAGGGATTGGTGAAATGAAACCTACCAAGATAGCACTTCAGTTAGCTGATAGATCTGTAAAAATTCCTCGAGGAGTTATATAAGATGTTCTAATTGAGGTCAACAAGTTTATATATCCAGTGGATTGTGTTATCCTAGATATTCAACCTGTCCAGACCCAGAAAACCAGATACCTGTGATTTTAGGTCGCCCATTCTTAGCTACATCCAATGCGATCATAAACTATCGAAATGGTATTATGAATCTATCTTTTGGTAATATGACTATTGAGATTAATATTTTCAATATTTGTAAGCAATCCTCTGAGTTAGATGACTCATCCTTTGAAGAGGTAAACATGATAGGAACCTTGGTTTAGGAGTCATTACCAAACACTTTGCTAGAAGATCCATTAGATAAATGCCTAGCCCATTTTGGGTTTGACTTTGATGACGATAGTGTGATTAATGAGGTGAATGCTTTGCTAGATTCCGCCCATTTGATAGACACTAGCAATGGATGGAGCCTAAGTTCGAACCACTTCCAGTTTCTAAATCTACCTTAATTCCTTATTTAGAAGAGCCCCCTAAGTTGGACCTTAAACCATTACCAGATACCCTAAAATATGTGTTTTTAGGCCTATCTTAGACTTTACCTGTGATTGTTGCTTCCGACTTGGATAATGATCAGGAAAGTAGGCTAGTCACCGTACTTCAAGACAACAAGGAAGCTTTAGGGTGGACCATAGCAGACATTAAGGGTATAAGTCCTACTGTTTGTATGCATCATATTCATTTAGAAGATGACACTAAAACCTCTAGGGAGATGCAACGTCGACTGAACCCTAATATGAAAGAAGTAGTTCGAACTGAAGTGCTTAAGTTGTTAGATGCGGGTATTATCTACCCCATTTCAGACAGTAAGTGGGTCATCCCCATTCGGGTTATTCCCAAGAAATCAGGTATCACTGTAGTCCAGAATGATAACATTGAATTAATCCCAACCCGAGTGACCACGGGATGGCGTGTCTGTATTGACTATAGGAAATTGAACAAGGTCATAAGGAAGGATCACCTTCCCCTTCCTTTTATCGACCAAATGCTCGAGAGATTAGCTGGACATAGTCATTATTGCTTCTTAGATGGCTACTCGGGCTATAATCAGATCGTTATTTCCCCAGAAGACCAAGAGAAAACTACTTTTACCTGTCCCTTTGGTACCTTTGCGTATAGACGCATGTCTTTCGGGTTGTGTAACGCACCTGCTACTTTCCAGCGGTGTATGATGAGCATATTTTCTGACATGGTAGAACGGTTCTTAGAGGTCTTTATGGATGACTTTTCAGTGTTTGGTTCATCTTTTTACGAGTGCTTGCATCATTTGACATTAGTGTTGACTAGCTGTAAGGAAAAGAATTTAGTGCTTAATTGGTAAAAATGCCATTTCATGGTTAAATCAGGAATTGTGCTAGGGCATATCGTATCTTCAAAGGGTATAGAGGTATACAAAGCCAAAGTTGACCTTATTAAAACTTTACAGGTCCCAAAAACCGTAAAATAGATTAGGTCATTCTTAGGGCACGCAGGTTTTTATCGTCGATTCATTAAGGACTTTAGCTTGATTTCTAGACCTCTTTGCAATTTACTTGCGAAAGATGATAAGTTTGTCTTTGATGATGCTTGTTTAGAGGCTTTTGAGAAGCTTAAGACTTTAATCACTACCGCCCCCATAGTCCAGGCACCTAACTGGAACCTACCCTTTGAAATTATGTTTGATGCTTAAGATTATGCCATAGGTGTTGTGTTAGGTCAGAGAGAAAACAAATTACTTCATTGATTTACTATGCTAGCAAAACTCTAAATGATGCTCAACTGAACTATACAACTACCGAAAAGGAACTGCTAGCCATCGTTTTCGCCTTGGATAAGTTTAGATCCTACCTATTAGGTTCTAAGGTAATAATTTTTACTGATCATGTTGCTTTGAAATATCTTTTTTCTAAAAAGGATTCCAAACCTAGATTGATTAGATGGATCCTATTGTTACAAGAATTCAAGTTGGATATTAGAGACAAAAAGGGTGCTGAAAATGTAGTAGCAGATGATGTGTTTTATTTTTTTTGTAGAAATAGTGGTAATAAGATTCGAACTCTAAGACTTGTGAAGGATTTTTTTTAGACTCAAATTAAACTCAACAATTAAATAAGTTGTATCAAAAATATAAAAAACACCGAGACTCTGGATTCCACCATTAACCAATTTTATGTGATTTAATCTAATTAATATTCATGCAATTTTTTACGTTTAAGGTGATTCTAATATTTTGCAAAAGTAGATTTTTGGAATAACAAATGTATTTCGAAAGCATAGAATATCAAAAACATAGGTCTAAGCATAATCTATCAAGAGAAATCACAATTGTTTAAGAAAAATCATTCAATCAATTCTCAATCAAAGCAAATAATCATATAAGAAATTGCAAAAATAATTAAAATAGAATTATACCACTTTTCATGGATCAATGGCTTCCTCCGTCGCCTAGGATAAGGGGTTTAGCTCCTCATATTAATCATTTGCTCAAAGTACATATTTATAGCTCAAAAGTTGATTAAAAGAGTAAAAGATTACACTGTGGTCGCTGAAGGTTTTAAAAAGTTTACAGATTCATCGGTAAAGGTCTTCTGTGACTGCAGGAAACTGTTTATAAACGATACTCAGCTGCTGCAGTTGAACTACGATACTTGTATGCGACGGTTCTATGTGGGTCGTATGTTCTTCTTCGTCTTCTCCGGCAACAGCAGCAGCAGCAGAACGCGTTCTCCCCCAGTTGATTTTTTCCGCTTCTCTAAGGCTCTAAACTTCCCCCAAAGTGTTCCTCACCCTCCTAGGACTCGAACCAATTCTTTTATACATAGAAGGGGACAAGAAAACTCGAGAATAACTTCCTTTTATCTCTGTTTTACTTCCAACCCAAGACACGGGATTATTTCCCTTTTTCTCACCTCTATACGAGTATGATTCTCTCCAAACTCCTCTCAGTTGATCATAAAACAATCCCATAGGATATATCTTCCTTTTCTACGTGTAACTTCCCCAAATAATCAAAACTTAACAAACCCGAGAACTCTTTCCTGTTTTAACGAGTCTCGATTATTCAGCCCAAGTTAGTCGAATAAAAACACCATACCAGGCCTGTTTAACTTAATCACGTTCAGCCCAATTGTTTTCTGCGATTAAATCTCCTTAAATCTCGCTCAAAAGCCAAATCTCAAATCTGCAGGCGTAGAACGAAGTTTTCCCGCCTTTTTCAAAATTTCAAAAAAACGAAGAGGATGACCTCCCCTTATCCGTGGCTTGTCTCCCTTTACCAACTGGGGCGGAAATAGTAATTTTTTAGGTCCGCATAGCAAGTGAGTGTCCCTTATCCAAACTGAGAATCCGAATAGCAGGTGTCCTTTGGGTGCATTTATCAACTTTTCGAGCCAATTTCGCCGTAAAAGCCTATTTCTCCAAAAACACCTACAGAGGGGTAAAATACCAAAATTAGTACAAAAATGGGTACCAACAATATACACAATAGAGATGAAAATAGACACATAAATGCGTCTATCAGCAGATCACTTGTCTAGGCTTGTTGTGGATTCCCCTGACGATTTCACTCCCGTTAGGGATAACTTTCCTGATGAACAATTGTTCTTTGTTTCCCAATCACCTTGGTATGCAAATATAGTGAATTATCTTGTTACTGGTCGAATGCCTCAACATTGGGGTAAACAAGATCGTTCTAGGTTTTTAGCCGAGGTTAAGAATTTCTTTTGGGACGATCCTTATTTGTGTAAGTATTGTCCAGACCAGATTATTAGGAGATGTGTACCTGAGAATGACAAGTCTAGTATTATATCTTTTTGTCATGAACATGCGTGTGGGGGTCACTTTAGTACTAAGAAGACTTCTGCTAAGATATTGCAGTGTGGATTTTACTGGCCTTCATTGTTTAAAGACTCCCATAGCCATTGTGTTTCTTGTGAGCATTGCCAAAAGTTAAGGACCATTTCCAGTAGAAATATGATGCCTTTGAACCCTATTTTAGTGATAGAGGTCTTTGATGTGTGGGGAATTGCTTTTATGGGTCCATTCCCTAATTCTTTTGGTTATCTTTACATACTTGTCGCTGTAGACTATGTGTCTAAGTGGGTTGAGGCGGTTCCATGTAAAACAAATGACCACAAGGTCGTACTCTAGTTTTTGAAAGATAATATACTTACACGTTTTGGTCCACCGCGAGCTATAATTAGTGATGGAGGAACACACTTTCGTAATAGACCATTTGCACTTTTAATGAAACAATATGGTATTACACACAAAGTAGCTACCCCATATCACCCACAGACTAGTGGTCAGGTAGAGGTTTCCAATAGGGAGATAAAACGTATACTAGAGAAAACCGTTAATCCTAATAGGAAACACTGGTCGTCGAGGCTTACTGATTCCTTATAGGATTATCGTACAACGTTTAAGACCCCCATTGGAATGTCACCTTATCGTCTATTATTTGGAAAGTCATGTCACTTACCAGTTGAGTTAGAACATAGAGCATATTGGGATGTTAAACAACTAAACTTTTCACTTGACAAAGAAGGAGTTCACAGAAAACTCCAGCTCGAAGAGTTGGACGAGATTCGTAGAGATGCATACGATAGTGCTAAGGAGTATAAGAACAAAATGAAACTTTTGCATGATAAGAATACTTTAAGGAATTCATTTTCTCCAGGTCAAAAAGTTCTTCTGTATGATACTCGTTTGCATCTATTCCCCGGGAAATTGCGCTCTCGGTGGACCGGTCCTGTTTTTCCTCATGGCGCTGTTGAAATTGAAACACTAGATGGTAGTAGTTCTTCTAAGGTTAACGGTCAGAGATTGAAGCCCTTTTTATAACCTTTTCCTACAGGTGATATTGAGGAGGTCCCTCTGGAGGACCCTATTTACCTTGATTGGCCATCGAGGTATTTGGTATTTGTATGTTGTATATTATTTTGCTATTTGTTTTTAGGTTTTTATTTTTATCTTTTCTCCTTATTCTCCGAGGAAGGATTGTTACGCTTCACCCATGTACTATCTTTCTGACTTCTCTCTTTACTGAATCCTCTTGTTACTCATACTTTTGGTATTGCTCTTTAATTAGAAACATTAAGGACAATGTTAGATTTAAGTTTGGGGTGGGGAAGAAACTTTTTGTTAATTGCAATAAATAAACTCCAGAGCCTAGAAATTTATGCCTATTAAGGATGGCACTAACCAATCTAAGTGGATGGAAGCATCTTGATTGTAGGAGTTGAGGAACCAATCTGAGTGGATGGAAACATCTACATAGAGTCTATTGATAAAAGCACAGAGCTCAGGTGTTAGAAATAACATGGTAGTTTCGCCATATCTCGTTGAGTCCTTTTCACCTTCTGTTTTTATTTTATTTTATTTTTAAAATATGTTTCTCTAAGTGATTTGGTGGGGCATACGCATCGAATTGTTACCACCGCTGGGATGAGATAGAGTGATTTAGTTACTAAAAAAAATGTTAATGTTCATTAAATCGACCACTGGTTCCCTTGTATATGCCAGCTGAGTTGATCTAGAATTAGGATTATCGACCACTGGTTCCCTTGTATATGCCAGTTGTGTTGATATTAGTCAGACCAGTATCTCAGTCCATTAGGATAGGTTCATCTTGGCAGTGGCCTTCAGACAGATATGGGAAACATCATTCACCTTAGTCAACATCAAAACCATCTACGTTTTTCTCTATATCCATCTTCTTAATCTATCCATGTGATTTGTTGACTCCGGATATTGATGTCCATAGTGCGACTATCTGAGTAGAGCTCTGTCACTTATATATGAATTTTAATATGTGAGTGCAAACTCGTGTACCACAATTGGAATTTCGCATCAGAGTACTTCCTCCTATAGTCAATGAGAGTATGCCAACCAAGGAGATTCTTTAGTGTTGTTCCAAGGTTCTGGAGTAAAGGTTTTGTGGGTATATCTCTAGTAAACCCTCCCGAGACTATAACTCGGTCAGTAAGGCTACCTAGGGGTTTAAAGGCTTGTTGCACACGCTAAGTGCAATCGCGATGCCTGCGACAGTGAGTTAGGATTTGATTTACTCGAGGATGGGAAAATAATAAGTTTGGGGGTATTTGATAGACACATTTTTGTGTCTGATTTGTCTTGATTCTATATATTGTTAGTGCTCAATTGTTGTAATTATTATGGTTTTTATGTCTTTGTAGGTATTTTCGGAGAAATAAGCTTTTGTGGAGAAAGTTGCTCGAAAAGTGTTTTATTACGCACACCCCATAATTTACTATTTCCACCTATGTAGTCAATTTCGGCCATCTCGGCCGAAATTCCGCCGATTTTTCCCTTTTCGGCTAATAGCAAAGCGAAACAAGCAATTTCGGCGAAACGGAAAGTGACCGAAATTCCACTGAAGTTCTCGAAGTAAGTTTATGTATCCAACTAACTCGGAGTATGATGGATATGATACTGATGAATTGATATTGGACACCCAAAACGGGCTACTCGGTGGTGTCGGAAATGATGGAATTACTCCAGATGATGATATCTCTGATGATTCAAATTATCTTGATTAGAATTGTAATATCCTTGTTGTACACTTGTACTTCTCTCTTTTGTTTTCTCTTTTGTTCAAAAAAAATTCCAGTTCCAGGACAATCAGTACTCTTTTATTGTTTTCTCTTTTGTTCAAAAAAGACTTCGAGGAAAAATTAGTAAAGTGTTCGCACTTTTGTGTTTTCTTAACGAATATTTGTTTCTTTTGGATATTATTTCATTATATCTGAACATATCTGGAAATTATATATATAAAAGTTGGAACCGAAATTACACCGAGATTTGAAAACAGAATCTCCCCGAGACAACGTTGTACCAGTGTCTCGCTCGGGACCGAGATGAACCGGAATTCGAAATTAACTACCTTGATTTCCACCCAAGTTGCTAAAGGGACTCTGCTAGCGGATAAGGGGCAACCTTCTTCAACATTTAAATTTCAGTTCTGGCGGGAAAATTTGCTAATATAAAGAACAAATTAGGGTTGCGATTTTTGGGAAGTTTTAAGGAGATTAAAGCTCTGATTGTTCTTGGGCTTGCTTATTAGCCCTAAACAGGCTAGGTATAGGTGCTGGAATGGACCCAAATTGGCTAGATAAGCCGGGAAAAGAAAAGAGAGGGTGGAAAGCTTCACGGGTTGTTGAGATTGCCTGGATCGGATTTGGGTAAGATTTTGTCGGAGATTTTCATGGGACATGACTTGGATTAGTCTGTTTCTACAAAATAGGGAAGGTGTGGTCTTTGGATTCGAACATTCAAGAAGATTTACACCGTTTCTTACAAAACAGGGCAATAAAATATTATCGGGGTTTTACTTGGAATGTTTGGTGGAATATTTGGCAGTTATGTGAAGATATGGGAAGGATATTCTCTTTTGATTCGATATTATCTTGAAGAGAGTCTTACAGCTGCAATTTACGCATAAAAGAAGAAAGAAAGAAAATTCTGTAACTTGGAGAAAAGAAAATAAAGAGATTTAATCGGAGTTTTAGGGTTGCTGTGGTGTATAAAAAGAGTTGTTCGAGTCCCAGAAGTCTTCACGTACACTTTGGGGAAGCTTAGGAATATAACAAAGAAGAAAGAAAACAATTTTAGAAAAGCTGCAGAACGAGGAAGAAGAAGACACAGAACAACATTTGAGAACAGTCGCAGAAACCGTTACCTTATCTTTCAAATTCAATACTTTTGTAACAATTTCTGTTACATTTGTCTAGAGTTCGCAACACTTATGTTAGCGTTTCTCTGTAACAGTGGATTCTGTAACAATTATAATAGTTATAAACACACTGCTTGATACCTTTTCTTCTTTGTGAACACCTTTTGAGCAATGAAATCAACTTTTGAGCATATTTCCAACATGAAGAGCTAAACCCCTTTGCTGAGGCGACGGAGGAAGCTACTTTCCAATATTTGTGTGGTAATTTTTATTTAATTAATTATTGCAATTCTTTTATGATTATTTGCCTTGATGAGAAAATTGATTTATTTATTTTGGTTAAACAATTGTGATTTCTTTTGATAGAACATGCTTACCGAGGGTTTTGATGTTCTATGCTTTTGATAAACGGTTGTTATTTCTAAAAATCTAATTATTGCAATATATTAGAATCACTTGAATGTATGAGTTGCATGATTATTATTAATTGAATCACATAAAATTGGGAAATAGTGGAATCTTAAGTCTCAGTATTTTTAAAATCTTGATAACAACTTTCAATTGTGCTTATTTCTTTTAGTTTTAGAAATTTAAGTTTAAAATCAAAATCTCTACAAGTTCGAGAATCGAATCTTATTTACCACCACTTCCACAACACATCAGGGAACTCATTCGAGTTCACTGTCAAATTGACTATAAAGACTGGAGGCTCATTCCTACAGCCTTCAAGGACCAAGTCTGGAACCTGCTCATGGTAACTTGTTATCTCCTATGCATTTTCTTCTATGGTTTGCTCCAATTGTACAAATCAGTGTTTATAGACCAACTATACCTAGTTATTGTTTATGGCTGACAAAAATACTTCATCTTTTCAGAACAAATTTTGTTTTGCAGATGATGAGTCTCTTGTCAGGCCATTTTTCCAAAAAAAATCTCCCCATAAGTTCCGTTCTTTCAAATGGGAGTTACGTCTTAACATTCTGAAAAAGCTTGAGACCCGGGAAGAGATGGATGCAGCATGCCCTTATGGTGTTAATGATGACATTTGGAAACGATTTGTGCATAATGAGTACCAACCTGGCATGCAGGCAAAGTATGCTAGATATGCTGAGAACCAGCGGAAAAGAAGGATTCGACATTGTTTAGGTAGACTATCCCATGCCAACAAATTCTACAAAGTTGTAAGTACTTTCTAACCTGGTGGTCTTAACATTAAATTCTCAAACTATTTTATTTGGACAACCCTTACTGACCATATTGATTGTACAGGCCAAAAAAGAAGGTAGGGTTATTGAGTGCCGTGGTGAGAGCTGGATGCTGGCTCATGTAGGGAAAAATGGAGTTGTACATCCAAGTGCAGTTGAAACATATGTGAGTATTGGACCATCATATGTTATTCAGAGTTCAAATAAATTTAATTGTTTATAGTTTGGTTCTTTTGGATTTCAGGAAAAAGTGAAAGCGACTGTAAAAAAGAGAAAGGCTCAATCCGAAGCTGGTATTGAGGCTGTTGTAGATATTACCAATGATCCAGTTACGGAAGTTTTTGGTGATGAATCTAATCGAAGTTATTGCCGAGGCTTTTCATCTACTGTTACCAAGAAGCAAGCAATACAAGGAAAGTTTGGTTCTTCAATAGCCACGAGTACAAAAGACAATTCATTTACTCCAGTTGAAGGCAGGATGGACAAGATCCAAGGGGAGTTGAGTGTTCTCTCAAGGGTGAGCTTTAATCTGTAATTCATTTACGTCCTTAATTTTTATAGAGATTTTAATTTTTTTAATCAACTATTGAATGGGTTGTTTTTGGTTATAGGATGTTTTCAGTTTCATGGCAAGCCAACAGAACAATGCCAATTGTCAAAGCAGAGCACAAGTCCCTGATATCCATTCTCCGGTCGTTAAACCTGGTGCTGCTGCAAATACTATACCAGCTGAAGGAGAGCCTCAAGTTCGTCTTGTTAACATAAAAAGGGAGACAGTCGCAACAGGTTATGTGGTTATCGGCTTGGATGGAGAAATCTGTCACGGGGTGAGTGTTGATCATGACGAGAGGATGGTATACATTGAGGGTGTTCTTGATGTGCACTATTAACCACTGGGCTGACTAGATAACCGTTGGTGTATTTATTCCAACGAATGAAACCGTTATTTAATAAAAATTTATTGTAACGAAATGAACCGTTGAAAAATTATTGTAACACTAATAATAACGGCACATTTCCAACGTTTTTTTGACGTTACAATATATAGATACTAACGTTTTTTCAACGTTACAAATTCCCTGATTTCGTCTAGTGACTTCTCACATTTCTCTCTCCATATGCATGCACTCTGGCTTGAAATCCCTCTGGTATGGCTTCTCCTCCTCTAGTAGTCACCTGATGCAATGAATGCCAGTGCGTCGTCATATCGGTTATCCTTTCGGCATATGTTTCTCCAGATGATATTTGGGATGCGATCTGAATAATGTTTTGCTACTTGCGAATATCTTTGTAGTGCGAGATCATTCACTTTGTATCGCCAATCCATATGGCGAACAACTAGCTGCGAATCACTGGTAAGTCTAATATCGCTCAATCCCATTTCCACCGCCAATCTTAGTCCATGTATCACTGCTTCGTATTTTGTTTCATTGTTTGTAGTTTCGTAGTCCAATCAAAAATTGTATACTAGTCTTTCTCCTGTGGATGAAGTGAAGACGATGCCTATTCTATTTCCTTGACTATTCAAGGATCCATCCAAGAAAATTTACCACCTTTTGGGGTTGTCTTCTTTTAGCAAGTCTTCTGGGTCTGTACGATCTTCATCAACGTCCATCATCTCATTCACGACGTCATCTTCTTCTAATGGGAATTCCGCAATGAAATCAGTTATTACTTGAGATCTTGGCGAAGATAAAACTTCATAGGTGCATTCCATCATTCAATTCGCCCCACTCTCTTGGAGGATTTCAGCACAGACTCAATGGGCGTTTTAGTCCGCACCTTAACTTTATGTGTGTGTAAATAGGTACGAAGTTTTTGAGTCGCGTAAACCAGTGCCAGTATCATCTTCTCTATCTTGGTGTAATTTCGTTCTGCAGAGTTGAAGGTTTTGCTGATATAGCAAATCGGCTTTCCGCTCCTTTATCTGATCGGAGCAGCACTTCACTGAGGGCGTATTGTGTTGTGGTGAGATATATCAACGACTCTTCATTTGGTTTCGTCTTTTGCAGCATTGACAGATTCGACATATAGTTTTTTATGTTTTGGAGGGCAGTTTCGCATTCTTGCTTCCACGCGAACTTACTTTCTTTCTTCAATATGTTAAAAAAAGTCCTTGTATTTATCATACGAACGCAAAATGAACCGTCCTAGGGATGCGATCAGACCATTTAGCTTTTGCACATCCTTGACAGTAGCCGGTGAAGGCATTTCGCGAATGGCTTGTACATTAATTGGTTCGACTTGAATTCCTTCTTTTGAGACGACGTAAACCAGAAACTTCCCAGACACGACCCCAGAGATACATTCCGCGGGATTTATCTTCATTTTTATTTTTTGCATTTGTTCGAATATTTCCTTCAGTTCTTTCGCATGATCTTATGACTTCTTTCTTTTGACTAACATGTCATTGACATAAACATCCAAAGTAGTGGGTATTCATGGATTGAATATATTTTCCACCATGCGTTGGTATGTGGCTCCCGCGTTTCTTAATCCGAAAAGCATTCTGATATAGCAGTACAGACCCCTTGGTGCGAAGAATCTTGTGTTCTCTTGATCTTCCTCTACTAAGGGTATTTGATTATACCCTGAGTAGCCGTCCATTAACGATATTCTTTTACACCCTATGACTGATTCCACCGTTTGAGGGATGTCTGGTAGTGGGTAACTATCTTTTGGGCAAGATTTGTTTAGGTCAGTGAGATCAATGCAAATGCGAATCTTCTTGTTCTTCTTTGGTACAACCACTATGTTTGCGACCCATTCAGCGTACTTTGCGGGTCTTATTATCCCTGATTCGATCATTTTTTGTAGTTCTACCTCTATTTGTTCGTGATAAGTCGTTGCTATTTTCCGTATCCTCTGCTTAACTTGCCTTGTTGTCAGACTGATGGCTAGTCTATGACAAGCAATAGAAGAATATATGCCAGGCATTTCGCCCATTCCCCCCGCGAAAACATCACAATAATCTTTCAGCAGTCGCACTAGCTTCTCTTCTTCTACTTCTTCCATTGTGGTCCTTATCTTCGTTATTATTGGTTTATCCTCCGTCCCCGGGTTGATTTCTTTCGTGGGCTCTTCAGCAATAAAACTTGGCATGGGTTCTCCTTGTGGTGTTGGTTCCTTTAGTTGGTGTAGTGGCTCTCCTTCTTTTTCTGGGTTTTCGCTTGGGATTCCTTTTCCTTCAGCTGCCTTTACCATGTAAATTTTGAATTCTTTTTACTTTTTTGCCTCTTTCACTTTCTTCTTCTTGTATTTCTTTCTTTGCTTTCGTCCTTCATTATGCTGTACTCTGAGGTTCTGACATTTCTTCGCCTGTGCAATGTCGCCCTTGATTTCTCCTATCTCGTCAGCAACAGGAAAGCGAATGCACTGATGGAAAGTTTATGCTACCCCTCAGACCCCATGTATCCATGGTCTTCCTATAATCGCGTTGTAGGGTGTGTTTACATCCACAACACTGAATGTTACCGCCATCTGTAGTGATTTTATAGGAATAGTCAATGTGATTTTGCCCTTAGGTTTTGTCGCCACACCATTGAATCCAAAAATGTTGTATTCTGCTGGGGAGAGACTTGAATCGTTGTATCCTATTGCTTTAAATGTATGGTAGAACAATATGTCCACTGAACTTTCGTTATCTACTAAGATTGTATCGCGACCGCCCAAGTTGATATCTCCTTCTTCGCGCTTTGTATATTCCTTTGATCTGGTTCAATCGTCATAGTTATGATTAGACTTTCTGTGTGCGACTCTCCACTTCCTAGGGCATCTTCGGCACTAAACGCGATCGGTCGTTTCTTCCAATCTTATAGGGGTAAGCTCTTCTCATTAGGATGTATTTCTTCGCCACTGAAATCGCGCTTGTGGACCCACCTTAGTATTTTTCCATGAAATTATTCACTAAATCAACACCTTCACCAAATCATACAGATTCAAACACAGATAATACTATCGATTTCAACATAACTGCATAACTTAACAAACATCACAGAGAAGAACAATTACCTCAAATTCAACTTCAGTTCAAACAATACAATCATTTTCCAGTTCTCCACACCACTATCAACCATCCAAAAGAACTTCAATCCACACAAAACTTCAATTAAAAATACATACAACAATTATCCAAATTCAATAATTCATAATGGATGAAATTCAATCCAATTCAGTTCAGGAAGAAGAGATTACCTCAAACAGTTGACTTCAAACTCTTCTTCACTTCAACTCAGTATACCACTTCCACTCAACCAATATTCATCAATCTTCATCACCATCTTTGATTCACAATAGACTCCAATTCAATTCCCAATCCTCAACACCGAAACCCTAAAATCATTCTCAAGTTATTCCTTAATCTTAAATCTTTATTCATATCAAACTTAACTCCAATCACTCTTCAAAACCCTCAATTCAGTTCATCCATCAACATCAGTTCTTAACAAAACCCTAACTCCATAAAACTCGAATTACTCTTCATCTATGACTCAAGTTCATCCAATCGATCAATTAAGAACAAACCCATCTGTTAATTTCTTCTTAATCCATATCCAAAACGAGTTCCAATAGAAATTACAGAAACCCTAATTTCTCAATTCTTCCCTACGGTTTGAGAATCGAACTCTAATTTCTCTTCTTTGCTAGCAAAAATGAAAACCCATATCCAGTTGATCGATTTAATATTCAATTCTACAAAAACCTTCAATCAATCTTATCTTCCCGAAACCCTAACTTCTGATTCTTAACTCTTCTTCCAGAACTTGAACAACTCCAACAACACCACCTTCTTTGATTCTTCTAGTTAACTATATTTTTATGCATCAAACAAACAACTTAAATCCTCAATTTCATCTCTCGAACAGCAACAGAGAAGGAGAGAAAAAGAAACGAGAAGAATAGAAGAAACAGGAGAGAAAAGAAGAAAAAAGAAGAATGAATTCTTCGATCGGTTTTGGTGATGATAAGGACAAGGACAAATGATAAAAGCACCCACCCAAATGATAAGGGCATCCCTGATCGGCAAATTGGAAAACAGACTATTTTGCGCTTCATACTAATCTGAAGATATCTGCTTCGTCTGGTATCCGACTGACACGTTTGAGTAGTCCATTCCACGTAAATTTTCGAGACCGATGCAATGATACTAGTTTTGTATCTAGATCATTTTAGATTAAATCCTATTAATTAAGGTCTATATTAACTAATCGTGTCACTAGCGGCTAAATCGCCATCTGACCGGTCTAATAACGTTGATGAGCTTGAGGGTCTTTACAGTATGCTCCTAAGAATATGGTTTGTAGATGATTGAATGATGTGATTGTTCCCGTCGGAAATCCCTCAAACCATTGCAAAGCTTCTCCTGTTAGACTGGCAGGAAAATATTTGCATAAGACTGCATCATTGTCCTCCCATTGCAATAGAGATATGCTATACGCCTTTATATGATGTACTGCACATGTAGTTCTATCAAAAAAATTATTAAACACGGGTAAAGTGCATTTAGTTGGTACTCCTGCCATTTGTATCTTCCTTGCGAATGGTGTTTTTCCTGCTTCTTCTATGGCTTCATCTAATTGTCTCCTACCTCCATCTCTTCGTGATGTCATCATCGCTCTCACTTCTTCTAACTCTCTTAAGATTTCTTCACTCATGGTTTGGTCTGCATCTTGCTTCATAGGTCTTTTCAACCATGCCTCCCTTCGTTTGTTGTCATGCCTATTTTGACGCATAGCTTCTTGTAGTTTTCTTTCTTCCGCATCTTATCTTCTTCTCCTTCGTCTATCCCTTTCATTCCTTGCATTGATATGTGCGTCATTATGTCTTTCAGCTTCATCTGCGCGGTCGCGTTGATTTCTTAGCATTTCTCTACCGTGTAATATCATCCTCCCCTGCTCTTCATCAGTTTCGTCATCCTGATCATAATATGTGCGGTGATGCTCGCCTTGCCGTTCGTGTCGGTGGCCTCTGTGATTTTATTTTGGGCGATAATATTCTCCTTGTTGTGCGTATCTATCATCGGCTGGTTGTTGTTCTATGCGATTATGACCGAGCTCCTCCTGTATATTTTCGCCTACCTGAAAATTCTCAACAATGTTATTGTTATTTAAAAGTTGTTCTTGTCTGGTATCCCTGCGGATGGATCGACTACGCCTTGAAGTGCTCCTGCTTGTTCTTGATCTTGAGCTGGCACGTGTTGCTCTTGATGTGGTTCGTGATCTCTGCTCTTGTAACCTGATATTCTCTTCTCTTAGCTCGTCATTCTGACGCGTTAAATTCGCGCGTGCTTCCTCTTCTCTCCTCCTTTCTTCGATTAATATTTTTCGTAGCTCCGCTATTGTAATGTTCTCTTCATTTTCACCTACTGGTCCTCCCTCTCCAGTTGTTTGTTCGTTTTCATCCATCGTATCTGTATC
Organism: Papaver atlanticum; assembly: GCA_023531105.1. Lineage (NCBI taxonomy): Eukaryota > Viridiplantae > Streptophyta > Magnoliopsida > Ranunculales > Papaveraceae > Papaver > Papaver atlanticum. Next base: position 1,070,043 of record JAJJMB010017069.1, read on the forward strand.
TGTAGTATGAACACTTACCTCGTCATAGTTACAGGTGTTATTCTCCTCATGTGTTTGTTGGATATGATATTGGACTTGCTTTCCTCGATTATTCCTTTCTCCCATCCTTGATGATTCGGCAATTTCTCCCCTCCTTCTTCCTGCGATTCTTCTACTTCTCCTGGTTGCTATCACTTGTTCTGCTGTAGATACTTGTCTCACCATTAGTTCTTGAAATAATATCTTCTCTTGAGAAAGGAAAAAGTATTTTTCAGAGATCTAAAAATAAAAAGTTTTCTTCACCAACAGGATATATCATCCAAGCTGTTTCTAGCGCCAAAATATAGTTGCAGGAAATCCCACAACCACACCCTAGTGATAATCTATGATGTAATCTAAGAAACCATGATGGAATACTCAAGATCTTTTATTAAAACTTAGAAAAAATACAAATATGTTAAGAGCAAACCCTAACTTGGGAAACAAATAACTTTCTCTCTCTTAAATATCTATCCTTAGGTCATCAAAAATATCTCTCCCTTCTACAAAGGTATACGGCTCCTTATATAGGAATTTACATAGTGGAGGACAGCTAATAAAGCCCTTAATTTCGGATCTGACGCGCGTCAACGTCGCGTGGACTTTATTATAGCCGCATGGATTCTTCACTGCCGCACGATTCTTCACACTTCTGTTGTGACTCGGTGACGTTATCTGGTTCGTCATTTTGGACATATCATATGCGTTCAGGTTTGCTTGCTATATAAAGGATCATTTCGCATGCCCAACAAGTGTGCGGTATTTTGCACCCACATTAGGACATTTCAACAATCGATACCATGCAGCAGGGCCTCAATGTGAAGAATTTGGAATCTTGAAACATAGTCGTCCAGATGGATTCAGTTGGAAGAAAAAATGTTAAAGACTTCGAAACAACACAACACATGGAAAAACTTCAATAACATAAACACGGGTGGTAGACGAAACAAAAGGTGAAACAAGATACCTTTAGTTTCAAAATAAACAATGTGTTACAACATGTTCATAACCCCTAATATCCCGTCTTAATTGTTTAAAGTGACATGAGTAACTACTTCTGGATTCTAAAGCTAAAACCAAAATGTATACACCGGATAGCAAATAACATGACCAAAGAACAATGGTTAAACAGGATAAACATAAAAGTTTCATAATATAATAAGCCAAACCAGGTCCCTTAGCAAGACCATCCCCAGAGGGTGTAATCTTGTGTGAAGTATTTGGATGATTGCTTTGCGGATTCTGAAAAATTGGGTTCCCCATTCCAAAAGCTCCCATAATTCCTTCTAGCGAAGTTGTAGGTGACAAAGAAGCTGTTCTAAAACTTGGGAACGGAGGGTTCATCACGGCTAAAGCAGATGGATTCTGTCCAGCAGCAGCAAGTATATAGCTAACACAGCTTGAACATGTTTCGCTCCTTGTACTACAAGGTTGAGCAGCACCACTGAGAATACTTATCAAAATCTGTATTCAGAATTACTTTGTGACTCTATCAAAACAAACAAGTTCTTCAACTACAACACTTACTTCCTCTTCGAGTTTCATGGAAGCCGTCAAGTAAATTAATGCTAGTGGAACAACTTGTGTGTTTTTGGTAGATCAAGGAATCCAAGTGATGCATCTTTACTTTTCAGGTTCATGTATTCAGACACCAATAGGATTAATATCCTCTTCGATATATTCTACAGGCAATCATAAAAGCACCTTCATGTATTTGGGGAGGTTAATTACTAAACAGATTCTGGAAATTGGTGCTTCTTTTTTTGGATGCTTGTAGATATTGAAGAGGCTATTAATCTCCTCCTGGTGTCTGATTAATTGAACCGGAAATATAAGGATGCATCAGTTGGATTCCTCTACCAAAACACACAAGTTCCTCCACTAGCATTTACTAAACCGCTTCAATAAAACCCGAAGAGAAAGTAAATGCTAGTCAAAGAACTTGTTTATTTTGATAGAGGCCACAAGGTAATTCTGAATACAAACTTTGATGAGTATCCCTCACATAAAATGGTTTCTGTAAGGCTAATGTAGTTGTGGTATGGATCAATATTAGTGAAGTTAGCTACAACATTTTTTGAAATTAAGAGAAAAGTTAATATAACCAAAACATATCTGATGGTGAGAACAACTTCTTTTGCCGATTTGAAGTTTGTTTTAAGGAGCATTTTATTTATATAAACAAAAATGGGATCTTATAGGCATGAACAACCTAACCAAATAATAGAAGAAGGCTTAGCATGAAACCATGAACAACCTAACCTCATAACTACTACCTACTCTTTCAAAATATAACTGACTAAGTATTGATGCTTTCCAATTTGACTAAGAAACACCATGATGCTATAAGTTGAACAAGCATGTTTGTAACACTTGAATGCATAGATGTAGTGGCCATTGCATTAAAATCACACAAAGATTTATATCTGAAATGATTATCCTGAATTTTTCTTCACATACATTGGCTTTTAGGAACACTTACAGGCCCAGCAGAAGCGTTGTTAGTAGACTTTCTACGATGAGATGGATTTTTATCGGCTAGCTTATGAATTGCATCAATGATTTTTGCGTTCTCTGTTGATGCTAAACAAATAGTATCAACCAATTGCTCTTTACTTAATATAATGGTTGAAGATGTTTTTTTAATACTTCCTTTCTGCTTCTTCTGAATTTGTTTGTGCATCAAAATGCACGCTTACATAGAAGTCGAACAGTTAGATGCATTTGGTCTTTGGTCACACTAATGGAACACTGGTTGAAGTTAACCGTTTGAAATTATAATTCCCCAGTACCAAATAAATTCCATTTTGTGTTGTGCACAACATAAAGACAACAATAATCTTTTGTTAAACTCATTTGGTAAAACAAAGCATGATCTAGAGCAACCTTGAGCAATATGAGATTTCTAAAGAAAAATAACAAAGTAAAGATCGCAGCGGACAACACGGTCAAACAACAATGGTTAAAAGAACAAATATACCCACAACAAACACGATAAACAAACCTAGTTTCTTAAGATAATAACCCAAACCAGATCTCTTAGCAGGACCATCTCCAGAGGATGCAATCTTGTAGGAAGTATTTGGTTCATAACTTTGCGGATTCTGACAAATTGGGTTCCACCCCCTTCCAAAAGCTCCAAGTACTCCTTGTTACGAAGTTATAGGTGACATAGAAGCTGGATTGAAACCGGCAAAAGCAGGGTTCATGGCGCTTAAAGTAGACGGATTCTATCCAACAGCAGAAAGTGCATCTAACAGAGCTTGAACATTTTACGTTCCTTGGCCATAAGATTACGCTGCACCACCGAGAATCCCCTGGCCATAAGGTTGCGTAGCACCACCAAGAATCTCCTGACCATAAGGCTGTGCAACCCCATTTTGAGCATTAACACCAGCATATGGACTAAAACCACCACCTCTAATTTTTTGCCTATCATCAATAGCCATTTGACAATACAGTATATATCCATCAAGCCTCTTAATTGGTTCTTCTAAAGCCCTTCTTGCTCCTTCAACAGTTTTATAAACAAAAAAAACAAACCCTTTAAATCTCCCAGTGTTCATATCAAGCCCCAATGGACCTTATTCGATTTCCCCATACTTCGAAAAAAAAATGAGTGTAGTTTTATACTCGAAATCTCAGAGTCCACATTACCTACAAATATTTTCCTCTGTTGTTGTTGATTTGAAGCTAAACGGCAAGTCGCCCTTCGATTACCGATCTTTCTTAGCGGCTCTTTCAAAGCTTTCGAAACAAATTTCCGATGTTTGTATAGTATAAATCCATACCCTTTCTGATATATGACAGCGGAAGCAATCGAAAACAGGTTAGTAACACAAGGAGAATCCACTCCTTAGAACAATAAACTCACTCCAATCCAGGAGCTACGACAAATCTAATCCAAGAGTTAAAGACAATGGTTTATAACCGATAAACGAATCAATATTATTATCAAGATAAGCGAGCAAAAGCTGTCTTACAATAACGATTTAACTGATTCTTATACTACTACCTAAACCCTAGCAAACCCTTAAGATTAAGACTTACTAAACATAAAAGATCTTTCCATATCTAATGCTTAACAGAAATACTAATATATTCTTCCCTTTTATTGGACTCCTACTAAAACAAGGAAGATATGCATATAACCCAAAGTTTGGAAACTTCTTATCAGCCACCTTGCCGCATTTGGATACGTCCTATATCAGGCTTCCCCACTGCGAATAAACTTGCCCCGAGTTTACCTCCATTACTGACAGCCACCTTACCTCCACAACTGCCAGCAGCACTAACTCCTACAAGTTGATTAGGAAGCGTTCCCTTTTCCTCTCTGATTGGTTTTCGCTTGGTTGGTAGTAATGTCACCTTCGTTCCCCTCCAATAGAACTTATAGGTATTGGCCTTTCCGTGGAATAGAGCATCCACATCATACTTCCAAGGTCGTCCCAAAAGAACATGGCCAGAATCCATGTCTATCACTTCACAGACAATAGCATCACGATAAACCTTTCCAAAGGAAATTGGAATCTTGCAAACTCGTTCAATTCTGGTTTCTAACCCGGTTTTAATCCACCCGACACGATAAGGACTGGGGCGTGGTTCCGTCGGTAAACCGAGCTCTCAGACTAGCTTCCACGATATAAGATTTTCCGTACTGCCGCTACCAATAATAAAGTCACATACCTTTTCTAGAATGATGCCTTTGAATTCAAAAAGCTTATTTCTTTGAGTAACTTCATCAATTTTTGGAGTCAACAGTTCCTTTCTTTTTGTGCTATCATGTTGTAGCACTTTTCTTACTATTTGGATAGTTGATCCAACGTCATCAGCATAAATATTATCAATTTCTTCATCTTCTTCTGTTAACTTGGACTCGGACATCTTGTTGTCGCCATCAATTAAAGTTGTTTGTTGTCGTTTAGGACACTCATTCGAGTGATGTCCCGGTAGTCTACAATGGTAGCAAACATATGCCATTGGTTTGGCATAAGGATTGTTGTTCCTCCTTGTTGTTGGTGCAGTAGATGACTCGATAGACGGACCCTTGCTGTCAGAGAAGGACTGCTGGTTGTTATTAAAAGGCCCTGTAGACCCCTCAATCGTTGTTTCTACACCATCCTTGTAGTTCGGGTTCTTCCTATATTCGGCTTTCACCCCTGTCTTGTGTTGTCGTTCGATCTTTTAAGAAAGAGCCACGGCTTCTTCTACGGTGTATATCGTCTGCAAGTACAGGCCTTCACTAATCTCAGTCCTCAAACCACTTATGTACCTATAAACTAGTTGGTCTTCAGTTTCGGGGAGGTTAACTCTTGCACCAATCCGGTAAAATTCCTCGGTGTATTCGTTGATTGATCTCCTTCCTTGCGAGCATTGTTGGTAGCTTTGAAAGAGTTTCTGCGAAAAATTCCGAGGGAGGAAACGAACCTTCATCATACGTCGCATTTAGGGCCATGAGGTGATTGCAGGTTCTCCTTTAAGCCTTCTATTTTGTTCGGTTTGTCTCCACCATGTGCCAGCCCCGCCTTTAAGCTTGTAAGCGACCATTTTCACTCGCTGCGATTCTGGAATTCCCATACACTCAAAAAAATTCTCAACAGATGCAATGTAATCAAGAAATCCTTCCATATCAATCGTTCTGTCATAACTTGGAACATCCAATTTCATCCTGTAGGCAGAGCTTGGGTCATCTACTTCGCGAAAAGTATTATTTTGATACGCATCATCAAGAAAAAATTCAGAACTTGATTCATCCTCGTACTCAATAGGAGGAATACGATGAGAATCTCCTCTAAACCCTGGAAACTCCTTCTTTGGAACTGTCCGTTCCAACAAAAAATTCCTTGGGTTTGATTCAAACTCTTCAAAATCACCAAAATTATCAGGCACAAAATCATATTCATAAAATCCACGAACATCACGCCCAGCCCTTTGCTGGTAATCGTCACAGTAAGGGTTTCGAATTGTAGTACCTCTAGAATGAAAAATGTTACTTCAGGAGTTTTTGGGTTAAATCGTTGAAGTGGCTGTTGATACGGTCCACGTGCATCTCGATCTAGATTGAATCTTTGAGGTAGTTGCTGATATGGTCGGCGTTCTTCACGATTATTTTCCCCTTTCTCAACTCGCCCCAGTTTCAAAAACTTCAAGGAATCTTGTAGTTCCTTTAAGATCTTTGTGTGAGCAGTTATGGCTTCACCAAGAGAAGCAATAGTAGTATCTTGAGCTTCAATCATCACCAACACCGGATCTTTGTTGGTTCTCTCCTCAATAGGTTTCTCAGTATTTCTCTCATTAGGTTTTGCACCACCTTCATTAGCTGTTTTTGTTGGCTTAGTCATGAAATCAGTCTTCTAGGCAAAGATGGGCAGCAGGAAAGAACTGTAGCTCTGGTACCACCTGATATAGGACAGCGGAAGCAATCGAAAACAGGTTAGTAACACAAGGAGAATCCACTCCGTAGAAAAATAAACTCACTCCAATCCAGGAGCTATGACAACTCTAATCCAAGAGTTAAAAGACAATGGTTTATAACCGATAAACGAATCAATATTATTATCAAGATAAACGAGCAAAAGCTGTCTTACAAGAACGATTTAACTGATTCTTATACTACTACCTAAACCCTAGCAAACCCTTAAGATTAAGACATACTAAACATAAAAGATCTTTCCATATCTAATGCTTATCAGAAATACTAATATTTTCTTCCCTTTTATTGGACTCCTACTAAAACTAGGAAGATACGCATATAACCCAAAGTTTGGAAACTTCTTATCAGCCACCTTGCCGCATTTGGATACGTCCCGTATCACTTTCGATTTACCTGTGTTTCTGTCAATAACAACTTTACATTATATGATATCACCATAAGTTGAGAAAATCTCTTTGAGTTGATCTGATGTTGTTTCCCAATCTAATCCATGAACAAACGAGGTACAATGAGATGGATGCTGATCAGCTCGTTTACGAATTTCTTGAATGATTTCTCTGTTTTCTGTTGATACAGAACGGATGATACCAATTAATTGTTCTTTACTAAATGGTTCAAGAAGTTTTGTTAAATCTTCTTCCTCCTCCTCCTCCTCCTCCTCCTCCTCCTCCTCTGTTTTTTCCTCCGTTTCTTTTTCCTCTTTCTCCTCTGTTTCTTGTTCTACTTCTACATCATCTAGTTCTGAATCCATTTCTGGTTCTGTATCTTCTTCATCCTCAACAACACTTTGTATGTTGGCCATTGATTAATGAAGTTTAGAGCAGAAGTTTGGATTTGGAGAAAAGAATTGGGTGAAAAATGATAATCAATCTGCCAATCTGGGTATGAAATGATTTTTGTGTTCTGAGAACTTGAAATGTTATGTGGGAAAAAGACTAGCAACATTTGCATTTTTTGACTTATAGAGGTCGGTCCAGCCCCCAAAGTACCTGATCTGTGCTAATGTTGCAGCATGCAGTAGAAATTTAATGTCCATGGTGGAGATTGTAACAGTAGAATCCTTCCGAATCAAAAAAGTTCAGACTCCATTTACTGAGGTTGCGTGGTTAAGTGCTGTAAGTCCTTTCCGCAGCTACCATATTTACTACTCCTTAGGCTCCTAGCGTATTACCAGTGTACTCAGAGTTTAAAGGCCTGAGAGTATAGGGTCAGTTTTGACTGATGGTGTAAGTCGGTCAATTCATAGGTTTGTGGTCCTTTCATAGGTCATCATCATCACCAACATCACTAAGCCATCAATTGGCATTTCTGTTGCTAGCTACTGCTAGTGAACCTTAAAGGTTGGATCTGGAGAAAGAGTAGTTTTGGTGTTCTAAAGAATTGAAATGAAATTTTTATGTGGGAAAAAACAGCACTTATTGCATTTTTTTTATATTTTAGAGATTGTTAATTTGTTATACATGTATGGTTTGTGCTTAATCTTACTATGAGTGTGTTAAGTGGGTATTATTCTGAGGAATGCCTTTTCGTCTACTGAGTAGTGATGGATCGACAAAAAAATATATTTGGAACGAACTGAAAGAACACCGTAATGCGTCATGGCAAACGAGTAGGAATATTTTTTATGTGCACAAAGATTCGGCACCTTTCTGAATTGCGGTTGAAACATGTTGAAATGGAGGGATTTGTGTTGGTGTGACTTTTGAGCAGTGTAAGATAGTTACATCTGGGCCATGTTGTGTTGGACTATATAATTTTCTGTAAGAATTCCGAGAGGGGAGATAAAACTACGATGAATTAAGTACAATAACCTTCTAAAGAAAATTCTATAACGGAGAAAATATTTTCATTTAGTTATGTGTTAGTGAGTAAATTACAGTTAGGCCGAGCATTATGGTTGATGATTTAGCTTCGCTATAGCTTAATTGTAGCGAAATCCAACTACCATAGCCCTTCATTTGGTTTTAATGTGGCGATTTTGGTTCGCTACAAAAAAAAAAATTTGATCAAATACGACCCCCTTTAAGGTAGTGATGAGACATTAAAAAACTATTTTACAGAAACTTGATTTCGTATAATTTTGGACAGAAACCAAGTTTCCGTATCCAATTCTTTTAGTTTACACACTTAATGTTTAGGGATTTAATTTCTCATATTTCCCTTATATTTGAAGTATTGGATGTAAAAAGCAATATACGGAAACTCAGTTTCCATTTTGCATAATTTACAAAGAAACTTAATTTCCGAGTAGTTAAGTGAGTTTCGGTGTAGTTAAGCTACGCGATGCCCTCCTCCATAGTGGGGTGCACCTTCATTGTCATTTCAATTAACTATAATTAAGCTATAGTGAAGCGAAATGCTCAACCGTAAAGCTTGGCCTTATAGATCGTAACAGGTAATCTTTTTTAGACCTTGATTTTTTTTATCCAAACTCAAAATGAAGATTATGATGAGGCAAATGAAGAATCAAATGAGGCATAAGAAGAACTTATAGTTGTAAATACTCATTTACGACCCTCAAATGAGCTAGAATGCCATTTTTGTTGATTGTATAACTTTTTATATCCCAGAATCAGTTAGAGCGAGTAAACATCCCAACCGATTCCACACAATTAGCTGAGAAATTGAAGAACAACTAGTTGATCGTGGATGGTGTTCATTAATTATGTGTTAATGAATGACGACAGTTACGCCGAGAATTATGGTGATGATTTCGCTTCACTACAGCTTAATTGTAGCGAAATACAACTATTATAGTCCTTTGTTTGGTTTTAATGTGGCAATTTAGAAAATTTAGCATGATCATGTCTCACTACTAGAGTAAAATAATCATTCACAGCTTCGCAGTTATGTTTTCAATATAGCACGACTTGAAAAATACGTTAGGAATGAACATAGTGGACTAAGTTGCTCACAAGGTGGACTAAATTCAGAAAAACACTTCCCGTAGTAGGAAATTTACCTTGCTAGTCAGGTTTTCCAAGAATTTAATTTAGGGGGGCTATAGCCAGGTTTAGTCAACCTGTGCTTCCGCCCCTGCATATTCTCTTCCATTATTTCTTTCACTACCCACATATCCAAGCCACAATCAAGATACAAAGGCTTCAGTATATTATTACCCTTACCTGAAGACATGAGCAAAACAAAACCTATTTTTCTTAGGTTTAAATTATTGGAGGCGGAATCCCTAGATACTTTTATTCATGATGATCATACAAGAAGAGCTAAATCAATTCGTAACCTTGCATATTATGCCATTCAGCAACATGTTCATTATTTATGGACATCTTCTCCAACCCCCTTTTATATCTTACTTATCGAGGATACTTCTTTACTCTTTTTTTCTATTTGCTTGGTTTAGAGTAGTAGTATTTGTTTTTTTATGTTCTTACTTTGTACTCTGTCATTATATTATACTCCCTCCGTCCCAAATTAATTAAGTTATTTGTAGTTTGCACAATTATTAAGGCAAAGAGAAAATGAGAGTATGTTTAAGTATTTTTTACAATTATACACTTATGGATAATAACTAGTAAAACTTAGAAATGATTTATCTCTTAAACTATACCATGTTTTTTCGTAAACTTTATACCGTTGAAAAGCATTTTAAAACACCTACATAACGAATATAAACATGGCTATCAAATTTATACATATTTCTTATAGTAACAATAACCAATTAAAAGAGTAGTTTTAGAAATATCCCCTTAATTAGTGAGATAGCTCAATATTTGTGGGACAAAATTTAAAACCAATTAGCTCAATTAATTTGGGACTAAGGGAGTAATTTTGAATTATTAATATAATTTAATAGAATAGATTAGCACAGTAGGTGAAAAAATTATTACCTTATTTATTAACCACAACAAGTACAACCGCACTGAAGATCTTTCAATTTCTTACCAAACCGGAAACAAAAAAAGAAAATTAGAGACCTGAGAGTAATATTCCGACGTTGCTAACAGGGGTACCAGTTTATTTAAGGGGTATGCCAATCAAAGGTTAACGGAACTTTTCATTTTATATGGATTTTAGTAAGAATGGGTACCCCTATTAGCAACTTCTTTGTAATGAAACTAAATAATGAAACAAAAATTAGGACATCATGTCAGAGTAGGAGTTTCGTGTAGGAATTGCTTTTCAGCTGACTCTGAACCCTGAAGATACAACAGGTCTAAACCCTGTGGTTGAAGAGAACAACTTTCAATCCCTTTCAATGCAATCTGCTCTCCTCTGTGTCTGTGCTACGCAGTTCTTTCACATTGCAACATTTCTTATTTTTCTATTTTCTTTCTCTCTGTTTTTGTTTTGAAACAGAGCTTAATCTACAATCAAAACTCACCACTACTCTTCTCTCTCTATCTCAATCTCTCTTCTCTGTTTACCCTTTGAAGAAGAAAGTGTTTTCATGTGAAAAATCAACAACAAAAAAACCCTATCTCTCACTCTAAAACCCTAGAACTAAGAAAAGGAGCAAGTGCTAGACCTACAATCAAAGGTAAACTTCTACTGTTTAGGTAGATTTGATCCAATGTAAAGGGTATTCTTTTAAAGATAAATGTTTTAACTAATTGGGGTTTTTCTTTTTTTGTTTAGTAATTGTGGTCTTTAGGGCATGATTATGATTTAGGGGCATGAGGTTTTATTACTTAGCATTGGGGAGATTTTATATGTTTTTAAGAACTTGCCATTTTCTTACTACATGATTGAATGTCTGTTTAATCATGGTTCAGTAATTGATTGGTTATGGTTAGTGTTTTTGTGTCTACATTGGTTCTTGAGACAGCAGTGACACTAAATTTGGTTCTTGTACGGTCTATGTTAGATGCCTCTTGTACGGTCTCATTTTTTAAGGTGGTATGTTCGTAAGTTTCATCAGTCATCAGTAAGTGTAGAATAGTTTAACAAGATATTTCAAATTTGTGATTTTCTTTCAATTTAAGTTTTGGTTTATTGGGCTGTGTAGTGGTAATTGTTGATGGGATTGAGTCAGGACACATTCTATGTTCTTTGCCTGACCATGAAATTTGAAGCATTAGATTGATGTAACATTGATCATTGACAATGAGTTAGTATCAAGAAGCAATCCTAAGTAAACCCACAATTGGTATTTGTATTTGTTGTTTGTTTTGTGTGATTAAAAGAGATGTTTGTGATGATTTTTGTTAATGGAGAAGTGAGAACTTGATAAGTTCTTCTCACTCTCTGATTTCATTAACTTAGAAGATGATAATACATTCCCTTTCTTCAGTTGGTCAAATATAAGACCCAAGTAAAGAGTTACATGTGGACTACTCTTGTCCATACAACTTCTACTACAAACAGATGCATATTGTCATGACTAAAACAGATACATTGTCATGACATTAAACAGAGCATTACATTAACTCTCAACAATCTCCTCCTTAATGTGATGTTCTTCTACTCCTAGTAGTTCACGGAAATGTTTAAATTTACCTTTGGGAAGCGCCTTGGTGAATATGTCCGCCAATTGATCTTCCGTCTTGCAATACTTGAGTTCTATCACACCATCTTCAACCGCTTCTCGAATGAAATGGTACTTGAGTTTAATGTGCCTTGCTCTATAATGCTCAACCGAATTTTTGGACATAGCAATTGTTGATTTGTTGTCACAAAAAATTATGGTTCTTTCTTCTTGCTTCTCTTGAATGTCTTCCATGATTCTTCTTAGCCATACAACATGAGATGTAGCTATTGATGCCGAAATGTACTCCGCTTCCGCCGTGGATTGAGATACGGTTTCTTGCTTCTTCGATGCCCATGTGAATATACCCGAACCAAGAGAAAAAGCATACCCCGATGTACTCTTCATGTCATCAATACATCCTCCCAAGTCGCTATCACAATAGCCAACTAATTTGACATCCAAATTTTTTGAATACATGATTCCAAAATTCATAGTTCCTTGAATATACCTTAACAACCTCTTTGCCGCACCAAGATGTAGATGACTAGGTGAACTCATGAACCTAGAAAGCATACTTGAAGCAAACATAATATCCGGTCTTGTATGTGTAAGATATAACAAGTTTCCAATAAGACCTCTATAGTAAGTCTCATCAACTTTTCTTCCCCCATCATCTTTCTTGAGTTTCTCATCCACTACAAGTGGTGTAGATGTGGGGTTACAACCAAGCATACCAAATTTCTTCAACACCTTTTCGGCATACTTGCTTTGAGAAATGAATATTCCATCTTCACTTTGATGAACTTCTATACCAAGGAAGTACTTGAGCAAACCCATGTCACTCATATCATATTTCATCATCATTTCTCTCTTGAATTGCTTAATCATATGAACATCATTACCCGTAAAGATAAGATCATCAACATACAAGGAAACGATGAGAATAGACGTACTTTTTGTCTTCACATATAATGTAGGCTCACTATTGCTTTTGTTGAAGTTTTTCCTTTTGAAGTATCCATCTATCTCACTATACCAAGCTCTTGGTGCTTGCTTAAGGCCATACAAAGCTTTCTTCAACTTGTACACCTTATCTTCTTCTCATTCCACCACAAAACCTTGTGGTTGTTCTACATAGACTTCTTCATGTAGTTCCCCATTCAAAAATGACGATCTGACATCAAGTTGATAAAGTAACCAAACTTTTTGGGAAGCCATAGAAATCACGGCTCTAATGGTGTCAAGACGAGCAACCGGTGCAAAAGTCTCATTGTAGTCGATGCCGAGTTGTTGTGAGTATCCCTTTGCCACCAACCTTGCTTTGTGCCTTTGAACCGATCCATCCGCATTGTACTTCACCTTGTAGATCCATTTAACACCAATAACTTCTTTGTCACTTGGCCTTGCTACCTTCTCCTATGTATCGTTCTCGTCGATGACAAAAACTTCTTCTTCCATAGCCTTTATCCAAACCGGTTCTTTTGATGCTTCTTCAAAAATTTCCGATTCCACCGTACCAAAGTTACATCTTTCATAAACTTCACTCAACCTTCGCAACTTCTTTGGTGCCGATGGTGGTGATGTTGATGCACTAGCACTTGGAGACATACTTGGAGATACTCTTTGTCTTGTATTTGGTGGTGTTTGAGGTAGTTCTTCCTCATTTTCTTCACCTTCTTCAACTTCATTTGTTGCTGAATTTTCTTGCTCTTCATCAATAATAATGGTTCTCTTCTCAATTTTACCTTCTTCCCAATTCCATGAAGCTCCTTCATCAAACAAGACATCACGGCTTGTGATCATTGTGTTGTTCTTCCAGCTAAACAACCTATAACCTTTTGATTGGAGGCTATAGCCAATGAATATACACTTCTCACTTGATTCATCAAGCTTTGTTCTCTTCACCTTTGGAATTTGAGAATAACACACACTACAAAAAACTTTAAGATGCCTTACCGATGGTTTTCTTCCACCCCATGCTTCAATTGGAGTTTTATCCCATACGGCTTTTGTTGGACACCTATTCATCAAGTAGACGGCGGTGTTGACGGCTTTGGCCCAAAACAATTTAGGCATACCCTTCTCATGAAGCATGGACTTCGCCATCTCCATCACGGTTTGGTTCTTTCTCTCGGAAACACCATTTTGTTGAGGAGTATAACCCACGGTTAGTTGCCTTTCCAAGCCTTCATCTTCACAAAATTTATCAAACTCTTTGTTGTTGTACTCTTTGCCTCTATCACTTCTCAAAACTTTGATGTAGTGACAACTTTGCTTTTAAACAAGGCTCTTGAACTTCTTAAAGATGCTAAAAACTTCGGATTTTGTCTCATGAAGTACACCCAAGTCATACGACTAAAATCATCAATGAATAAGATAAAGTATCTATTACCTCCATGAGTTGGTGTCTTCATTGGTCCACACACATTGGTATGTACCAAACCAAGAAGTTCTTTTGCTCTCCATGCTACACCTTTTGGGAATGGTTGGCGATGTTATTTCCCTAGTGCACAACCTTCACATACTCCATCCTTGTGGTTGATATGTTGTGGAAGTCCTTGCACCATGTTCTTGTTGGAAAGCACCTTGAAACTATTGAAATTCAAATGCCCAAGTCTTTTATTCCATAACCATGTTTCATCAATGGTTTCCATCCTCAATGCAACATTTTTTTTGTTTTTCAAACACAATTGGAAAGCTTCTATTTTTGTCCATCTTGATACTCTTCATGACTTGTCTCTTGTTCTTGTGCTTCTTGTCATAAATGGTGCAATATCCATCTTCAAAATGAACCGCGTACCCAAGCTCCACAAGTTGACCAACACTAAGCAAATTTTGTGCAAGTCCGAAACATATAACACATCTCTAATGTATTTTGCTCCATTGATAGTTTGCACGCAAATTGTACCTCTTCCGTTAGCTTGAACCATGTTTCCATCCCCCATCTTCACTAGAGAATTTACGGATGTATCTATATCCACAGACAAGCTTTTCTCACCGGATATATGAGTTGTACAACCACTATCTACAAACCACACTTCGCTTTTAGAAGTTTCTACGACACTTTGAAAAGCATAAAACAAGTTTTGTTTTCCTTTTTCTTCTTTCTCTTCTGCTCTACCGGCATGTTCATCTCCTTTGTATCTACAATCTTCCTCCAAATGTCCATACTTTTTGCAATGATGACATTGAGGTTTTCCTTTGTTCCAACAATTCTTCTCCAAATGACCATTCTTCTTGCAAAAATTGCATTTTGGTACTTGTTGAGAATCACTCTTGGTACCAAAATGGGGGGAGCAGAATTTAAACACCCACAAATTCATGAAGCACAATTAGTGTTTTACAACACATATCTAAAGGGAGAGGCAGGGATGACTAAGAAAGTCATTATAGATTCACTTTATGTAGCGGCAGGCGATATAAGTAAGCCTGATGATTTCGTAAAGCTACTTGTTTTATATCTCTGCGTTACGGTTTTCTTCGCTGATAAGACTGGAAGTCCACTACCAAGTAGGTATCTCGATTATGTTTTTGCAATGGATCAAGTGTCTTGGCCTGACTTGATTTATTCAAACTTGATGGAAGCATTGAGAGATACCAAAAAAACGATATAAAGCAGTAAGGGGTTGTTCCGTCTACATATTGGTAAGTGATTTTGAATATCTTTGTTAATTGTGCGGAATGATTATGAGGGGGACATTCCCAAATATATGACTGATTAACAACTGACGTTGATTGCTTATCCTGTTATTTGATCAGTATTGGTTCGCTGAAGTTACATACTTCATCAGCAAAACTGAGGGTGAACCAGGGAATAGCAACCCTCGCATTTTAAGGTGGAATACTAGGGTGCTGGCTGAAAAGATCCAGAACGAGGGCATATCATCTCTTAAAAAAGATGCAAGTACTATTGTAATTGTCCTAAGCATGTGTAAACTTAGGTTACATCAGGGATTTCCGGATATAAATTGAAATCTTGTTTGAAAATGTTAAGTAAGAGACTCAAGTTTTGATGCTAGCTAATGATGTGAGATAGACAATACACTTAGTTTTGTATTTCGGTGTGTTTGATTCACCTAACATGTTACATACCCAAGGGCTACTGATAAATGCGGATAGCAATGTCTGAGACTTGATTCACCAACTGTACAAAGATTAAAAATAACATTGTCATTTTTTCGTACTCAAATTTTGTATGTTTTATTTTTATTTACTTACTGTTTTCTAGTATGATAGAGTCTTGTTATGGTTCAGTTTTGTCAATTTAGGCGCTGAATTAGTTGCTGCTTTAATAAATTTTCCTGTTCAGAGTTTCGTTAGATCATAATTTGTGGCGATAATTGCTGACAATGCATAGGTTTGTTACTGTACGGTTCTTGGTGTACGTATTAGACACTTGGTGTTGGTATTTCACTGTCCTTATAGTCGAACAATCTGCGCCTATTATGAGTTGTAACAGAGTTATCATCATGGATTTTTGTAGAATTGATTAACGTGTATTATAATGATCCATTCACTCTTTGGTCCACCAAATCTTCCATGTTTATGTAGGAATATTAAACAAACCTTAGCAGTTAGATGTTAGTGTTACATGGCAGTTTTGGAATGCCGAACTCGAATTGCTAGATTCCAAGAAACTCAGGTTTGCTAAGTGAAAACTTTGTACAAGGGTAAACTTTGGCAGACATAATTCGTGGTTAGTGTTACGTAGCCTTAACCTGACATATTAAAATAGTTCTTGAAGAACCCATCGAGTGACTTTAAAGTTTGTTTATTATTCTATTTGCAGCTTACTGGATCATTCATCGACTCTTTGGATGAAGGTGAACAGAGCCTGGTTACACCAATTGAAATACGTCAAATCAGTTCAGATAGGATTGGCGAGAAGATGGTCAGGAATAGAGATAGAAATGGAGATTCGGATTCGTTTCCAGACAGAGATGCAGAGATTCTGGTAACATATACTTAAGATATCTTCCTATATATGTTGTCTTGCACATACTGTAGTCGTTTCTCCTTTCTCTCCCTGTTTCTCACCCTTTTCAATTTTAGTAGTTATGCCCTTCCAAGTTTTTAGACATCTGATTCTTGTTCCACATTTCACAGGTTGTCGATCAGTCTAAAAAGATAAAGATAAGTATAGAAGAGCCTCGCCCTTATGAAGAAGGAAATGTAAATTATAATTATGAACCTGAACATCTGCCTTCGTCGGAACCTATGATCCCTGCCATCCCCATCCTCCCGAACCAAGAATCCGGGGCAAAAGAGAATGAGAATGATGTACTCTGCACCAGTGCGAAGGACTTACATGGCAATGGTGTACACATAGAGAATCTATTATCTTTTTCTGAAGCGCACACTACAGGAGTTGAATCGCTTGAAGTGGTTGAGCTTGTTGAACAACCAGTGGATGCTACAGTGGATACGTCCTTTTCTAACTCCCAAACTCTTGATTCAACCTTGTTAACTATTCCAACTTCTGTAGATGTTATTCCTTCCCTCAACGTGTCTACAAGCGCTTCGGCTAAAGAGAGAGTAGAAGAATTTCAATCTATGGACATCTTCCAGATCCCTGAAGAGAATGAGAATGACACACCCCACACCAGTGTACAGAGCTTGAATTGCCAGGACATACACATAGGAAATTCGTCATCTTGCTCTGAAGAGGAAACTATGGGAATTGAACCACTTGAAGTGGTTGAGCTTGTTAAGGAACCTATGAACGCTACAAGGGATGCATCCTCTTCTATCTGCCTGACTCTTGATCCCACCTTGTTAAATGTTGTATCCACTAATGTCACTCCTTCCCCCACAGGGTGTAAAAGCGCTTCTGCTCAAGAGAGAATCGAAGGATTTGAATTTGTGGGCAACTTGAAGATTCCAGAAGAGTATAAAACTTTGTACAAGAAGATCTATGATAAGTATGGGCACATGGCAACTAAAGTCACCAAGTTCGACGATGCTAAGTTACTCACATGTGTTACCAATTTATTGAAGATCATCTCGGTTATGGAAACTGTGCGTGGTGCGGAACTGAGTGTAGCTATGATGGAGAGATGGGAAGGCTTCATCAGAGAAGCTGAGATTTTGGAATTTAATATTAAGTGGCTCCGCGAAGGATTTAGTCGACTTAAGAACCATTGGAAGTCTTCATTCAGGGTAGATATAGATATTGAAAGTCATGAACAAGTATTGGATGCAAAGCAGGGGAAATATGTTGGCCTCCTGACAAGAAAAGAAGAACTCGAAACTGAACTTTCAGAGGTAAATATTGAGATAAGGAAAGCTGAAGCGGAAATTTCATCTGATCAAGAAGCTATTCAAGAAAAGCAGACAAAGAAAAACAAATTTCAGCATGAACCTGTTCTAGGAATAGTGCTTCATGAGCTGAACTTTTGAACTTCTCTCGATGGTGGTATTAAAATGCAATGAAGCAGTCAAGTTATGCGAAGGTTGAGATCAGTAGGTAGCATATTATGTTCACTCTCTAGCTAATTTTTTTTGCTTATTATAAATTTTATGGCAGATGAGCATCTTTTGCTGGACACCTTACAATTTGAAAAACTATGTAACTAGTCTATAATAATGTAATCTATGGAAGTTGTTTATTAGATGGTGGGGCTGTGGATGATCTGCAACCCATTGCGGCCTCCATGGAAAGGGAAATATATGGTGCTGATTACAGCAAAGTAGTTGTAGTTGATTGATTCTATGATTTTATGTTTATGCTGAACTAGTTATAATTCTAGATTCCAGGATTCAATTTACAGGTTCAGATGTTTCAGACTTTTGCTTCTCAATTAAACTTCTTACCCTCTGCCATGGATCCATGGATTGGGAGTACATTTTGTTATCTCTTTGTTCCTATGTTGTTTGAAGTACTGACAATTGGTAAAATTTTCTGTTCTAAGCTTGTTGAAGGATCTTCATTACATCTTGCAGTTCCTGGTCATCTGACATAATAGGTTTCTTTTGTTGTTTCTTCTTTTCATCACTTGTTGATTCAGTGAAACCAGTCATGCTTGCTAACTCATTGACAGCATCGAATATGTCCTCAATTCTTTTACTAATTTCCACCAGAGGTGTATTTGCCGTTTTTGTCAATTCAAGTTATGTTATCTCTGTCTGTGGATAAGCTTTAGCCAGTAATGGTAAGACTGTATGAGTAAGGATTTGGAAAGAGTATGAATTTCTCTAGTTGGCTCAATTTGATAGATTTGTCAAAAATCGAAAAAATGAAAATGTTAAGAAGAAATTTGATCGAATCCGGTCATACAGCAAAAGGCACAGCACCAGGAATCAAATGTTCTGGAACCAAAAGATACCCTATTGATGCATATTATTAGGACGATCATTGATCATGAATTAGACGGAGGAAGAGTTGAGAATTGAGGAAACATTAATATATCGTGTTAAATGAGACAATAATAATCCTGGCTAATTTGGGGCCTAGGACCATTATTTGGAGCCTACGACTACAAGACAAAAAAAAAAATTGAAGTAAAATGGATAACCCCTCGTCCAACTATTTTACTAAATGGCAAAATTACCCCTGATTAATTAGTTCTAATCTGGGTGATTAAATGATGTTTAATCAAGTTAACCCTGAAATCACTACTATTAGTTCATCATCAAAACTTGAAAAAAAAAAAAAAAACTCGACCCAGATTTGGTTGATGTTAGTGCAGTTGTAGTCCGATTCTGGTTTGAGTTTTTTCTATTGACGAAGAAAACGCGAAATCAGATTTTGTTGATGTCCACATAAACCAATTATCATAAATGGAGTTTATAAAAGTCCACATGATCCGATTGTTACATATTTTCAGAAATAAAATATTCATTACATAGTTTAGGAAATTAGCGCATTACATATATAGGTCAATTCAGTATGCGAATTCTAGAATGTGACACATCAAATGTTCGTCAATGAACCTCCGAGCACGACGGTACAACACCACAAATTCCTTGCGGTGAATGAACTTCTTTTCCCCATTGAGAATTCTCCATAGGCCATTAAATAGTTCCAGCTGCAATTAAATCTATTATTCGATGTTGTATGCAAACAGTAAACGATGAGATAGGTATTAAAATATCGGATTACTCACTTTTTCACGACGAGGAGCTTGTGGATGATGGTCGTTCACTATTTTGCTTGCTTTAACATACTCTCGCATTGAGCTTTTTATGTATTGGAATCGAAAAGCTAAGTCTCTCCATTTACGGTTTTTTGGACTAGTGGTGCGCTCATAATTGAACTCTTTCACCCTCTTCCAAAACATTGATTATAGTTCGTTGGGACATTCGTGGAAGGCGGGGATGAACGATTTCAAGAGATGCATATCTTCTTCCAAATCTCATTCCATTTTCCAGGCTTAGTGTATGACGTGGGAGCGGCTCAAAAAGGCTCTCCTTATATAGATAAAGACTCAACAACTATTTTTTTCGAAATCAATCCTAAAAATCGGTTTTTAGGAATGTCCACAAAGACCGATTCTAACCTAGCAAAATCATGTAAAATCTGCCTCGCCACAATCGGTTTTTAATACCTGCACATGTAATCCGATTCTTGGCTAAAAAAGTTACAAAAAAAGCGCCAATTTTCCTTACTTGAATCGGATTACATGGAATGTCCACATAGACCGATTCCTAAGGTTGTAAAAATTCTGGATTTTTTTGTTTCTTCAGAATCGGACTTTAACAGTATCCGTATAAACCGATTCTGGACACTTACAAACCAGGTGAATGAAATTTTCAGAATCGTTCTATGTGGTGCACCCTCAAAACCCGATTCTGAAATTTTACCCTTGGAAAATAGTAGATCGGATTTTATATAGGTAAACATAAACCGATTCTGGCTGAAAAACCTGCCAGAATCCTGCATTTTTTGCACATACATTGTAGTTGGTTCTTTTGTCGCGTCTTAGGCAAACACAAATAATTTTTAAAACAAACCAGATTCAATCATTCATAAACTAGAGAACATAACCAAACATAATTTGACTCCATGATTATCCATAGTTAAAGATATTGTTAGAGCACTGCTCGGTCGAACTCGCAAGCGTTGTTATCTCAAGCTTGTTTGTCAAGTTTAGTTGCCAAAACTATAATTCTTGATTTCTAGTCTACTTATAGCTAGGTCTCGGATTAGGATAGAAAGTGTTGTTGAGCTTTAGACTTCACGGCGTTCATCGATTGAAGACGAAGAACTACTAAGGGGAGCTTGTGGAACTTTACCAACAAAAGGTATGTGGAGACTTGAACTCATCTATCACTCAAAATTTTATCTACTCTATCTCCTATTTGAGACAAAAGTTGTATAGCTATACAGACTTCGATTATACACATTTGATATTTCGAGCTGAGTTTAACTCGCTTACATATTTATCGAAATATGTGTTGGTAAGCTTTCGCTTTAACCAAGTTCATCTTATATTCTTGACGAAAGTCAAAAGATGATCATGTGAAAATCGCCTGGTAACATCTTACATGATTTGTGTGGGACAGTCATTTGATGTAGACTCGGAATGTTTCGTATTGATCATTCGATCACTTGAAAATTTCTTTGAAGCTAATAGTTTGTGGGAGACATCTATTCACATCTTCTAAGAATGTTTCAATGATTGAAATGAGAGTTTAGAACAATTAACCATGATTGGATATATCACAGTATGCGTACTTGTATGCTAACTGTTGCAAGTTATTCCAAGTCCGGGAAACATAGTATGCATACCCGTATGCATACTGGTTGGTTTAATGAAAGTCTGGGAACTTAGTATGCATACCCGTATGCGTACTGGCGTAAGCTCAAGTCCGGGAATTCAACTGAGTTTGAAGTTATGCGTACCCGTTCGCATACTGGCGAACCCAAACTAAGTCCGACCTATTAGGTATGCGTACCCGTTTGCATACTTGAGTAGGTTATGTTATAAATTCGGTTTGTTCATGAACTAATACATTTATATAATAAGGAATGCAATATTTTGCAAACCGTGGCTATAATGTTCATGAATTGGTTTGAGTGAATCAAAATCGATTTTGCTTCAATTGTGTCTTGTATACTTCTATGAGAATATAAACAATTGAACAACTCTAGAACTAGTTTCATTTGAGTCATTTGAACTAGTTGTGATTGAGATGAACAAGGTTGATATGAAAGTGTTCATATGGCTAATTTCGGTTAACTATTGTTGAGCCAACAAGGTGTACATGTTTAGGTACGGTTACTCATATCTAAATGAAGTCGCTTTTCATTTGTGTGTAACAAGCTAAGTTCGATCTAACTGTTGAAAGATATTAGCTTGAGTCTAATAAGGTTTTTATATAACGGTGAATATTGAATGCTTTGTTACCAAGGTAGCATTGATTGCAAACCCTTATTTGAAGACTATATAAAGGAGAACTCTAGCAACTTGGAAACCTAATCCCCACACCTCATACTAGTTGCGACTAGAGTCGATTCTCCTTTAACCTAGGTTTTTTCTAAAACCATTATAGGTTAACGACCTAAAGACTTCATTGGGATTATGAAGCCAGACCAAACTATTTTCTATGTAGTTGCGTGTTCTGATCTTGCTTTATTCTATCGTTTTGAGTACTATCTTCTCTAAGATTTGCTCGATATTTAATCTCCAATAGGCAAAATAAAAAGTAGTCACAAACATCTTCGTCTCATCGTTTGTGATTGCAAAATATCTTGTTTCGCTACCATGCGATTAAAATTATTGTGAGGTGATTGATATTACTAGGCTAATCTTTGGGAATATAAGTCCGGTGTATCAATTGGTTCTTGTTCACCTTGATTTATCAAAAGACGGAACAAAACTCATAGGTATTTATGTGGGAGACAAATTTATCTATTCAATAAACTTTTCTGTGTGAGACAGATTGGTTTATCAAGTCTTCGACTTTGGGTCGTAGCAACTCTTAGTTGTGGGTGAGATCAGCTAAGGGAATCAAGTGCGTAGACTCCTGCTAGGATTCAGAGGCGTAAGGAACGCGACTATACCTTGATTAGTGTGAGATTGGTTAAGGCTCAACTACATTTCAGTCCGAAGTTTACTTGGAGTAGGCTGGTGTATGAAGCGGCTTAATACAGTGTGGTGTTCAAATCTAGATTAGGTCCCGGGGTTTCTCTGCATTTGCGGTTTCCTCGTTAACAAAATTTATGGTGTCCGTGTTATTTCTTTTCCGCATTATATTTGATTATATAATTGAAATATCACAGGTTGTGCATAGTTCAATCAATTAGATAATCCAACCTTTGGTTGTTGATATAAATTGATTGACACTTGAATATTGGTCTTTGGTACCGTTCAAGTTGTTTTACATAATAATCAAGCTCGCGGATTTCTATCTGTTTGATTTGCTGATTACAATGTGAAATAGAGATACAACTCTTGGATATATTTCCATTGATTGAGTCTGACTGTCTAGTTGATTCTCTTTGAATTATATTGGAGTTTGTCCATACAGATTGCTAAACAAAATATTGAGTGTGGTTGTTAGACCCCCGCTTTTTCAGATATAAGTTTGGAAAACAAAGAAACCATTCATTCATCAACAACACCACTACGACCACGACCACGTCAAAGACCACCTCGTCCTTGTTTAGCAGGTTGGGCGCTGCTCGACACACCTTCAGACTTCCTTTTTGCGTTGTTTTTCGTCCTCTTTTTCTTTGTCTTCTCCACCTCTGCTTCCCCAAACTTTGCACCCGCTTCTATATCTTCTAGACTATTCAATTCATCAATCAGCTTTTCATTGGCCTTAACATCTTTCCCTTACCTGATATCTAGCCTTGCTTGGGTTATCAAGTGCCCGATTCGTCTTCTCTGTATCCATTTTAAACAACAAACATGCAATAAATAATGTTAAAACCATTAAAAAAAATGTTATTGAGTAACAATACGCACCAAGTATTCGAGAGTGTGCGAAATGTTTAGGTACCTTGACATGTAACCCGGAATTGCCTCATTATATGTTTCTGAACGGCCAACCATATCATATTTGTAGTACCTTCTCTCATCCCAGTACTCACATGATGGTAAAGGTTCGTGAACAACCTTAATATCATTATCCAATGACTCGCTTTTGGTCTCATTGATTTTAAACTTTTTGTGCTCCACCGGGATTTTTATACGTATCCGCATTGTTTTTGGCGTGTTGTCATTTCAGAATTTTATATCCAACTGACAATAGATTTTGTATCTCTCCTCTGAGATATTCATTATAGTACTACTAGCCAGGTCTAATACCAAAACCCTCTCAAGTTGTTTTTAGTTTTGCATCCATTAATGAAGAAAGATATCAGAACATTTAGATCATCAGAGAAAAAATCAAACATTTTCCTAAACATGCAATAGTGGGTTTATTTTTGGAATTTAAATAAACATTTGTTTTAAGCTGGGTTTGGTAATGTTTTCTTTTTTACAAAAGCACTTTCAAAACCTATATATGTCAATAATTTTTGAAACTAGTGTTTGGTAAAATAAAAAAAAGCGCTTTTTATCTAAAGCACTTCCAAAATTCCTCAATTTTCAAAAGCTGGTGTGGAGGAGCTTTTAAAAGCTGCAAAAGCATAAGCTTTGGTCCCACCTAAATTTAATGGTTGATTTATCTTTTTTATCCCTATTTAATTTTATAAATGACAAAAGTTACCCTTAAATTTATATACAATCAATTTTTTGTTTTTTTATTTTGTTCTTTAAATATATTTTTACTTTTTATTTTCAAACTATTTTATATACCATTTCATTTAATTTGTCAATAATAAAAATAAAAATAAAAATTAAATAATTACTTTATTTTAGTTTGACTTTTTGTTTGAAAATATATATATATTTAAAAAGTGGCTAAGTAAAATAAAAAAAAATTAACAATCATAATAATAGTGATAATTAGTAAATTTAATATTATATATATTTATATTTAATAGTAGAAAAAAAAAATTAACCCCAATAAAATTGAATAAAACTATTTTCAGAGATATGTATGTTTTTGTCATTTGCTACAACAACAATGGTTGAATCTCATATTTTACCAAACACACTTTGATTGTTTTTTTAATCAGCTTCAACTTTAATTAATTTTTTACCAAACGTCTAACTGTTTTTTTTCTCACAGCACAGCAACGCGCAGCAGAAAAGTGCTTTTACAACAGCTGCAGCAATACCAAACTAAGCCTTAGTTTACAAAATCAAAGAGAAGTGGATTAAAAATGTACATTGGTATTTAAATTACAGTGAGTGGCGCCATAATCATGCAACAATGTGTTTATTTTCTTTATCTTTACAACAGTTCTTTGATCAAAACAAACATTTAGTTTATTAACATGACTCATCTTACCCATTTTCAGTACCCATAACATGTTTAGGAATGAGGGTTATGTCATATTGGATTCACTAATCTTCCCATATATCAATCAGTTTCCCGTTGCCAACTTCCCAATAACATTTTTTTTTTTTTCTGTTGGACTCCACTATGTATTCTTTTCCATATCCATGATATTTTCAACACTAGTCTTCAACTTTATGCGAAGAATATCACATATAAAAATATATTTTTTTTCATTATAATTGTCCATAATGGCTGAGGATTTACTTTTGGTGTCCATCCCGTCTTGGCTATTATAGCCAAAAGTTGAAATTTAAAATCTCTCTCTCTTTCTGTTTCTTGGTATTATAATATAAACAAGATCATAAAAATGTTCAAATTTCTGCTCTCTTTTTTCTCCAAAAACGGGTAGTTTTTGCTCTCTTCTGTTATAGGCCTCAAACTAGCAAGGTATAATTGGTATGAGGAAGTCGTTCAGAATTGATATTTGTTTTAGAGATTTTGCACCAAGTGAAGCGGTAAAAACTGAAAAAGGGCTTTAATTTCCCACCTAACCGGTAAACATTGATAAATCGTGTTAAGGCCAAGCACAACCCTAATTTGAAGCGTAGTGAAATGCGTCCAAAAGTCATCTCACTATGGGAAAAAGGCATAGGTTAAAAGATAATTAAGAGAAAAAAGAAAAAGATATAATAGGTAAAAAAAAAAAAAAAAAAGACTTTAAGTAAATTAAAAAAATAATGAAAAAGAGATGTTTTAGGGTAAAAAATGAAAAAGGAACTTATGATTATGGTTTATTCTCGAGGGAAGATCAAAATCTCATGTTAAGTACTTTCATGTTTATACTTTCATGTTTATACTTTCATGTTTGAATTCATTTAGTGATGTCGATATATAGTTGTCCTGATTTTGGTCGATCTACTAGTAGTTATTGTATATACTTAGGTCCTAATTTAATCTCTTTGAGCGCTCTTAAACAACCTATGGTATCACGTTCAAGCAATGAAGCTAAAATAGAGTGTTTGCTATTATTGTAAACCTTATTTGGATTCAATCTCTTTTGTATGAATTAGGTCTTTTGCATATGTACCCTCCATTTGTTGTGACAATCTAGGAGCTACGTATCTCATAGTTAGCCCCCTCTTTCGTACACGCACTAAATACATCGAGATTAATTATCATTTTGTTCGATAAAGAGTCACACGCCGCTTACTTGATGTTCGGTTTATTAATACGAAATACCAACTGTCTAATATTCACCAAGAGTCTTGGACCTGATCGTCAGGTGGATTTACGAAATAAGTTAATCCCCCATCAATGGCCGCTTAAGTTGAGGGGTGTATTAATAGCCTGTTTGGATACCACTCCAGAAGTTACTTTTCAACTTTTAGAAGTAAAAAAGTCGACTTTTTATGAAGCAAAATATTGCATCTCTGTTTCTGACTTCTGCTTCTGGTATCCAAACGCAATATAATAGTTTGTTTGGATACCACTCCAGAAGTTACCTTTTAACTTCTGGAAGTAAAAAAGTCAGAAGTTAGTTTGTGTACACAATTTCACAATTTCAGAATGACTTTTGGAAGTAAAAAAAATACTCCCTCCGTCTCAAATTAACAGTCCTAATTGATTTTGTCAAGATATTAAGGAAATCTTATAAAATGTCGTGACTAACCCTATTTAATGTTATGTTGTTACCAAAACTAAAACTAATAGTATTAAAAATTATAAATTGGATAACTAGAAAATAAACTTATCCTTCTTTTATTATGGAGTCCATAATTAGAACGGGATGTAAGAATAAGTAGAAGTTTTATTAGAAATTTTATAACTATCCATAAATATTTTTATTCAAAAAAAGGAATGACAATTAATACAAAGGTATGGAGTATATCTTTTCCTTATATATGGTGATAATATTTAAGATTTTGAATTAAGTTTATATTAAAAATGATTTTATGATTATAAAAAATAAATTGTATATTTGATAGTTTAAGGAAAAAATATGTCTATAAACAGAGCGGACAGATAAAAAAAGACATACCAAAGTAGAAATTAAGACAAATAAAAAAAGACAGAGGGAATAACTTTTTATTTCCACTTCCAATTTCTGCTTGTGTAAACATTTTGCTTCTGAATTCTACTTTTGACTTCTGTTTCCAGGCTATAACCATTAGACTCCTAGATCGAGAGGAAAGGGGATAGACTCGGGGTAAAGGGATGATAAGCCCAGCAAAAACAATGAAATGCAAAATAACTAGCCCTCACCACCCAATACTTTCTTACTCTTGCCTCGGTGCCTCCTCTTCTCAGATGAAGAACAACAACAAGCTTACATCCACATGATCCTTCACAGAATTTCCCGCCAATTTCAAAACCCTAAACTACATTCTCTATACCCTAAATTATTCTCCTCATCTTCAATTTCATTTTCTAAATTGAAAGAATACGATTTCAGTCCTCCAGAACATCTCTCAGTAAAACCTAACTCTATAAAACCCAACGACTGTGAAAAACCCAAATCAAAGAAACAAAAACCCTTATATAAACCACCTTCATCACTTAACAGAATTGATTTCAAACCATTACATTCAGATTTACCATTTGATTTCAGGTTCAGTTACACTGAAAGCAGTCCAGATGTTAGACCAATTGGTCTAAGAGAACCCAAGTATTCCCCTTTTGGTCCATCGAGAATCGATCGAGTATGGACTGGTGTTTGTGCGCCTGTTATTGATCCAATTGTTAAATCTGTGGATGATGGAAATGAAGGGGGAGTCAATTTGGAAGAGAAGAGAAAGAAATTGAGAGATGATATACTTGGAAAACCATTAAGTGATGCTGAGAGGAAGATTTTAGTTGATAAATGTCAGAGGGTTAGGACTAAACGTCAAATTAATTTGGGTAAGTTGGATGATTTCCCGCATTTTGTGCAATTTCGCAGTTTGTTTTTGTCATTGCTTACTGTTTCATTGTTGTGTAGGAAGAGATGGTTTTACTCACAACATCCTTAATGATATTCATAATAATTGGAAGACTTGTGAGGCTGTAAGGATTAGGTGTTTAGGTGTTCCTACCGTCGATATGAAAAACGTGTACAACCAACTCGAGGTACTGTTCTTATATGCTTGATTTACCAAGTAAATGAATAGAAAAATGGTCCCTTATCCCACTTTATTTCGTATGGTGTTTTATATTTCTTCAATTGTTATTCTGAATCCATTCAGGGTGCTGATCAGGTTGGTCTATTGTGTACATCCAACAAACTTTATTAGAATATAGATGCAAAACACTAAACAATGACAAATTATGTTGCAATGACACCATGCTTAATGATATCCGTAACAATTGGAAGACTTGTGAGGCTGCAAGGATATGGTGTTTAGGTGTTCCTACTGTTGGTACGAAAAACGTGTGCAACCAACTCGGCATATTCTACTTATATGCTGGATTGACCAAGTAAAGGATGGTTTTTATGCCACTTTACTAGTGTAGGGTGTTGCTAAAGAACGATAATTGTGGGTATTGACAAAAGAAAAAGAAAATTGTAAATTTAGTGGAAACATGGATTTTTGCTAAACTGTCTTTAATTGGTTGTTAGAAGTATAATTGCTAGGTTATGTCCAGGGTGTTTGAGACCAGATTGGATTAGTGGAAACATTTAAAAAATCTAGAATGTGTATGCTTAAACACAAACTAAAGTAGAATTTATAGTTGCAACGACAGTATTAGGAATTGTCTACCAGATTACCACCTCTTGATGATGATGGTTTAAAGTAAAATCTTTCCATTAGACATTCGAAATAGGTTAGTTATTTGAACCACTTCCCAAATTATCAAACCTATACAAAAATAGGAAATAGAAGAATAGGGATTTGGGAAAAGCAAAATGAAAATTGGACCAACCAGCCTTGAGTTGTTGGCTAAATAAGACAGTTTCACCTGGTGTAGAAGGAACACCTTCATGGTTACATTTTATTTCTTTTTCTCTATCAGCTTATGCAAGATATGATGAAATTGAGTTATAGGAAAAAGTTAGTCAAAATTGAATACAGATAAAACGTATGAGTTACATGTGCATAAATCAAATTATGTTGCAATATAGTACTCTCTTTGTTTATGTTGCAATGATCTAGTATTGTGAGTGACAATCTCATCTATCCCATTTGTTAACCAATTGTGAGTGACAATTTCATCTATCTCATTTGTTAACCAAATCTGGACAAACTGCATACTGGTCACAATTACTCAACTGGGAAGAAACAATATGCAGGTTCAGTGAAATCCCGAAGACCATGAATTTCTCCAGTTTGAAGTTAAGCAAAAGTTTTATGATGAATTATATTTGGTCAATAGTATTTGTACATCTTCGAGAAGTACTTTTAAAATTTCTCATTTGTATGTTAACATTGCAGGATAAGACAAGTGGTAAGATTATCTATAGACATGGTGGTCTTCTGGTGTTATATAGAGGCAGGCATTATAAACCCAAGGAAAAGCCTGTAATTCCAGTAATGTTGTGGAGGCCCCACGAGCCTATTTATCCAAGGTTAATAAGAAGTACAATTGACGGTTTAACCATCGATGAAACCAAAGAAATGAGAAAGAGGGGCCTATCAGTTCCTGCTCTTGCAAAACTTGGTAATGTTTTCACAGAATCAGTATTTCTTAAAACAATTTTACACATTTATCTGGTCACTAACTTAATGAGATGTCGCAGTGAAGAATGGTTATTATGGTAATCTTGTACCCATGGTTCTAGATGCTTTTCTTACCGAGGAGATGGTTCGTATTGACTGCAAGGGTCTCAACAAGAGTGACTACAAGAAGATAGGCTACAAACTTAGGGTAAGTTTTCAATTTGGAACCATTGACTCTTGTGAAATTTTAGACTATAACAAAAAGAAATGGTCTTCTTGCTAGTTTCTTCCTGTTATTCTCTGTTATACTGCTTACAACCCTGGTTAAAGCTCCACCTAATCGGCAAAGTTCAGGTTTTGCCTGGGACGGTAGGACCAGGCTTCATAGCGCCACCCAAGTTGTTGTGTTGGGCTTCGTTTAGCTCTTTTTCTTGAGCTAATGTTTAGAAATAGGTTTAGAGACTTAAGTTAAACAAGCCACTAGGTGGACAAGAATTTATGTTTATAGGTTTTTGTTCTTTCATGCAGGACCTGGTTCCTTGTATCCTTGTTACTTTTAAAAAAGAGCAGATTGTGATATGGAGAGGGAAGAATTACACAGCACCAGAGCCTAGACAATTTGTCAACGATGACAATTCATTTGATTACCTTGTTGGCGGATCAAGTCACACTGTGGAAGAAGATGGTAGTTCTAGTAATGGTTATGAAAGCTCCAGCTCTGAGGATGAAGTGTTACCTTCTGACAGCAAATTATTTGCACCACCTAGTAGATAAATATTGTACAAGACTGAATTCAGTTTTAATATATTGTGCCTTCCAAGTTAATCAGATTGACTAGTTATTTATGGATGGCAGATTGGCAGATTATATTCTGGGTGATATCTCCATTGGTTACTGGTTACGGAGAGTAGATCCAGCCTAACTAAATTTGGTGGTGCGGAAGCTCTTAAATCGACCAAAATATAGATAGTAATTGAAGCTACTAAAATTTGATTCATACTGTATTTGATAGTTTTAAATATCTATCTCGGAAGTATAAAATCTGATTACAGTAGAAACTCCATATATTAATAGCCTTCGGACTTCATAAAATTATTAATATATGGAGTTTATGAGGTACGGTAGAATTTTTTTTTTTTTTTTTTTTTGCTAATTAAAGTATGTAAATGATAATTGATATGGATGTCTTCCTTAATCATCCAAATGTGCAACAAGTCGTATATGTTTTAACCGAAGAAGAAATCATCGGTGGAATTAGACAAGAAGCGGAGGGAGATAATCCTGATGATGATAGTACGGAGATACCAAAAGTTTCATGCCAAGAAGCTTTAAACATGTTCAACAAGGTGGAAATATTTTAGCTTCAACAAGAATGTGCACATACTAATGAGGTCTTGCCCATCCGCAAATCAAAAGATGCGATGACAATCCAAAAAGTTACATCATTTTCTCAAATAACCATAGATAAGTATTTATTTTATCTTAAATTTTGATGTAAAAAGATGTATAAGTTTCCAATAATGTCGATTATATTAATATACCTGGCCAAATTGGGGTATACCTAATGAGACAAAACCCAGGTCATTAAGAAGTAAAACAGGCCACATCTTAACCATGTATTTTCAAAATGGCTAATATACCCTTGTTTAATTAACACTAAAAAAATCTGATTAGCTTAACATTTTGAAATTATGAATTCAGTAGATTAAAACTTTTGTCTTATGAGTTCGATCAACACTTTCAGTTCTAAAAATGTGAAAAGTCGGCAAGGTCGACGATTGAATACGATGCCGACTAACTTTGGCGGCAGACCGGATGAAGAAAATGTCGACTATCTTGGGCCGGCAAGGTCTATGAATGAAGAAGATGCCGACTCTATTATTTTTGACACACAGGAGACTGTTGTAAATGCTTCACTAGTCGGCATTTTATTGATTTCTTACCTTGCCGGCTATCTTATAGTCGGCATGTAAATATTTCTTATAATGCCGGCTATCATATAGTCGGCATATAAATATTTCTTACCCTTCCGGCTAACTAATAGTCGGCATACAATAAATTTATAACATTGCCGGCTGTCCAATAGTCGGCATTGTAACCTTGCCGACCTTTAGTTATACCCAACACAAAACAGAATATGGGAAGATGTAATTCACTTTATTCATGCAATTTTTGTTACTACATTGATTGAAACATAAAATCTAACTCCTTGTCGTTGGATTAACGAATGCACTTAGTATGTGCATCAAGCCTTTGAACCCCTAGGCGACCCTAGTGGACGAGTTATAGTCTCGTGAGGGTTTACATAGAGATCTACCCACAAAACCTACACAAAAACTTCTAAAACCATCAATCTTTGTCGGAAGAATCCCAGTCCGATCCACCCTCCATAAAGTCCGGGGAATACTCCGGGATTTTGGATACCATGAATTGATAGCTTGCATCGAATGCGAATGCTTCCCCCTTTTCCTCCAAGTAGCGCGCTTTGACGACTTCATGTTACAAAAACAAAACACAAACTTACTTTGTTAGTGGTGTTTAGTAGGAAGATCAAAAACCATGGATTACGTAAAATAAACCACAAAAATACTTACAAATTGTTCAATGGAGTAGCTAAAGTGGGTAGCGTTCAAAATCCGTTTTTGGATAGCTAAAAAAGCAAGTATCGCATTTTCGAAGACTATGTGCCTATCATGGATTTGTTGAACACTTCTTCCATAAGGATTCCCAGAATCTTTCCTATATTTGTTGTATACCCTTTCCCAAAAGGTTACGGCATCCACCCTTACGGAGGACTGATTTCTAACTCGAATTTCCGCATACCATGCTTTGGTGATGGATAGATCTTCATTTGAATCAAATGATGTCATTGTTGTATGTAGAGGTATTGGGAGAGTTAGATGGAGTATATGATGATATGAGCTTTGGAGAGTATATGCAAATAGGTGTGTGTTGTTTTGTAGAGAGAACTAGTGTATTTATAGGATGGTGCCCAAATTTGTCCGTTATGGTAGTCAATCAATGCAGTTGTACTTGCAAAAATTTGAATTTTGAACTCGCCGGCTAGGTTACTGTTTCCATAAAGTGCCGACTAACATACCGTCGGCAGTGTTTTAATTTTTTTACCCTGACGGCTATGGCAATTTTCATACAAGGAGAAGGTCATATTCAGCTGCATACTGCCGGCAAGGTATTTGTTTAATATAATGCCGACTAACACATAGTCAGTAGGGTAGTAATTTTCTTACCCTGCCGACGTTATGATTTTTGTAACACAGGAGAATGACATTTTCTGTTGTTTCAAGTCGGTACGGAATTTGTTCATTACATTGTCGACTATCAAATAGTCGGCAAGGTAGATATTTTCTTACCTTGCCTACCCTGTTATCTTTCTTCTTCTGCTGTCAGGATCGGCAGTCTGCCAGTTCACAACCTTGTCGGCCCTTGTTTAGTCGGCACTGTAACTTAACAAAATATCTACTCAATACCCTGCCGGCGGAATTATTGAAACTTAACATAGCTAAAAACACCATTCATTCAACAACTAGAAATCCAACATTTGTCCAAAATAAGAAAACATATGCCCCATAAACCTTAAAAAAACATTTGTCCAATTATTAACCTTGAGATAATGTCTAACACATAAGGAAATAAACTAGAAATGCATTCATTCACGACCACGACCACTACCACGGCCCCGTTTAGCATTTTCACGGCCACTACCACTACCACTACCACCACCACGGGTACGAGCCCTCTTTTGTTCACCATTCTTCTTGGCTTGTGCTGCCCTCTTGGCTTGTGATTCCCTCTTTAGTTCAGCATTATCTTGCTGGAACATTTCCGTGGCATCCTCATTGTCAACATTGCTAGCATAGTCAATGTGCTTAGTTTGCTCTTCAATCGACAAAGGCTCTCATATTTCTCTCGCACAACACATCATCTTCACAAGGATCTTCAAATGTTCCTTCTATTTTCAATTAAACAACAAACAATTAATAGACTGATTCGATAATGTGATCTTAAAAAAAAAAGAGCAAGTTTAAAATACTTACAAAGTTCTTAAGACTTGTTGTTGGGTCTTTCGGTGGCATCTTCCTCTTACGAGCCGGTTGTTCAACAGTCTCTTCCCTAATCATAGTTGGACGAGCAAAACCAAGGTACCACTGCATGTAATCTTCATGAGCTTCATGACCTTCGGTCACCTCGTCCAAAAGACTCGTATCGATTTTACGGTCACTTTTATCGTCCCAATGAGAAATCACTGGTGGTGGAGCGTAACGGACGTCAATACTTTTTTGGGACGTGCTGCACTCCCCCCTTACCACTTTAAAGAACAGATCATCACCGAGATGAGGTACTTCTTGGATGTAACTCACTTGTCGCAAAACCCGTTGTGGATCGTACATTGAAAATCCTTGGGGGGTAAAACAAGGGACCGTAGTATAATGCAACATCATCTTTCCTTACAATTAAACCTTCATTTCTAGCATCTCGATAAGGATCAAATATTACCTCATCCGCAGTCATTTTATCCAAGGCGACTCGCATGTTGATAAGTTGTTGTGGCATATCCTTATCCCAAGCACCAGTAAAACTGTATTTCTGTCCTCTTGGCTTATTAATCGCAAGCTTAGTATTCACTTTGATGTGGGGGTTGGCTTTCACCAAATTAGGGAAGTGCTTATATACCCAAACTTATGCATACACAAAGTTTAGCAAAAATCTTATCTTATAAGCATTTTGAAAATATAAATGATTTAGACAATTGAATTACCTGGAAGAGACATAGATTTCCGTTAACTTGTTTAGTCAGTGCCCCTGAACCCTTTGTCAACTCTGCATTCAAGAAGGTAACCACCGCAGTACCCCAAGAATACATATGCATCTCATGAAAGGGATGCAATAGTTAAAGAAACTTGGCGTCGACCAATCTTCCGGAACTGTCGGGGAAGATACAGTACCAAGATGTATAGCAAATAAGATGAAACAATAGCATTGATTTGCATCATGGACATACTTTCTTCGTCAACAAAGTTTTCCAGGGTCTCAGAGTATGTGTCCCCCAACATCTTCAGATTTAACTTCCTGCTTATATAACCATCCTTCTTCACAAATAAAGACTCGGACTGCTTCTCATCCAAACAGAACAAGATCTTGGTTACATTGAATATTTTCTCCCAAGAAATGCCTTCTTCATAGCCATCACTGATTTCTTTTCCCTCAACCTCGAGGTCTAGAATTTGATGAGCATCATCGGGAGTTACCGTCATCTCACCGATTGGGAATAACATTGTATCAGTATCTCCGTAAAACCTTTCACAGAATGCGGATACAGTAACTTTTTCATACTCAACAACCGAACTGTCCACTACAGGCCACAACCCGGAGTTCTGGACAATCGTTTTCACCTCCTCACATTCCTTGTCAAGTGGCCATAACGTCATCATAGTGCTTGAAGCTTGGTGCCTCATAAGACAGATGACACGCTTGTGATCCTAAGTACCAAAAA
Organism: Papaver atlanticum; assembly: GCA_023531105.1. Classification (NCBI taxonomy): domain Eukaryota; kingdom Viridiplantae; phylum Streptophyta; class Magnoliopsida; order Ranunculales; family Papaveraceae; genus Papaver; species Papaver atlanticum. Next base: position 1,105,403 of record JAJJMB010017069.1, read on the forward strand.
CACAAAATTAAAACAAATACAAATACTTGAAGCAAATTTAAGATGGATAAATACACTTATATAAAAACAAAGTTTTATTGGGATTACTTACAATAGCACCATGGATTTCACGTGCCCATGTGTCTTTATATCCAAAAAGAACATGTCCACCATCTTCTGGGGTCCCTAGTGGAGGTTGACTTGGTTCCAATGTGACCTTCAAGTGACTGGGAAGCATGTGGGAATCAGCTGGTTTAGTGCTAACCCGCTTTGGTCTTTCGGTTGCGGTTGCAGCTTCAGTTTGTTGATCATTACCTGTTTTTTCTCCACCTTCTTCTTCTTCCTCTTACTCTTCAACAATTTCACCATATTTATCTTTATCCCCATCATTGTTATCACCATCACCATTAGCTCCTCCAACAGGTGGCATGTGTTGATCATCATCATCATGCTCATCATCAATTCAAGCAGCCAGAGTTCTTTCAACACCATCATGATCATTACCTCTTCTACTAGATGGATTTTATTGGTCTTCATCTGGAGTTTCATCTGAATCACTTGGTTCCGTTGGTGGTTGAGAATCATTCTGTTCACGGATCTTGAGCGTTCCCGGCTCAATTAATGCCCCTCGATGTGTTGCAGTCAAGAGTTCGTCACCAACACGAGAAGGTCTTGAAGGAGGAGTAACATTTTTCTTCTTGACCTTTTGCAACCTAAACAAGAACAATTAAAAAAAAAATCAACAGTCGGCAGGGTCGACAACTATAATCTTTGTCGGCTAAACAATAGTCGGCAGGGACGATATTAGAATCCATGTCGACTAAACAATAGTTGGAAGGGTTTTATTCAACTAACGTGCCGGCTTATAACAACTCTGAACACAATAGATACAAGAATTTTCTGCTATATATAGTCGGTATGGTCTATAACCCATACAATGCCGGCTAAAATGCAACCGGCAGGGTGGTATTCAAATACCATGCCGACCTTATGACTTTAGGCATCAGGAGACACCAACAATTTTCAAAACACGCTATCGGCAGGGTAAAAAATTATAACCCAACGAATGTAAAAAAATATATCGTCGGCAAGGTATTAAGGTTGAATACCTTGACGACCCTGTAAAAAGAAGTTACATATATTAAATAGCCGGCATGATATTCAACCTAAGAGCTTTCCGACTAACCCTAAATATGAAAAGCCGGCAGGGTCGTGAATCAGTGACCCCACCGGTTGAATAACTGCAGATTCACAAATTCGATTTTTCTGACCTAATTTGACATGCAAACATAAAATTGAAGTACTGGAGTGAGTTTAAGTAGGCCCTTACTTTCTCAATCGCGTCATTTCTTTGGTTTCAGCGGCGTTGATATCTTCTTCTTCAACGGGTTTTTTTCTTCTCTTTTTGTTGAACTAAATTTGCAATTCCAGGGTTATATTTATTAGGTTTTCTATTTGTTCTTTTCATACGACTAGCCCTCGGCGGCGGCTCCATGTTTGAAGATTAATCGGAATTTTCGAATTGACGATTACGACGAATTAATCGACGAGTTTTCGATGGTGGTGTGATAGAGAAGCCGGTATGGTATGATGGAGGAGAAGAAAAAGAGAAGAAGATGAAATGAAAAAATGAAATTTGATTAGGGTAATAAGAATTATAATGCATAAGGGTAATTTTGTAACCTTTCCCATTTTTACACCCCCTAGCCCTTCAAATGAGTCCCTTTAAAATTGGGTATACCCTAATCTCTCCAGGTTAATATATGGAGGTAAATTCCTTATGGCGGGACTAGAAAAATCTATTAATATTAAAATATAGAGGTTATTACTATTTATAACTGGCCCAAGTCGGGACTACGATTTTTTATTAATTTATAGAGTTTATTAATATATGGAGTTTTTACTGTATTATGAAGTTATGAAGAAACAGTAAAACCCAAATATTTCAGGAACAAATCTGTTTTTAGGGCTAAGGCTACTCCTACTAGCTCTTGGATTTGGAAATGCATTAGTAAAGGAATAAGGTTGGTGGAACAAAATAGTATATGGGAGGTAGGGGATGGTAAAACCATATATATATATGGGAGGATAACTGGATACCTAATTTAGGTGATACCCTGTTTCAACACAAAAAACAGTCTCAACAACCATTTAAATTTGTGATGGATCTTATTGATCCAACCACAAAAAAGTGGAATATTCCTTTGATAACCTCAATATTCAACACCAATATAGCTGGAAGAATCTGTAATGTTAGGATTTTCTTAACTAGGACACATAACACCAGACCAGATAAATTAAGGTGGCTATTGACAAACTCTGGAGAGTTCATAGTAAAATCTATGTATGCAAAACTAAATGAAAACAAAATCAATACTAATAACCTAAATATGCCTGATTCTTTCTGGAAAAGTATATGGAAATGAGATGTGTCTAAGAGAATTAAAATCCTTACTTGGAAATGCTTACAGAATGCAGTCTTTACAAATTCAAAACTTTCAAAATTTCGTAGAGACGTTTCTCCAAAATGTACCTTTGGTGGTGAAGCAAACGAAACCATAAAACATCTTTTCTTTCATTGTAGTTATGCTAAATCTGTTTGGGCTCTGGCACCTAATTAACCCAATAAACAACTTGGATAGTACTGCCACCTTTTTGGACTTATGTAATTCTTGGTTAAGCAATCCCAATATTGCAATAGCCTTAGAGGTCATCCTAACAAAAATATGGCTCATTTGGAAGGAAAGACGCAACAGAGTTTTTCAAGGTAAACATAGAACAACAAACCAATTAGCATTAGACATTCAGAGACATGTCTTATTTTGGAACAGGAATGGGACTGCTAGAGTACATGGAAAGAACCAGACCAAACGACATACACAAGAATGGAAACTTCCAGGAAAACATACATACAAAATTAATTTGGATGCATCTTGGATATCTATTAACAATCCATATGTATACACTTGAGGATATTTGAGCTAAAGACTTTATTGAGAATAAGCTTTATCCATGAAATGGTCCTCATATTGTTAGTAAATGAGAATAGGAATTCAGCAGCCAAGAATCACTCAATTCTGAGTTGTAATAAAGAAGTTATGAGTGATTTATTAAAGCAACACTTATTATGTGTTGCTAAGGTAGATCGTGAATAGGAAGCAGTCCACTAACTTTCTGTAATGGTTCACAGACTAAATCACAAAAATGTGACTAGATGCATGCCTTTTTTGGTCTAAGTTTTTGATGTTTTAACTTCTATGCAAGATGGTTATTCTTACACACACAATTGATTGCCACAACTATGAATGTAATGTCTTATACTCCTTCCTAAGTTATATTGTAACTTATTTACAAAAATACAATATATGCTAAGTAATTATTTTTTTAATTATTTATGCTAGAGTTGTAAATTAGGAAAGACTCTCGAAATAAGGAGAATCTTGAAAAAAAGAAAATAGCTCATGAAGTTGTTTAGGATTCAAGCAACCATTCAATATAAATAAAGGGTTCATGTAAGCTACAAAAACCATCCCTTGGAAAATTTGGGCATGCTTCATAAGGTTGTTTCCCGATACTTTTGTTCTTCAAGAAAAAGAGTGAGATAATAAGACTTTGCTCGGGGATCACAAAGCACAAGTTGGTAATAATCTTCTTAGAAAGTTACAGAACTTGTATCTAGGTTAATTCAGTAATGCTTGTCTATTATAAGGTCCATGCCTTATAATATAAGGCCATTCAAGGATTGTTGATCATAAACCCTAGATTTGATAGGTTTCAATCTAAGATCGTATACCGACACTAGTTGGTCGAAATCTGGATTAAAAATAAAATTTCATATAAGGTGTCTCATAAATTCTTTAAGAAGTTTTACAAGATATATATCTCTAGATTTATTCTAATTTTTCTTGTTGTAGAACTGTAACACCCCGAGTTCCGGACCAGGGTCAAACCCATATGAAGATCCGAACTCGAAGTGTTACGGGTCGGAAAGAGACTTGCAGATATAATTATTCTTGCTATTTTCTTTTATACCTAACATAATTGAAACTTTTATACATAAATTGAAGCATATGAAATACAATAAACATCGTTCAAAACATTTTCAACTAAACATTTTTTTTAATTCAATTTACGCTTCAAGCAATACAAGAAAACAATGCAATCATTAAGCTACTCATTTCTAGCTTCCACTTCCTACTTCCATAAATCTGCAAGGAATGTCAATTAGGGTGAGATGACAGCTTAATAGAATGCATTCCCTTTCTCAAAAAAATATCAAAACATGTCAACCAATCAAACAGAATATCTAAAACGAGAGTATATGGTGCAACTTCGAGGATTTAATTATGCATATATTCTTCAACTAAACTCATAATCTATCAAATCCTCTTAAATGCACGAGTATCCTCGGTTCGTCCCCCGCCCATCCGTGTATCCTCGGCACGGGACTGCCAACCTTATTTGCACGAGTATCCTTGGGTCGTGCCCTGATGTAATTTTAGATAGTGGTAAGAAATAGGGTTGTCGTTCACTCGGATTCGTAGAGATTAAAGTTTTTAAAAATACTAAATAAATATATACAAAGACTATTAACAATGGGCGAGAGGTACTGGGACTAAGGATTTAGCCAATCTTTATAACATAAGGTTCACTTATTTATTCTCAACAATTTTAGCTCAAGAAATATAAACATGGACTTTATTTTTGCCAAGGTAGATTCTCAAAACATTGATTGTAAATGTTAAGCATGGGACATCAAATCACCTAAGCTAAGCATGACCCATCTAATCAAATGACAACCAATTTAATCAAATCATATTTCAATTAATTTTAATGCAAAAGTCATAAAAAGAATAAAAATAAATTTACCCATGTATGAAGTTCGGCCTCCTCCGTCGTCCCAGTGTTGGGGTTTAACTCATCATGTCGAAAACACACTCAAAATATGTATTCATGGCTCAAAAAGTGTTTACAAGAAGAGAAAATAATGAAACAGGAAATCTGCAACAGCACAGGTGCGTTACAGACCGACTGTTTCAACTCTCAACTGTTATGATGAACATAATCGTTACAAATATGAAAATAAATGTTGCAGAAGAGGATGAAGAAACTGTTACAATGAAGATAAATGTTGCAAACCAGTTGAAGAAACTGTTACAACGAAGATAAATGTTGCAAACCAGTTGAAGAAACTGTTACAACCAGTTGAAGAAACCGTCGCTGTTTCCCTGTTCTTCACGAGCAGCAGCAGCAGCAACAACAGAGTTCTGAAAACTCTTGATTCACGCCTCCTGAGCTCTCCTCTCGACCCAAAACTCTCTACCCCCTTCTATGTGATCCTAGGAACCTATTTATACATAATTGCGACATTGAATCTCCTCCATTAACTACAAATAATCTTCTTTTACTCGGGTATATTTTTTTCCATTTTTTTCATTGATTTTGATTTTCACGCATCTGCAGCTGTATTTATTTCCTTCTATACCTTCTTCACGCTATATAATATCGATTAAATCTTCCAAGCACGTGCAGTACACGTTTAAATTTCTCACAACTCATGCAAGCTCATGTTTTTCCTCCAACTCCCTGTTTGGATTAAACCAAGTTATCCAGCCAAATTTGATCGATAAAATCACCCATACTAGATTTCTATAGTCATATCACGTCTACCCACTAAGTTTCAGGGATTGAATCTCACTAAATCACGTCCAAATATCCGATTGAAATTCTGCTGTTAATGAAAATATTTTCCCGCCAAAATTCATTTTTTGAATTTGAGAAGAACATGTCCTCCCCCTAATCCTGCACGGGTGTCCCTTTAGCACTTGTCTTATGGGGTGCAAATAGTAATTTTTGGGCGTAGATAGTAATTTTTCCGGGGTTCCTCCGACACATTTCTGGGGTGCTTCCGGTGCATTTCTGGGGTGCCTTTAGTACTCTATCCTGGGGTGTAAAACACCACTTTTCGAGCCAATTTCGCCGCAAGAGCTTATTTCTCTAAAAATACCTACAAAGACATAAAATAACAAAATAAATACAAAATCGAACACTAACAATATATACAATTGAGACATATTAGACACAATAATGCGTCTATCATGCCCCACCTATCTGTGTATCCTCGGTACGGGCACCGCCATTCAAACAAATATATTCATTCATTTATAAATTCACACTACCGTTGCACGAGTATCCTTGGGTCGTGCCCCAGTGATAAGCACGTATCTGCTACATTATATACCCATATTTATATTAGTTAGGACTCGATATTTTGACTAATACAACTATTTTAGTGCTTTTGTAGAAAGTACAAACGAATCCGATCATCAGAAGAATATCTAGCTAAATGAGAGCTAATTGGCGTTTGCGACTAAAATCACCGTGGTTGCAGATCTCTGCAAAAAAGTCCGAGTTCAGTTGATGGGCTTGTGGGATGTTAAGTCATTTAATGTTGTCGCACAACTCAACCATATCACGGACCACTAAGGAAGGCGTGTCTCTTATATCTTTACCAAACAGAGAATGACTTTTCTCTTCACTTTTCCAAGACAAACATCAGATATGTACTTGCAGATGCCAACGCCTTTGAGTTTGTTCTGAGGTAATTATTCGAGCTGGTGGTGTTACCATAGTCGTAGCTGTGCAGGGAGGAGAAGATATGATTTGCAATTGGGTTTAATTGGAAGTTCTCAAGAAGAAAAATGCACATATGAGAAGAAAGGTGATGTTGCCTGTATTGGAGCTCTCGAGATGAAGAGACGAAGTAGTGTTGTGGGTGTTGGCCGAGATGTTGATTGTTTGAACGGTGATGGACTTCATCTGGCTTTAGAACAAATTTGGGGTTCGAATACTGATTGAGAAGTTCAGGGAGTTGACGGTACTGGGGTCTTTGATTTAATGGTCATCAATAGCGAACACGGATCGATTCTGGGTTTTGTGTCGTGATTGATTTGATGTATGCAGGTACGACTGAGTTATAGACATGAGCCGGAGAAATAGTAGAGGGGTACCTGTATAGTCAGAAAACATCGCATGTCATGTGTTTGAAAAATCTCTTGAAAGAGAAATGGGTCTCTGTGGTGAATTCATATTAAGAGCTCTTGATCTCGATTGAGATTGAACTGGCAGCATCTCTCTGCAAGTGGTGACCGGGAAGTAGAGATGGGTATTGACTGGAGCTGAGGTTAATGTGAAGATCGTGGACCTGAATGAAGAATGGAGTAATTGGCAGCGAGAATAGAAGTGAGCTGATTGCAGCCGGTGGTTAGGCATCAGACGGAAAAAAGTTGCTGCTATGGTCATAGCTGGCAGTGATGGTGTTTATGCTGAGAAACTGATGCTTGCAGCCATGAGTTCGATGGGTATTCTCCAGTGG